>JAUPTC010000033.1:165956-263956 GCA_030762895.1 Sophora flavescens
AACACAATAATCTACAGCACAACAAATGCAAGAAACAAGAACATACAAAAAGGACAATAAGAAATAGCCGACACGCTACATGAGGCCTTGGAAAACAAGAGAAAGAATGCCAAAAAAACAGCTAGAGACAGCATCATGCAAGCAATAATGCTACATGTAGAGGAAGAAAAACTATGAACCAGCAACACAATAAATAGTTCTTTGCTTGAGTAAGCTCTTCCCCCGAACCCAAAAACGAAAGAAAAAAAAATCTAAAATGCTACCTGCAGAGAAGAAAAACTATGAACCAAGAACACAACAATACTTATTTGCTTGAGTAATGCTTCTTCAACACAATAACCTGCGACACTGGATGCAAGAAACAAGAACTAGACAAAAAGGACCATAACAAAGTGCCTACATGCATAATGAGGACATGGAAAACAGAGAAAGAATGCCAAAAAACATAGCTAGATAGCATCATGCAAATGCTACCTGCGGAGAAGAAAAACTATGAACCAGCAACACAATAAAGAGTTCTTTTCTTGGTTACCTGCAGAGAAGAAAAACTATGAACCAGCAACACAATAATACTTCTTTGCTTGAGTAATGCTTCTTCAACACAATAATCTGCAGCACACCAGATGCAAGAAACAAGCAAACAAAAAGGACAATAAGAAAGAGCCAACTCGCATAATGAGGCCCTAGAAAACAGAAAGAATGCCAAAATACGTAGCTAGATAGCATCATGCAAGCAATAATGCCACTGCAGAGAAGAAAAACTATGAACCCGAAACACAATAAAGAGTTCTTTTCTTGGTTACCTGCAAAGAAGAAAAACTATGAACCAAAGAACACAATAATACTTCTTTGCTTGAGTAATGCTCCTTCAACACAACAATCTGCAACACAACAGATGCAAGAAACAAGAACATAAAAAATGGACAATAAGAAAGAGCCACATGCATAATGAGGCCCTGGAAAATAGAGGAAGAATGCCAAAAAACATAGCCAGATTGCATCTTGCAAGCAATAATGCTACCTGCAGAGAATAAAAACTATGAACCTGCAACACAATAATGCTTCTTTGCTTGAGTAATGCTTCTTCAACACAATAATCTTCAACACAAGGATGCAAAAAACAAGAACATACAAAAGGACAATAAGAAAGAGCCTACACGTATAATGAAGCCCTGGAAAACTGAGAAAGATGCAAAAAACATAGCTAGATAGCATCATGCATGTAATAATGCTACCGGAGAAGAAAACTATGAACAAACACAACAAACCCACGGAGAGAATAAAAACAATGAACCAAAGAACACAATAATATTACTTCTTTGATTGAGTAATGCTTCTTCAACACAATAATCTGCTGACACTACAAATGCAAGAAACAAGAACATAAAAAAGGACCATAACAAAGAGCCTACACGCATAATGAGGCCTTGGAAAATAGAGAAAGAATGCCAAAAACATAGCTAGATAGCATCATGCAAGCAATAATGCCCCCTGCAGAGAAAAAAACTATGAACACAACACAAAAAACCTGCAAAGAAGAAAAACTATGAACCAGCAACACAATAATACTTCTTTGCATGAGTAATGCTTCTTCAACACAATAAACTGCATCACAACAGATGCAAGAAACAAGAACATACAAAAAGGACAATAAGAAATAGCCTACACGCATGAGGCCCTGGAAAACAGAGAAAGAATGCCAAAAAACATAGCTAGATAGCATCATGCAAGCAATAATGCTACTGCGGTAAGAAGAAAAACTATGAACCAGCAACATAATAATACTTCATTGCTTGAGTAATGCTTCTTCAACACAATAATCTGCAGCACAATAGATGCAAGAAACAAGTACTTACAAAAAGGACAATAAGAAAGGGCCTACACGCATAACGAGGCCTGGAAAACAGAGAAAGAATGCCAAAAAACATAGCTAGATAGCATCATGCAAGCAATAATGCTACCTGCAGAGAAGAAAAACTATGAACCAGCAACACAATAAAAAGTTCTTTTATTGGTTACCTGCAGAGAACAAAAACTATGAACCAGCAACACAATAATACTTCTTTGCTTGAGTAATGCTTCTTCAACACAATAATCTGCAGCACCACAAATGCAAGAAACAACAACATACAAAAAGGACCATAACAAAGTGCCTACACGCATAATGAGGCCCTGGAAAATAGAGAAAGAATGCCAAAAAACATAGCTAGATTGCATAATGCAAGCAATAATATTACCTGCAGAGAAGAAAAACTAAGAACCAGCAACACCATAATGAGTTCTTTTCTTGGTTACCTGCAGAGAAGAAAAACTATGAACCAACAACACAATAATACTTCTTTGCATGAGTAATTCCTCTTCAACACAATAATCTGCAGCACAACAGATGCAAAAAACAAACAACATACAAAAAGGACCATAACAAAGTGCCTACACGTATAATGGAGCCCTGGAAAACAGAGAAAGAATGCCAAAAAACATAGCTAGATTGCATCATGCAAGCAATAATATTACATGCAGAGAAGAAAAACTATGAACCAGCAACACAATAAAGAGTTCTTTTCTTGCTTCACACAAGAAGAATAAAAACTATGAACCAGCAACACAAGAATACTTCTTTGCTTGAGTAATGCGTCTTCAACACAATAATCTGCAGCACTACAAATGCAAGAAACAACAACATACAAAAAGGACCATAACAAAGTGCCTACACGCATAATGAGGCTCTGGAAAACAGAGAAAGAATGCCAAAAAACATAGCTAGATTGCATCATGCAAGCAATAATATTACCTGCAGAGAAGAAAAACAATGAACCAGCAACACAATAAAGAGTTCTTTTCTTGGTTACCTGCAGAGAAGAAAAACTATGAACCAGCAACACCATAATACTTCTTTGCTTGAGTAATTCCTCTTCAACACAATAATCTGCACCACAACAGATGCAAAAAACAAGAACATACAAAAAGGACAATAAGAAAGAGCCTACACGTATAATGAAGCCCGGGAAAACTGATAAAGAAGCCAAAAAAACATAGCTAGATAGCAACATGCAAGTAATAATGCTACCCGCGGAGAAGAAAAACTATGAACCAGCAACATAATAAAGAGTTCTTTTCTTGCTTACCTGCAGAGAAGAAAAACTATGAACCAGCAACACAACAATACTTCTTTGCTTGAGTAATTCCTCTTCAACACAATAATCTGCTGCACCACAAATGCAAGAAACAACAACATACAAAAAGGACCATAACAAAGTGCCTACACGCATAATGAGGCCCTGGAAAACAGAGAAAGAATGCGAAAAAACATAGCTAGATAGCATCATGCAAGCAATAATGCTACCTGCAGAGAAGGAAAACTATGTACCAGCAGCACAATAAAGAGTTCTTTTCTTGGTTACCTGCTGAGAAGAAAAACTATGAACCAGCAACACAATAATACTTCTTTCCTTGAGTAATGCTTCTTCAACACAATAATCTGCAGCACGACAAATGCAAGAAACAACAACAAACAAAAAGGACCATAACAAAGTGCCTACATGCATAATGACGACCTGGAAAACAGAGAAAGAATGCCAAAAAACATAGCTAGATTGCATCATGCAAGCAGTAATATTACCTGCAGAGAAGAAAAACTATGAACCAGCAACACAATAAATAGTTCTTTTCTTGGTTACCGGCAGAGAAGAAAAACTATGAACCAGCAACACAACAATACTTCTTTGCTTGAGTAATGCTTTTTCAACACAATAATCCGCAGCATAACAGATGCAAGAAACAAGAACATACAAAAAAGGACAATAAGAAAGAGCCTACACGCATAATTAGGTCCTGGAAATTAGGGAAGGAATGCCAAAAAACATAGCTAGATAGCATAAGGCAAGCAATAATGCTACCTGCAGAGAAGAAAAGCTATGAACCAGCAACACAATAAAGAGTTCTTTTCTTGGTTACCTGCAGAGAAGAAAAAATATGAATCAGCAACACCATAATACTTTTTTGCTTGAGTAATGCATCTTCAACACAATAATCTGCGGCACAACAGATGCAAGAAACAAGAACATACAAAAAGGACAATAAGAAAGTGCCTACACGCATAATGAGGCCCCGGAAAACAGAGAAAGAATGCGAAAAAACATAGCTAGATAGCATCATGCAAGCAATAATGCTACCTGCAGAGAAGAAAAACTATGAACTAGCAACACAATAAAAGAGTTCTTTTCTTGGTTACCTGCAGAGAATAAAAACTATGAACCATCAACACAATAATACTTCTTTGCTTGAGTAATTCCTCTTCAACACAATAATCTGCAGCACCACAAATGCAAGAAACAACAACACACAAAAAGGACCATAACAAAGTGCATACATGCATAATGAGGCCCTGGAAAACAGAGAAAGAATGCCAAAAAACATAGCTAGATTGCATCATGCAAGCAATAATATTACCTGCAGAGAAGAAAAACTATGAACCAGCAACACAATAAATAGTTCTTTTCTTGGTTACCTGCAGAGAAGAAAAACTATGAACCAACAACATAATAATACTTCTTTGCTTGAGTAATTCCTCTTCAACACAATAATCTGCACTGACAATGGATGCAAAAAACAAGAACATACAAAAAGGACAATAAGAAAGAGCCTACACGTATAATGAAGCCCTGGAAAACTGAGAAAGATGCGAAAAAAACATAGCTAGATAGCATGCAAGTAATAATGCTACCCGCGGAGAAGAAAAACTATGAACCAGCAACACAATAAAGAGTTCTTTTCTTGCTTGCCTGTAGAGAATAAAAACTATGAACCAGCAACACAACAATACTTCTTTGCTTGAGTAATGCTTCTTCAACACAATAATCTGCAGCACTACAAATTCAAGAAACAAGAACATACAAAAAGGACCATAACAAAGTGCCTACACGCATAATGAGGCCCTGGAAAACAGAGAAAGAATGCCAAAAAACATAGCTAGATTGCATCATGCAAGCAATAATGCTACCTGCAGAGAAGAAAAACTATGAACCAGCAGCACAATAAAGAGTTCTTTTCTTGGTTACCTGCTGAGAAGAAAAACTATGAACCAGCAACACAATAATACTTCTTTCCTTTAGTAATGCTTCTTCAACACAATAATCTGCAGCACACCTGATGCAAGAAACAAGAACAAACAAAAAGGACCATAACAAAGTGCCTACACGAATAATGAGGCCCTGGAAAACAGAGAAAGAATGCCAAAAAACATAGCTAGATAGCATCATGCAAGCAATAATGCTACCTGCAGAGAAGAAAAACTATGAACCAGCAGCACAATAAAGAGTTCTTTTCTGGGTTACCTGCAGAGAAGAAAAACTATGAACCAGCAACACAACAACACTTCTTTGCGTGGGTAATGCTTCTTCAACACAATAATCTGCAGCATAACAGATGCAAGAAACAAGAAGATACAAAAAAGGACAATAAGAAAGAGCCTACGCGCATAATTAGTTCCTGGAAAATAGAGAAGGAATGCCAAAAAACATAGCTAGATAGCATCATGCAAGCAATAATGCTACCTGCAGAGAAGAAAAACTATGAACCAGCAACACAATAAAGAGTTCTTTTCTTGGTTACCTGAAGAGAAGAAAAAATATGAACCAGCAACACCATAATACTTTTTTGCTTGAGTAATGCTTCTTCAACACAATAATTTGCAGCACAACAGATGCAAAAAACAAGAACATACAAAAAGGACAATAAGAGAGTGCCTACACGCATAATGAGACCCAGGAAAACAGAGAAAGAATTCGAAAAAACATAGCTAGATAGCATCATGCAAGCAATAATGCTACCAGCAGAGAAGAAAAACTATGAACCAGCAACACAATAAAAGAGTTCTTTTCTTGGTTACCTGCAGAGAATAAAAACTATGAACCAACAACACAATAATACTTCTTTGCTTGAGTAATGCTTCTTCAACACAATAATCTGCAGCACCACAAATGCAGGAAACAACAACATACAAAAAGGACCATAACAAAGTGCCTACATGCATAATGAGGCCCAGGAAAACAGAGAAAGAATGCGAAAAAACATAGCTAGATAGCATCATGCAAGCAATAATGCTACCCGCAGAGAAGAAAAACTATGAACCAACAACACAATAAAGAGTTCTTTTCTTGGTTACCTGCAAAGAAGAAAAACTATGAACCAGCAACACAATAATACTTCTTTGCTTGAGTAATGCTTGTTCAACACAATAATCTGCAGCACACCTGATGCAAGAAACAAGAACAAATAAAAAGGACAATAAGAAAGAGCCTTCACGCATAATGAGGCCCGGGAAAACAGAGAAAGAATGCCAAAAAAACATAGCTAGATGCATCATGCAAGTAATAATGCTACCTGCGGAGAAGAAAAACTATGATCCAGCAACACAATAAAGAGTTCTTTTCTTGCTTACATGCAGAGAATAAAAACTAAGAACCTGCAACACAACAATACTTCTTTGCTGGAGTAATTCTTCTTCAACACAATAATCTACAGCACTACAAATGCAAGAAACAAGAGCATACAAAAAGGACCATAACAAAGTGCCTACACGCATAATGAGGCCCTTGAAAACAGAGAAAGAATGCCAAAAAACATAGCTAGACAACATCATGCAAGCAATAAAGCTACCTGCAGAGAAGAAAAACTATGAACCAGCAACACAATAATACTTCTTTGCTTGAGTAATGCTTCTTCAACACAATAATCTGCAGCACACCTGATGCAAGAAACGGGAACAAACAAAAAGGACAATAAGAAAGAGCCTACACGCATAATGAGGCCCTGGAAAACAGAGAAAGAATGCCAAAAAACGTTGCTAGATAGCATCATGCAAGCAATAATGCCACCTGCATAGAAGAAAAACTATGAACCAGCAACACAATAAAGAGTTCTTCTCTTGGTTACCTGCAAAGAAGAAAAACTATGAACCAGCAACACAATAATACTTCTTTGTTTGAGTAATGCTTCTTCAACACAATAATCTGCAGCACACCTGATGCAATAAACAAGAACAAAGAAAAAGAACAATTAGAAAGAGCCTTCACGCATAATGAGGCCCGGGAAAACAGAGAAAGAATGCCAAAAAACATAGCTAGATAGCATCATGCAAGTAATAATGCTACCTGCGGAGAAGAAAAACTATGAACCAGAAACACAATAAAGAGTTCTTTTCTTGCTTACCTGCAGAGAATAAAAACTATGAACCAGCAACACAACAATACTTCTTTGCTTGAGTAATGCTTCTTCAACACAATAATCTGCAGCACTACAAATGCAAGAAACAAGAACATACAAAAAGGACCATAACAAAGTGCCTACACGCATAATGAGGCCCTTGAAAACAGAGAAAGAATGCCAAAAAACATAGCTAGACAGCATCATGCAAGTAATAATGCTACCTGCGGAGAAGAAAAAACTATGAACCAGCAACACAATAAAGAGTTCTTTTCTTGCTTACCTGCAGAGAAGAAAAACTATGAACCAGCAACACAACAATAATTCTTTGCTTGAGTAATGCTTCTTCAACACAATAATCTGCAGCACTACAGATGCAAGAAACAAGAATAGACAAAAATGACCATAACAAAGTGCCTACACGCATAATGAGGCCCTGGAAAACAGAGAAAGAATGCCAAAAAACATAGCTAGATAGCATCATGCAAGCAATAATGCTACCTGCGGAGAAGAAAAACTATGAACCAGCAACACAATAAAGAGTTCTTTTCTTGGTTACCTGCAGAGAAGAAAAAATATGAACCAGCAACACAATAATACTTCTTTGCTTGAGTAATGCTTCTTCAACACAATAATCTGCAGCACACCTGATGCAAGAAACAAGAACAAACAAAAAGGACAATAAGAAAGAGCCTGCACGCATAATGAGGCCCTAGAAAACAGCGAAAAAATGCCAAAAAACGTTGCTAGATAGCATCATGCAAGCAATAATGCCACCTGCAGAGAAGAAAAACTATGAACCAGCAACACAATAAAGAGTTCTTTTCTTGGTTACCTGCAAAGAAGAAAAGCTATGAACCAGCAACACAATAATACTTCTTTGCTTGAGTAATGCTTCTTCAACCCAACAATCTGCAACACAACAGATGCCAGAAACAAGAACATACAAAAAGGACAATAAGAAAGTGCCACATGCATAATGAGGCCCTGAAAAACAGAGAAAGAATGCCAAAAAACATAGCTAGATTGCATCATGCAAGCAATAATGCTACCTGCAGAGAAGAAAAACTATGAACCAGCAACACAATAATACTTCTTTGCTTGAGTAAATCCTCTTCAACACAATAATCTACAGCACAACAGATGTAAAAAACAAGAACATACAAAAAGGACAATAAGAAAGAGCCTACACGCATAATGAGGCCCTGGAAAATAGAGAAAGAATGCCAAAAAACATAGCTAGATAGCATCATGCAAGCAATAATGCTACCTGCGGAGAAGAAAAACTATGAACCAGCAACACAACAAAGTTCTTTTCTTGCTTACCTGCAGAGAATAAAAACAATGAACCAGCAACACAATAATATTACTTCTTTGATTGAGTAATGCTTCTTCAACACAACAATCTGCGGCACTACAAATGCAAGAAACAAGAACATACAAAAAGGACCATAACAAAGAGCCTACACGCATAATGAGGCCCTGGAAAATAGAGAAAGAATGCCAAAAAACATAGCTAGATAGCATCATGCAAGCAATAATGCCCCCTGCAGAGAAGAAAAACTATGAACTAGCAACACAATAAAGAGTTCTTTTCTTGGTTACCTGCAAAGAAGAAAAACTATGAACCAGCAACACAATAATACTTCTTTGCATGAGTAATGCTTCTTCAACACAATAAACTGCAGCACAACAGATGCAAGAAACAAGAACATACAAAAAGGACAATAAGAAATAGCCTACACGCATGAGGCCCTGGAAAACAGAGAAAGAATGCCAAAAAACATAGCTAGATAGCATCATGCAAGCAATAATGCTTCCTGCAGTGAAGAAAAACTATGAACCAGCAACATAATAATACTTCATTGCTTGAGTAATGCTTCTTCAACACAATAATCTGCAGCACAATAGATGCAAGAAACAAGTACTTACAAAAAGGACAATAAGAAAGGGCCTACACGCATAACGAGGCCCTGGAAAAAAGAGAAAGAATGCCAAAAAACATAGCTAGATAGCATCATGCAAGCAATAATGCTACCTGCAGAGAAGAAAAACTATGAACCAGCAACACAATAAAAAGTTCTTTTATTGGTTACCTGCAGAGAACAAAAACTATGAACCAGCAACACAATAATACTTCTTTGCTTGAGTAATGCTTCTTCAACACAATAATCTGCAGCACCACAAATGCAAGAAACAACAACATACAAAAAGGACCATAACAAAGTGCCTACACGCATAATGAGGCCCTGGAAAATAGAGAAAGAATGCCAAAAAACATAGCTAGATTGCATAATGCAAGCAATAATATTACCTGCAGAGAAGAAAAACTATGAACCAGCAACACAATAAAGAGTTCTTTTCTTGCTTACCCGCAGAGAATAAAAACTATGAACCAGCAACACAAGAATACTTCTTTGCTTGAGTAATGCTTCTTCAACACAATAATCTGCAGCACTACAAATGCAAGAAACAACAACATACAAAAAGGACCATAACAAAGTGCCTACACGCATAATGAGGATCTGGAAAACAGAGAAAGAATGCCAAAAAACATAGCTAGATTGCATCATGCAAGCAATAATATTACATGCAGAGAAGAAAAACTATGAACCAGCAACACAATAAAGAGTTCTTTTCTTGCTTACCCGCAGAGAATAAAAACTATGAACCAGCAACACAAGAATACTTCTTTGCTTGAGTAATGCGTCTTCAACAAAATAATCTGCAGCACTACAAATGCAAGAAACAACAACATACAAAAAGGACCATAACAAAGTGCCTACACGCATAATGAGGATCTGGAAAACAGAGAAAGAATGCCAAAAAACATAGCTAGATTGCATCATGCAAGCAATAATATTACCTGCAGAGAAGAAAAACTATGAACCAGCAACACAATAAAGAGTTCTTTTCTTGGTTACCTGCAGAGAAGAAAAACTATGAACCAGCAACACCATAATACTTCTTTGCTTGAGTAATTCCTCTTCAACACAATAATCTGCACTACAACAGATGCAAAAAACAAGAACATACAAAAAGGACAATAAAAAAGAGCCTACACGTATAATGAAGCCCGGGAAAACAGATAAAGAAGCCAAAAAAACATAGCTAGATAGCATCATGCAAGTAATAATGCTACCCGCGGAGAAGAAAAACTATGAACCAGCAACATAATAAAGAGTTCTTTTCTTGCTTACCTGCAGAGAATAAAAACTATGAACCAACAACACAACAATACTTCTTTGCTTTAGTAATGCTTCTTCAACACAATAATCTGCAGCACTACAAATGTAAGAAACAAGAACATACAAAAAGGACCATAACAAAGTGCCTACACGCATAATGAGGCCCTGGAAAACAGAGAAAGAATGCCAAAAAACATAGCTAGATTGCATAATGCAAGCTATAATATTACCTGCAGAGAAGAAAAACTATGAACCAGCAACACAATAAAGAGTTCTTTTCTTGGTTACCTGCAGAGTAGAAAAACTATGAACCAGCAACACAATAATACTTCTTTGCTTGAGTAATTCCTCTTCAACACAATAATCTGCAGCACCACAAATGCAAGAAACAACAACATACAAAAAGGACCATAACAAAGTGCCTACATTCATAATGAGGCCCAGGAAAACAGAGAAAGAATGCGAAAAAACATAGCTAGATAGCATCATGCAAGCAATAATGCAACCTGCAGAGAAGGAAAACTATGTACCAGCAACACAATAAAAGAGTTCTTTTCTTGGTTACCTGCAGAGAATAAAAACTATGAACCAGCAACACAATAATACTTCTTTGCTTGAGTAATGCTTCTTCAACACAATAATCTGCAGCACGACAAATGCAAGAAACAACAACAAACAAAAAGGACCATAACAAAGTGCCTACATGCATAATGACGACCTGGAAAACAGAGAAAGAATGCCAAAAAACATAGCTAGATTGCATCATGCAAGCAATAATATTACCTGCAGAGAAGAAAAACTATGAACCAGCAACACAATAAATAGTTCTTTTCTTGGTTACCGGCAGAGAAGAAAAACTATGAACCAGCAACACAACAATACTTCTTTGCTTGAGTAATGCTTTTTCAACACAATAATCCGCAGCATAACAGATGCAAGAAACAAGAACATACAAAAAAGGACAATAAGAAAGAGCCTACACGCATAATTAGGTCCTGGAAATTAGGGAAGGAATGCCAAAAAACATAGCTAGATAGCATAAGGCAAGCAATAATGCTACCTGCAGAGAAGAAAAACTATGAACCAGCAACACAATAAAGAGTTCTTTTCTTGGTTACCTGCAGAGAAGAAAAAATATGAACCAGCAACACCATAATACTTTTTTGCTTGAGTAATGCATCTTCAACACAATAATCTGCGGCACAACAGATGCAAGAAACAAGAACATACAAAAAGGACAATAAGAAAGTGCCTACACGCATAATGAGGCCCCGGAAAACAGAGAAAGAATGCGAAAAAACATAGCTAGATAGCATCATGCAAGCAATAATGCTACCTGCAGAGAAGAAAAACTGTGAACAAGCAACACAATAAAAGAGTTCTTTTCTTGGTTACCTGCAGAGAATAAAAACTATGAACCATCAACACAATAATACTTCTTTGCTTGAGTAATTCCTCTTCAACACAATAATCTGCAGCACCACAAATGCAAGAAACAACAACATACAAAAAGGACCATAACAAAGTGCATACATGCATAATGAGGCCCTGGAAAACAGAGAAAGAATGCCAAAAAACATAGCTAGATTGCATCATGCAAGCAATAATATTACCTGCAGAGAAGAAAAACTATGAACCAGCAACACAATAAATAGTTCTTTTCTTGGTTACCTGCAGAGAAGAAAAACTATGAACCAACAACATAATAATACTTCTTTGCTTGAGTAATTCCTCTTCAACACAATAATCTGCAGCACAACAGATGCAAAAAACAAGAACATACAAAAAGGACAATAAGAAAGAGCCTACACGTATAATGAAGCCCTGGAAAACTGAGAAAGATGCGAAAAAAACATAGCTAGATAGCATGCAAGTAATAATGCTACCCGCGGAGAAGAAAAACTATGAACCAGCAACACAATAAAGAGTTCTTTTCTTGCTTGCCTGTAGAGAATAAAAACTATGAACCAGCAACACAACAATACTTCTTTGCTTGAGTAATGCTTCTTCAACACAATAATCTGCAGCACTACAAATTCAAGAAACAAGAACATACAAAAAGGACCATAACAAAGTGCCTACACGAATAATGAGGCCCTGGAAAACAGAGAAAGAATGCCAAAAAACATAGCTAGATAGCATCATGCAAGCAATAATGCTACCTGCAGAGAAGAAAAACTATGAACCAGCAGCACAATAAAGAGTTCTTTTCTGGGTTACCTGCAGAGAAGAAAAACTATGAACCAGCAACACAACAACACTTCTTTGTGTGGGTAATGCTTCTTCAACACAATAATCTGCAGCATAACAGATGCAAGAAACAAGAAGATACAAAAAAGGACAATAAGAAAGAGCCTACGCGCATAATTAGTTCCTGGAAAATAGAGAAGGAATGCCAAAAAACATAGCTAGATAGCATCATGCAAGCAATAATGCTACCTGCAGAGAAGAAAAACTATGAACCAGCAACACAATAAAGAGTTCTTTTCTTGGTTACCTGAAGAGAAGAAAAAATATGAACCAGCAACACCATAATACTTTTTTGCTTGAGTAATGCTTCTTCAACACAATAATTTGCGGCACAACAGATGCAAAAAACAAGAACATACAAAAAGGACAATAAGAAAGTGCCTACACGCATAATGAGACCCAGGAAAACAGAGACAGAATTCGACAAAACATAGCTAGATAGCATCATGCAAGCAATAATGCTACCAGCAGAGAAGAAAAACTATGAACCAGCAACACAATAAAAGAGTTCTTTTCTTGGTTACCTGCAGAGAATAAAAACTATGAACCAACAACACAATAATACTTCTTTGCTTGAGTAATGCTTCTTCAACACAATAATCTGCAGCACCACAAATGCAAGAAACAACAACATACAAAAAGGACCATAACAAAGTGCCTACATGCATAATGAGGGCCAGGAAAACAGAGAAAGAATGCGAAAAAACATAGCTAGATAGCATCTTGCAAGCAATAATGCTACCCGAAGAGAAGAAAAACTATGAACCAACAACACAATAAAGAGTTCTTTTCTTGGTTACCTGCAAAGAAGAAAAACTATGAACCAGCAACACAATAATACTTCTTTGCTTGAGTAATGCTTCTTCAACACAATAATCTGCAGCACACCTGATGCAAGAAACAAGAACAAATAAAAAGGACAATAAGAAAGAGCCTTCACGCATAATGAGGCCCGGGAAAACAGAGAAAGAATGCCAAAAAAACATAGCTAGATGCATCATGCAAGTAATAATGCTACCTGCGGAGAAGAAAAACTATGATCCAGCAACACAATAAAGAGTTCTTTTCTTGCTTACATGCAGAGAATAAAAACTAAGAACCTGCAACACAACAATACTTCTTTGCTGGAGTAATTCTTCTTCAACACAATAATCTACAGCACTACAAATGCAAGAAACAAGAACATACAAAAAGGACCATAACAAAGTGCCTACACACATAATGAGGCCCTTGAAAACAGAGAAAGAATGCCAAAAAACATAGCTAGACAACATCATGCAAGCAATAAAGCTACCTGCAGAGAAGAAAAACTATGAACCAAGAACACAATAAAGAGTTCTTTTCTTGGTTACCTGCAGAGAAGAAAAACTATGAACCAGCAACACAATAATACTTCTTTGCTTGAGTAATGCTTCTTCAACACAATAATCTGCAGCACACCTGATGCAAGAAACAGGAACAAACAAAAAGGACAATAAGAAAGAGCCTACACGCATAATGAGGCCCTGGAAAACAGAGAAAGAATGCCAAAAAACGTTGCTAGATAGCATCATGCAAGCAATAATGCCACCTGCATAGAAGAAAAACTATGAACCAGCAACACAATAAAGAGTTCTTCTCTTGGTTACCTGCAAAGAAGAAAAACTATGAACCAGCAACACAATAATACTTCTTTGCTTGAGTAATGCTTCTTCAACACAATAATCTGCAGCACACCTGATGCAATAAACAAGAACAAAGAAAAAGAACAATTAGAAAGAGCCTTCACGCATAATGAGGCCCGGGAAAACAGAGAAAGAATGCCAAAAAACATAACTAGATAGCATCATGCAAGTAATAATGCTACCTGCGAAGAAGAAAAACTATGAACCAGAAACACAATAAAGAGTTCTTTTCTTGCTTACCTGCAGAGAATAAAAACTATGAACCAGCAACACAACAATACTTCTTTGCTTGAGTAATGCTTCTTCAACACAATAATCTGCAGCACTACAAATGCAAGAAACAAGAACATACAAAAAGGACGATAACAAAGTGCCTACACGCATAATGAGGCCCTTGAAAACAGGGAAAGAATGCCAAAAAACATAGCTAGACAGCATCATGCAAGTAATAATGCTACCTGCGGAGAAGAAAAAACTATGAACCAGCAACACAATAAAGAGTTCTTTTCTTGCTTACCTGCAGAGAAGAAAAACTATGAACCAGCAACACAACAATAATTCTTTGCTTGAGTAATGCTTCTTCAACACAATAATCTGCAGCACTACAGATGCAAGAAACAAGAATAGACAAAAATGACCATAACAAAGTGCCTACACGCATAATGAGGCCCTGGAAAACAGAGAAAGAATGCCAAAAAACATAGCTAGATAGCATCATGCAAGCAATAATGCTACCTGCGGAGAAGAAAAACTATGAACCAGCAACACAATAAAGAGTTCTTTTCTTGGTTACCTGCAGAGAAGAAAAAATATGAACCCGCAACACAATAATACTTCTTTGCTTGAGTAATGCTTCTTCAACACAATAATCTGCAGCACACCTGATGCAAGAAACAAGAACAAACAAAAAGGACAATAAGAAAGAGCCTGCACGCATAATGAGGCCCTAGAAAACAGCGAAAGAATGCCAAAAAACGTTGCTAGATAGCATCATGCAAGCAATAATGCCACCTGCTGAGAAGAAAAACTATGAACCAGCAACACAATAAAGAGTTCTTTTCTTGGTTACCTGCAAAGAAGAAAAGCTATGAACCGGCAACACAATAATACTTCTTTGCTTGAGTAATGCTTCTTCAACCCAACAATCTGCAACACAACAGATGCCAGAAACAAGAACATACAAAAAGGACAATAAGAAAGTGCCACATGCATAATGAGGCCCTGGAAAACAGAGAAAGAATGCCAAAAAACATAGCTAGATTGCATCATGCATGCAATAATGCTACCTGCAGAGAAGAAAAACTATGAACCAGCAACACAATAATACTTCTTTGCTTGAGTAAATCCTCTTCAACACAATAATCTGCAGCACAACAGATGCAAAAAACAAGAACATACAAAAAAGACAATAAGAAAGAGCCTACACGCATAATGAGGCCCTGGAAAATAGAGAAAGAATGCCAAAAAACATAGCTAGATAGCATCATGCAAGCAATAATGCCCCCTGCAGAGAAGAAAAACTATGAACTAGCAACACAATAAAGAGTTCTTTTCTTGGTTACCTGCAAAGAAGAAAAACTATGAACCAGCAACACAATAATACTTCTTTGATTTAGTAATGCTTCTTCAACACAATAATCAGTAGCACAACAGATGCAAGAAACAAGAACATACAAAAAGGACAATAAGAAATAGCCTACACGCATGAGGCCCTGGAAAACAGAGAAAGAATGCCAAAAAACATAGCTAGATAGCATCATGCAAGCAATAATGCTACCTGTAGTGAAGAAAAACTATGAACCAGCAACATAATAATACTTCATTGCTTGAGTAATGCTTCTTCAACACAATAATCTGCAGCACAATAGATGCAAGAAACAAGTACTTAAAAAAGGACAATAAGAAAGGGCCTACACGCATAACGAGGCCATGGAAAACAGAGAAAGAATGCCAAAAAACATAGCTAGATAGCATCATGCAAGCAATAATGCTACCTGCAGAGAAGAAAAACTATGAACCAGCAACACAATAAAAAGTTCTATTATTGGTTACCTGCAGAGAACAAAAACTATGAACCAGCAACACAATAATACTTCTTTGCTTGAGTAATGCTTCTTCAACACAATAATCTGCAGCACAACAGATGCAAGAAACAACATACTAAAAGGACAATAAGAAAGAGCCTACACGTAAAATGAAGCCCTGGAAAACAGAGAAAGATGCCAAAAAAACATAGCAAGATAGCATCATGCAAGTAATAATGCTACCTGCGTAGAAGAAAAACTATGAACCAGCAACACAATAAAGTTCTTTTCTTGCTTACCTGCAGAGAATAAAAACTATGAACCCGCAACACAATAATACTTCTTTGCTTGTGTAATGCTTCTTCAACACAATAATCTGCGGCACTACAAATGCAAGAAACAAGAACATACAAAAAGGACCATAACAAAGAGCCTACACGCATAATGAGGCCCTGGAAAACAGAGAAAGAATGCCAGAAAACATAGCTAGATAGCATCATGCAAGCAATAATGCTACCTGCAGAGAAGAAAATCTATGAACCAGCAACACAATAAAGAGTTCTTTTCATGGTTACCTGCAAAGAAAAAAAACTATGAACCAGCAAGCCAATAATACTTCTTTGCTTGAGTAATGCTTCTTCAACACAATAATCTGCATCACCACAAATGCAAGAAACAACAACATACAAAAAGGACCATAACAAAGTGCCTACATGCATAATGAGGCCCTGGAAAACAGAGAAAGAATGCCAAAAAACATAGCTAGATTGCATCATGCAAGCAAGAATATTACCTGCAGAGAAGAAAAACTATGAACCAGCAACACAATAAAGAGTTCTTTTCTTGGTTACATGCAGAGAAGAAAAACTATGAACCAACAACAGAATAATACTTCTTTGCTTGAGGAATTCCTCTTCAACACAATAATCTGCAGCACAACAGATGCAAAAAAAAAAGAACATACAAAAAGGACAATAAGAAAGAGCCTACACGTATAATGAAGCCCTGGAAAACTGAGAAAGATGCGAAAAAAACATAGCTAGATAGCATGCAAGTAATAATGCTACCCGCGGAGAAGAAAAACTATGAACCAGCAACACAATAAAGAGTTCTTTTCTTGCTTACCTGCAGAGAATAAAAACTATGAACCAGCAACACAACAATACTTCTTTGCTTGAGTAATGCTTCTTCAACACAATAATCTGCAGCACTACAAATGCAAGAAACAAGAACATACAAAAAGGACCATAACAAAGTGCCTACACGCATAATGAGGCCCTGGAAAACAGAGAAAGAATGCCAAAAAACATAGCTAGATAGCAACATGCAAGCAATAATGCTACCTGCAGAGAAGAAAAACTAAGAACCAGCAGCACAATAAAGAGTTCTTTTCTTGGTTACCTGCTGAGAAGAAAAACTATGAACTAGCAACACAATAATACTTCTTTCCTTGAGTAATGCTTCTTCAACACAATAATCTGCAGCACACCTGATGCAAGAAACAAGAACAAACAAAAAGGACCATGACAAAGTGCCTACACGAATAATGAGGCCCTGGAAAACAGAGAAAGAATGCCAAAAAACATAGCTAGATAGCATCATGCAAGCAATAATGCTACCTGCAGAGAAGAAAAACTATGAACCAGCAGCACAATAAAGAGTTCTTTTCTGGGTTACCTACAGAGAAGAAAAACTATGAACCAGCAACACAACAACACTTCTTTGCTTGGGTAATGCTTCTTCAACACAATAATCTGCAGCATAACAGATGCAAGAAACAAGAAGATACAAAAAAGGACAATAAGAAAGAGCCTACGCGCATAATTAGGTCCTGGAAAATAGAGAAGGAATGCCAAAAAACATAGCTAGATAGCATCATGCAAGCAATAATGCTACCTGCAGTGAAGAAAAACTATGAACCAGCAACATAATAATACTTCATTGCTTGAGTAATGCTTCTTCAACACAATAATCTGAAGCACAACAGATGCAAGAAACAAGAACTTACAAAAAGGACAATAAGAAAGGGCCTACACGCATAACGAGGCCCTGGAAAACAGAGAAAGAATGCCAAAAAACATAGCTAGATAGCATCATGCAAGCAATAATGCTACCTGCAGAGAAGAAAAACTATGAACCAGCAACACAATAAAAAGTTCTTTTATTGGTTACCTGCAGAGAACAAAAACTATGAACCAGCAACACAATAATACTTCTTTGCTTGAGTAATGCTTCTTCAACACAATAATCTGCAGCACAACAGATGCAAGAAACAACATACTAAAAGTACAATAAGAAAGAGCCTACACGTAAAATGAAGCCCTGGAAAACAGAGAAAGATGCCAAAAAAACATAGCTAGATAGCATCATGCAAGTAATAATGCTACCTGCGTAGAAGAAAAACTATGAACCAGCAACACAATAAAGTTCTTTTCTTGGTTACCTGCAGAGAATAAAAACTATGATCCCGGAACACAATAATACTTCTTTGCTTGTGTAATGCTTCTTCAACACAATAATCTGCGGCACTACAAATGCAAGAAACAAGAACATACAAAAAGGACCATAACAAAGAGCCTACACGCATAATGAGGCCCTGGAAAACAGAGAAAGAATGCCAAAAAAATAGCTAGATAGCATCATGCAAGCAATAATGCTACCTGCAGAGAAGAAAATCTATGAACCAGCAACACAATAAAGAGTTCTTTTCATGATTACCTGCAAAGAATAAAAACTATGAACCAGCAACACAATAATAATTCTTTGCTTGAGTAATGCTTCTTTAACACAATAATCTGCAACACAACAGATGCCAGAAACAAGAACATACAAAAAGGACAATAAGAAAGTGCCACATGCATAATGAGGCCCTGGAAAACAGATAAAGAATGCCAAAAAACATAGGTAGATTGCATCATGCAAGCAACAATGTTACCTACAGAGAAGAAAAACTATGAACCAGCAAAACAATAAAGAGTTCTTTTCTTGCTAACCTGCGGAGAATAAAAACTATGAACCAGCAACACAACAATACTTCTTTGCTTGAGTAATGCTTCTTCAACACAATAATCTGCAGCACTACAAATGCAAGAAACAAGAACATACAAAAAGGACCATAACAAAGTGCCTACACGCATAATGAGGCCCTGGAAAACAGAGAAAGAATGCCAAAAAACATTGCTAGATAGCATCATGCAAGCAATAATGCTACCTGTAGAGATGAAAAACTATGAACCAACAACACAATAAAGAGTTCTTTTCTTGGTTACCTGCAGAGAAGAAAAACTATGACCCAGCAACACAATAATACTTCTTTGCTTGAGTAATGCTTCTTCAACACAATAATCTGCAGCACACCTGATGCAATAAACAAGAACAAAGAAAAAGAACAATTAGAAAGAGCCTTCACGCATAATGGGGCCCGGGAAAACAGAGAAAGAATGCCAAAAAACATAGCTAGATAGCATCATGCAAGTAATAATGCTACCTGCGGAGAAGAAAAACTATGAACCAGCAACACAATAAAGAGTTCTTTTCTTGCTTACCTGCAGAGAATAAAAACTATGAACCAGCAACACAACAATACTTCTTTGCTTGAGTAATGCTTCTTCAACACAATAATCTGCAGCACTACAAATGCAAGAAACAAGAACATACAAAAAGGACCATAACAAAGTGCCTACACGCATAATGAGGCTCTGGAAAACAGAGAAAGAATGCCAAAAAACATAGCTAGATAGCATCATGCAAGCAATAATGCTACATGCAGAGAAGAAAAACTATGAACCAGCAACACAATAAAGAGTTCTTTTCTTGGCTACCTGCAGAGAAGAAAAACTATGAACCAGCAACACAATAATGCTTCTTTGCTTGAGTAATGCTTCTTCAACACAATAATCTGCAGCACACCTGATGCAAGAAACAAGAACAAACAAAAAGGACAATAAGAAAGAGCCTACACGCATAATGAGGCCCGGGAAAACATAGAAAGAATGCCATAAAACGTTGCTAGATAGCATCATGCAAGCAATAATGCCACCTGCAGAGAAGAAAAACTATGAACCAGCAACACAATAAAGAGTTCTTTTCTTAGTTACCTGCAAAGAATAAAAACTATGAACCAGCAACATAATAATACTTCTTTGCTTGAGTAATGCTTCTTCAACACAATAATCTGCAGCACTACAAATGCAAGAAACAAGAACATACAAAAAGGACCCTAACAAAGTGCCTACACGCATAATGAGGCCCTGGAAAACAAAGAAAGAATGCCAAAAAACATAGCTAGATAGCATCATGCAAGCAATAATGCTACCTGCAGAGATGAAAAACTACGAACCAGCAACACAATAAAGAGTTCTTTTCTTGGTTACCTGCAGAGAAGAAAAACTATGAACCAGCAACACAATAATACTTTTTTGCTTGAGTAATGCTTCTTCAACACAATAATCTGCAGCACACCTGATGCAATAAACAAGAACAAACAAAAAGGACAATTAGAAAGAGCCTTCACGCATAATGAGGCCCGGGAAAACAGAGAAAGAATGCCAAAAAAACATAGCTAGATAGCATCATGCAAGTAATAATGCTACCTGCGGAGAAGAAAAACTATGAACCAGCAACACAATAAAGAGTTCTTTTCTTGCTTACCTGCAGAGAATAAAAACTATGAACGAGCAACACAACAATACTTCTTTGCTTGAGTAATGCTTCTTCAACACAATAATCTGCAACACTACAAATGCAAGAAACAAGAACATACAAAAAGGACCATAACAAAGTGCCTACACGCATAATGAGGCCCTGGAAAACAGAGAAAGAATGCCAAAAAACATAGCTAGATAGCATCATGCAAGCAATAATGCTACCTGCAGAGAAGAAAAACTATGAACCAGCAACACAATAAAGAGTTATTTTCTTGGTTACCTGCAGAGAAGAAAAACTATGAACCAGCAACACAATAATACTTCTTTTGCTTGAGTAATGCTTCTTCAACACAATAATCTGCAGCACAACAGATGCAATAAACAAGAACATACAAAAAGGACAATAAGAAATAGCCTACACGCATAACGAGGCCCAGGAAAATAGAGAAAGAATGCCAAAAAACATAGCTAGATAGCATCATGCAAGCAATAATGCTACCTGCAGGGATGAAAAACTATGAACCAGCAACACAATAAAGAGTTCTTTTCTTGGTTACCTGCAGAGAACAAAAACTATGAACCAGCAACACAATAATACTTCTTTGCTTGAGTAATGCTTCTTCAACACAATAATCTGCAGCACAGCAGATGCAAGAAACAAGAACATACAAAAAGGACAATAAGAAAGAGCCTACACGCATAACGAGGCCCTGGAAATTAGAGAAAGAATGCCAAAAAACATAGCTAGATAGCATCATGCAAGCAATAATGCTACCTGCAGAGAAGAAAAACTATCAACCAGCAACACAATAAAGAGTTCTATTCTTGGTTACCTGCAGAGAACAAAAACTATGAACCAGCAACACAATAATACTTCTTTGCTTGAGTAATGCTTCTTCAACACAATAATCAGCAGCACAACAGATGCAAGAAACAAGAACATACAAAAAGGACAATAAGAAAGAGCCTACACGCATAACTAGGCCCCGGAAAACAGAGAAATAATGCCAAAAAACATAGCTAGATAGCATCATGCAAGCAATAATGCTACCTGTAGAGAAGAAAAACTATGAACCAGCAACACAATAAAGAGTTCTTTTCTTGCTTACCTGCAGAGAATAAAAACTATGAACCAGCAACACAATGATACTTCTTTGCTTGAGTAATGCTTCTACAACACAATAATCTGCAGGACTACGAATGCAAGAAACAAGAACATACAAAAAGGACCATAACAAAGTGCCTACACGCATAATGAGGCCCTGGCAAACAGAGAAAGAATGCAAAAAACATAGCTAGATAGCATCATGCAAGCAATAATGCTACCTGCAGAGAAGAAAAACTACGAACCAGCAACACAATAAAGAGTTATTTTCTTGGTTACCTGCAGAGAATAAAAACTATGAACCAGAAACCCAATAATACTTCTTTGCTTGAGTAATGCTTCTTCAACACAAAAATCTGCAGCACACCAGATGCAAGAAACAAGAACAAACAAAAAGGACAACAAGAAAGTGCCTACACGCATAATGAGGCCGTGGAAAACAGAGAAAGAATGCCAAAAAACGTTGCTAGATAGCATCATGCAAGCAATAACGCCACCTGCAGAGAAGAAAAACTATGAACCAGCAACACAATAAAGAGTTCTTTTCTTGGTTACTTGCAAAGAAGAAAAACTATGAACCGGCAACACAATAATACTTCTTTGCTTGAGTAATGCTTCTTCAACACAATAATCGGTAGCACAACAGATGCAAGAAACAAGAACATACATAAAGGACATTAAGAAATAGCCTATACGCATATTGAGGCCCTGGAAAACAGAAAGAATGCCAAAAAACATAGCTAGATAGCATCATGCAAGCAATAATGCTACCTGGAGAGAAGAAAAACTATGAACCAGCAACACAATAATGAGTTCTTTTATTGGTTACCTGCAGAGAACTAAAACTATCAACCAGCAACACAATAATACTTCTTTGCTTGAGTAATTCCTCTTCAACACAATAATGTGCAGCACAACAGATGCAAGAAACAAGAACATACAAAAAAAGACAATCAGAAAGAGCCTACACGCATAACGAGGTCGAAGAAAACAGAGAAAGAATGAAAAAAAACATAGCTAGATAGCATCATTGACCGCGCTGTCGCCACGCGCCAAAAAGAACGAGAGATTATTAAAATAATGTAGTATAGAGCGACAACTCGAGTATCGTCTCTCAAGGACTCTTTAGTGTTGTTATTATTAACAGAAAATCAAAAGTTAGTTTTTGGGGGGTTTTGAGATTGAAATAAAATAAAGAAACCAAAACAATGAAAACAAAGCAGTTAAAGAGAATAGCAAATAAACTAAAGAACGATTAACCTACTGTTCTTGGTTTCCCACTATCATTGGTTCATGCAAATCCAAGCCCTAAGCAGATTCTAATCCCCTCCCGGTTGTAGCAACAATTAACAAACGAAACCGCTACTACGGATATATGTTCCTATTCCCGAATTAAACAAACGGGGTTAAGCTCTCATGAACTAAACGGACATGAATGAACACACGCGAATTAAACAAACGCGATTAAGTATAGGAACATAACATCACCGGAACGAATCAATACAATACTATACATTCCTGAATTAAACAAACAGAAATGCATAACATAGTATTGAAAAGAGAAAAGGAAATGAAAACATGAAATACAAGAACCTCAAGTGTAATTAAAACCAATCACAGTAGATTAATCTAGGAGACTAGTTCTCCATAACAAACATAAGCAGAAAAAGAAACAAAACAACTACAACTACTGACTAGCTAAGACTAGCCAAAACTGACTAGCCCCCTGACTAACCTCTCTCTGACTAACTATGACTAACTATTTATATATATTCTCTCAATATCTGAATGCTCCTTTAGTTGTCTTCAACCTCTGCCTCTTAGCTTTCCAAAACCACTTAATTTGCTTAATTATGAATTAAGATGAGGGAGTTATGTCCACATTCAACTCATAGGGCAGCTGAAACGCCTCTGACTTCACAAGGATTAAAGACCTTCAAAACGGCTCTGTTTGGAATAATGGTCTTCATGAGAGTTAAAGCTCTTTGTTTGATCTTTCATTTGCCACCGGTTTCAGTTCAAACCGACATCTACAGCCCAAGTTATGACTCAATCTTCATGACCCGTTCAGGTTCCAGTGACAGCAATTATGTTCTGACTTCCAGACTCGCGAGGCGAATGGATGCTCGCGAGGCGAACGCTTCATCTTCAAAACTGCCACGGCCGTGATCTTCAACACGGGCAAGCCGTGATCGTCTCTGACTTTTCAGGCTTGCGTGACTCGCGGGGCGAGAGATCTTTCGCGGGGCGAGTGGCTCCAGATTTATTTTATTTTATTTACCTGAAAACAGAAAATAGAATAAGTGTTTTATTTAATTCTAAAACAACTAAATTAACATAAAAACACTTTACAGACTCAAAATACTACTTAAGGACAATCAAGTCTAATTTGGGTAAAAATGATATAAAATTAGCACAAAGCCCAGGTCTTTACTAGTTATAAAACCAGTCAAACAGAGGCTCATCAATCATGCAAGCAATAATGCTACCTGCAGAGAAGAAAAACTATTAACCAGCAACACAATAAAGTGTTCTTTTCTTGGTTAGCTGCAGAGAACAAAAACTTTGAACCAGCAACACAATAATACTTCTATGCTTGAGTAATGCTTCTTCAACACAATAATCAGCAGCACAACAGATGCAAGAAACAAGAACATACAAAAAGGACAATAAGAAATAGCCTATTCGCAAATTGAGGCCCTGGAAAACAGAGAAAGAATGAAAAAAACATAGCTAGATAGCATCATGCAAGCAATAAAGCTACCTGCAGAGAAGAAAAACTATGAACCAGCAACACAATAAAGAGTTCTTTTCTTGGTTACCTGTAGAGAACAAAAACTATGAACCAGCAACACAATAATACTTCTTTTCTTGAGTAATGCTTCTTCAACACATTAATCAGCAGCACAACAGATGCAAGAAACAAGAACATACAAAAAGGACAATAAGAAAGAGCCTACACGCATAACGAGGCCCCGGAAAACAGAGAAATAATGCCAAAAAACATAGCTAGATAGCATCATGCAAGCAATAATGCTACCTGTAGAGAAGAAAAACTATGAACCAGCAACACAATAAAGAGTTCTTTTCTTGCTTACCTGCAGAGAATAAAAACTATGAACCAGCAACACAATAATACTTCTTTGCTTGAGTAATGCTTCTACAACACAATAATCTGGAGGACTACAATTGCAAGAAACAAGAACATACAAAAAGGACCATAACAAAGTGCCTACACGCATAATGAGGCCCTGGCAAACAGAGAAAGAATGCAAAAAACATAGCTAGATAGCATCATGCAAGCAATAATGCTACCTGCAGAGAAGAAAAACTACGAATCAGCAACACAATAAAGAGTTCTTTTCTTGGTTACCTGCAGAGAATAAAAACTATGAACCAGCAACACAATAATACTTCTTTGCTTGAGTAATGCTTCTTCAACACAAAAATCTGCAGCACACCAGATGCAAGAAACAAGAACAAACAAAAAGGACAATAAGAAAGAGCCTACACGCATAATGAGGCCCTGGAAAACAGAGAAAGAATGCCAAAAAACGTTGCTAGATAGCATCATGCAAGCAATAACGCCACTTGCAGAGAAGAAAAAGTATGAACCAGCAACACAATAAAGAGTTCTTTTCTTGGTTACTTGCAAAGAAGAAAAGCTATGAACCGGCAACACAATACTACTTCTTTGCTTGAGTAATGCTTCTTCAACACAATAATCGGTAGCACAACAGATGCAAGAAACAAGAACATACAAAAAGGACAATAAGAAATAGCCTATTCGCATATTGAGGCCCTGGAAAACAGAGAAAGAATGCCAAAAAACATAGCTAGATAGCATCATGCAAGCAATAATGCTACCTGTAGAGAAGAAAAACTATGAACCAGCAACACAATAAAGAGTTCTTTTCTTGGTTACCTGCAGAGAACAAAAACTATGAACCAGCAACACAATAATACTTCTTTGCTTGAGTAATGCTTCTTCAACACAATAATCAGCAGCACAACAGATGCAAGAAACAAGAACATACAAAAAGGACCATAAGAAAGAGCCTACACGCATAACGAGGCCGAGGAAAACAGAGAAAGAATGAAAAAAAATAGCTAGATAGCATCATGCAAGCAATAATGCTACCTGCAGAGAAGAAAAACTATTAACCAGCAACACAATAAAGAGTTCTTTTCTTGGTTACCTGCAGAGAACAAAAACTATGAACCAGCAACACAATAATACTTCTTTGCTTGAGTAATGCTTCTTCAACACAATAATCAGCAGCACAACAGATGCAAGAAACAAGAACATACAAAAAGGACAATAAGAAAGAGCCTACACGCATAACGAGGCCCTGGAAAACAGAGAAAGAATGCCAAAAAACATAGCTAGATAGCATCATGCAAGCAATAATGCTACCCGCAGAAAAGAAAAACTATGAACCAGCAACACAATAAAGAGTTCTTTTCTTGGTTACATGAAGAGAAGAAAAACTATGAACCAGCAAC
This sequence comes from Sophora flavescens, assembly GCA_030762895.1. NCBI lineage: Eukaryota > Viridiplantae > Streptophyta > Magnoliopsida > Fabales > Fabaceae > Sophora > Sophora flavescens. Next base: position 192,543 of record JAUPTC010000033.1, read on the forward strand.
ACAATAATACTTCTTTGCTTGAGTAATGCTTCTTCAACACAATAATCTGCCGCACAACAGATGCAAGAAACAAGAACATACAAAAAGGACAATAAGAAAGAGCCTACACGCATAATGAGGCCCTGGAAAACAGAGAAAAATGCCAAAAAATGTTGCTAGATAGCGTCATGCAAGCAATAACGCCACCTGCGGAGAGAGAGAAAACTATGAACCAAAGAACACAATAAAGAGTTCTTTTCTTGGTTTCTTGCAAAGAAGAAAAACTATGAACCAAGCAACACAATAATACTTCTTTGCTTGAGTAATGCTTCTTCAACACTATAATCAGACACAAGGATGCAAGAAACAAGAACATTCAAAAAGGACAATAAGAAATAACCTATACGCATATTGAGGCCCTGGAAAACAGAGAAAGAATGCCAAAAAAACAAAGCTAGATAGCATCATGCAAGCAATAATGCTACCGGAAGAAAACTAGAGAAGAAAAAACTATGAACCAGCAACACAATAATACTTCTTTGCTTGAGTAATGCTTCTTCAACACAATAATCTGCAGCACAACAGATGCAAGAAACAAGAACATACAAAAAGGACAATAAGAAAGAGCCTACACGCATAACGAGGCCCTGGAAAACAGAGAAAGAATGCCAAAAAACATAGCTAGATAGCATCATGCAAGCAATAATGCTACCCGCAGAAAAGAAAAACTATGAACCAGCAACACAATAAAGAGTTCTTTTCTTGGTTACATGAAGAGGATTAAAACTATGAACCAGCAACACAATAATACTTCTTTGCTTGAGTAATGCTTCTTCAACACAATAATCTGCCGCACAACAGATGCAAGAAACAAGAACATACAAAAAGGACAATAAGAAAGAGCCTACACGCATAATGAGGCCCTGGAAAACAGAGAAAGAATGCCAAAAAATGTTGCTAGATAGCGTCATGCAAGCAATAACGCCACCTGCAGAGAAGAAAAACTATGAACCAGCAACACAATAAAGAGTTCTTTTCTTTGTTTCTTGCAAAGAAGAAAAACTATGAACCAGCAACACAATAATACTTCTTTGCTTGAGTAATGCTTCTTCAACACTATAATCTGTAGCACAACAGATGCAAGAAACAAGAACATACAAAAAGGACAATAAGAAATAGCCTATACGCATATTGAGGCCCTGGAAAACAGAGAAAGAATGCCAAAAAACATAGCTAGATAGCATCATGCAAGCAATAATGCTACCTGCAGAGAAGAAAAACTATGAACCAGCAACACAATAATACTTCTTTGCTTGAGTAATGCTTCTTCAACACAATAATCTGCAGCACAACAGATGCAAGAAACAAGAACATACAAAAAGGACAATAAGAAAGAGCCTACACGCATAACGAGGCCCTGGAAAACAGAGAAAGAATGCCAAAAAACATAGCTAGATAGCATCATGCAAGCAATAATGCTACCTGCAGAGAAGAAAAACTATGAACCAGCAACACAATAAAGAGTTCTTTTCTTGGTTACCTGCAGAGAACAAAAACTATGAACCAGCAACACAATAATACTTCTTTGCTTGAGTAATGCTTCTTCAACACAATAATCAGCAGCACAACAGATGCAAGAAACAAGAACATACAAAAAGGACCATAAGAAAGAGCCTACACGCATAACGAGGCCGAGGAAAACAGAGAAAGAATGAAAAAAAATAGCTAGATAGCATCATGCAAGCAATAATGCTACCTGCAGAGAAGAAAAACTATTAACCAGCAACACAATAAAGAGTTCTTTTCTTGGTTACCTGCAGAGAACAAAAACTATGAACCAGCAACACAATAATACTTCTTTGCTTGAGTAATGCTTCTTCAACACAATAATCAGCAGCACAACAGATGCAAGAAACAAGAACATACAAAAAGGACAATAAGAAAGAGCCTACACGCATAACGAGGCCCTGGAAAACAGAGAAAGAATGCCAAAAAACATAGCTAGATAGCATCATGCAAGCAATAATGCTACCCGCAGAAAAGAAAAACTATGAACCAGCAACACAATAAAGAGTTCTTTTCTTGGTTACATGAAGAGAAGAAAAACTATGAACCAGCAACACAATAATACTTCTTTGCTTGAGTAATGCTTCTTCAACACAATAATCTGCCGCACAACAGATGCAAGAAACAAGAACATACAAAAAGGACAATAAGAAAGAGCCTACACGCATAATGAGGCCCTGGAAAACAGAGAAAGAATGCCAAAAAATGTTGCTAGATAGCGTCATGCAAGCAATAACGCCACCTGCAGAGAAGAAAAACTATGAACCAGCAACACAATAAAGAGTTCTTTTCTTGGTTTCTTGCAAAGAAGAAAAACTATGAACCAGCAACACAATAATACTTCTTTGCTTGAGTAATGCTTCTTCAACACTATAATCTGTAGCACAACAGATGCAAGAAACAAGAACATTCAAAAAGGACAATAAGAAATAGGCTATACGCATATTGAGGCCCTGGAAAACAGAGAAAGAATGCCAAAAAAACAAAGCTAGATAGCATCATGCAAGCAATAATGCTACCTGCAGAGAAGAAAAACTATGAACCAGCAACACAATAATACTTCTTTGCTTGAGTAATGCTTCTTCAACACAATAATCTGCAGTACACCAGATGCAAGAAACAAGAACAAACAAAAAGGACAATAAGAAAGAGCCTACACGCATAATGAGGCCCTGGAAAACAGAGAAAGAATGCCAAAAAACATAGCTAGATAGCATCATGCAAGCAATAATGCTACCCGCAGAAAAGAAAAACTATGAACCAGCAACACAATAAAGAGTTCTTTTCTTGGTTACATGAAGAGGATTAAAACTATGAACCAGCAACACAATAATACTTCTTTGCTTGAGTAATGCTTCTTCAACACAATAATCTGCAGCACAACAGATGCAAGAAACAAGAACATACAAAAAGGACAATAAGAAAGAGCCTACACGCATAATGAGGCCCTGGAAAACAGAGAAAGAATGCCAAAAAACGTTGCTAGATAGCGTCATGCAAGCAATAACGCCACCTGCAGAGAAGAAAAACTATGAACCAGCAACACAATAAAGAGTTCTTTTCTTGGTTTCTTGCAAAGAAGAAAAACTATGAACCAGCAACACAATAATACTTCTTTGCTTGAGTAATGCTTCTTCAACACAATAATCTGTAGCACAACAGATGCAAGAAACAAGAACATACAAAAAGGACAATAAGAAATAGCCTATACGCATATTGAGGCCCTGGAAAACAGAGAAAGAATGCCAAAAAACAAAGCTAGATAGCATCATGCAAGCAATAATGCTACCTGCAGAGAAGAAAAACTATGAACCAGCAACACAATAATACTTCTTTGCTTGAGTAATGCTTCTTCAACACAATAACGAAACTGCAGAAACAGATGCAAGAAACAAGAACATACAAAAAGGACAATCAGAAAGAGCCTACACGGATAACGAGGCCCCGGAAAACAGAGAAATAATGCCAAAAAACATAGCTAGATAGCATCATGCAAGCAATAATGCTACCTGCAGAGAAGAAAAACTATGAACCAGCAACACAATAAAGAGTTCTAATCTTGCTTACCTGCAGAGAATAAAAACTATGAACCAGCAACACAATAATACTTCTTTGCTTGAGTAATGCTTCTACAACACAATAATCTGCAGGACTACAAATGCAAGAAACAAGAACATACAAAAAGGACCATAACAAAGTGCCTACACGCATAATGAGGCCCTGGAAAACAGAGAAAGAATGCAAAAAACATAGCTAGATAGCATCATGCAAGCAATAATGCTACCTGCAGAGAAGAAAAACTACGAACCAGCAACACAATAAAGAGTTCTTTTCTTGGTTACCTGCAGAGAATAAAAACTATGAACCAACAACACAATAATACTTCTTAGCTTAAGTAATGCTTCTTCAACACAAAAATCTGCAGCACACCAGATGCAAGAAACAAGAACAAACAAAAAGGACAATAAGAAAGAGCCTACACGCATAATGAGGCCCTGGAAAACAGAGAAAGAATGCCAAAAAACGTTGCTAGATAGCATCATGCAAGCAATAACGCCACCTGCAGAGAAGAAAAACTATGAACCAGCAACACAATAAAGAGTTCTTTTCTTGGTTACTTGCAAAGAAGAAAAACTATGAACCGGCAACACAATAATACTTCTTTGCTTGAGTAATGCTTCTTCAACACAATAATCGGTAGCACAACAGATGCAAGAAACATGAACATACAAAAAGGACAATAAGAAATAGCCTATACGCATATTGAGGCCCTGGAAAACAGAGAAAGAATGCCAAAAAACATAGCTAGATAGCATCATGCAAGCAATAATGCTACCTGCAGAGAAGAAAAACTATGAACCAGCAACACAATAAAGAGTTCTTTTCTTGGTTACCTGCAGAGAACTAAAACTATCAACCAGCAACACAATAATACTTCTTTGCTTGAGTAATTCCTCTTCAACACAATAATCTGCAGCACAACAGATGCAAGAAACAAGAACATACAAAAAGGACAATCAGAAAGAGCCTACACGGATAACGAGGCCCCGGAAAACAGAGAAATAATGCCAAAAAACATAGCTAGATAGCATCATGCAAGCAATAATGCTACCTGCAGAGAAGAAAAACTATGAACCAGCAACACAATAAAGAGTTCTTTTCTTGGTTACCTGCAGAGAACAAAAACTATGAATCAGCAACACAATAATACTTCTTTGCTTGAGTAATGCTACTTCAACACAATAATCAGCCGCACAACAGATGCAAGAAACAAGAACATACAAAAAGGACCATAAGAAAGTGCCTACACACATATTGAGGCCCTGGAAAACAGAGAAAGAATGAAAAAAAACATAGCTAGATAGCATCATGCAAGCAATAATGCTACCTGCAGAGAACAAAAACTACGAACCAGCAACACAATAAAAGAGTTCTTTTCTTGGTTACCTGCAGAGAATAAAAACTATGAACCAGAAACACAATAATACTTCTTTGCTTGAGTAATGCTTCTTCAACACAAAAATCTGCAGCACACCAGATGCAAGAAACAAGAACAAACAAAAAGGACAATAAGAAAGAGCCTACACGCATAATGAGGCCCTGGAAAACAGAGAAAGAATGCCAAAAAACGTTGCTAGATAGCATCAAGCAAGCAATAACGCCACCTGCAGAGAAGAAAAACTAGAACCAGCAACACAATAAAGAGTTCTTTTCTTGGTTACCTGCAGAGAAGAAAAACTATGAACCAGCAACACAATAATACTTCTTTGCTTGAGTAATGCTTCTTTAACACAATAATCGGTAGCACAACAGATGCAAGAAACAAGAACATACAAAAAGGACAATAGGAAATAGCCTATACGCATATTGAGGCCCTGGAAAACAGAGAAAGAATGCCAAAAAGCATAGCTAGATAGCATCATGCAAGCAATAATGCTACCCGCAAAGAAGAACAACTATGAACCAACAACACAATAAAGAGTTCTTTTCGTGGTTACCTGCAGAGAAGAAAAACTATGAACCAGCAACACAATAATACTTCTTTGCTTGAGTAATGCTTTTTCAACACAATAATCTGCAGCACAACAGATGCAAGAAACAAGAACATACAAAAAGGACCATAACAAAGTGCCTACATGCATAATGATGCCCAGGAAAACAGAAAGAATGCCAAAAAACATAGCTAGATAGCATCATGCAAGCAATAATGCTACCTTCAGAGGGGAAAAACTATGAACCAACATCACAATAAAGAGTTCTTTTCTTGGTTACCTGCAGAGAAGAAAAACTATGAACCAACAACACAATAATACTTCTTTGCTTGAGTAATGCTTCTTCAACACAATAATCTGCAGCACAGCAGATGCAAGAAACAAGAACATACAAAAAGGACAATAAGAAAGAGCCTACACGCATAACGAGGCCTTGGAAAACAGAGAAAGAATGCCAAAAAACATAGCTAGATAGCATCATGCAAGCAATAATGCTACCTGCAGAGAAGAAAAACTACGAACCAACAACACAATAAAGAGTTCTTTTCTTCGTTACCTGCAGAGAATAAAAACTATGAACCAGCAACACAATAATACTTCTTTCGTTGAGTAATGCTTCTTCAACACAAATATCTGCTGCACACCAGATGCAAGAAACAAGAACAAACAAAAAGGACAATAAGAAAGAGCCCACACGCACAATGAGGCCCTGGAAAACAGAGAAAGAATGCCAAAAAACGTTGCTAGATAGCATCATGCAAGCAATAACGCCACCTGCAGAGAAGAAAATCTATGAACCAGCAACACAATAAAGAGTTCTTTTCTTGGTTACTTGCAAAGAAGAAAAACTATGAACCAGCAACACAAGAATACTTCTTTGCTTGAGTAATGCTTCTTCAACACAATAATCTGAAGCACTACAAATACAAGAAACAAGAACATACAAAAGGACAATAAGAAATAGCCTACACGCATAATGAGGCCCTGGAAAATAGAGAAAGAATGCTAAAAACATAGCTAGATAGCATCATGCAAGCAATAATGCTACCTGCAGAGAAGAAAAACTATGATCCAGCAACACAATAAAGAGTTCTTTTCTTGGTTACTTGCAAAGAAGAAAAACTATGAACCAGCAACACAATAATACTTCTTTGCTTGAGTAATGCTTCTTCAACACAATAATCTGCAGCACAACATATGCAAGAAACAAGAACATACAAAAAGGACAATAAGAAAGAGCCTACACGCATAACGAGGCCTTGGAAAATAGAGAAAGAATGCTAAAAAACATAGCTAGATAGCATCATGCAAGCAATAATGCTACTTGCAGAGAAGAAAAACTATGAACCAGCAACACAATAAAGAGTTCTTTTCTTTGTTACCTGCAGAGAACAAAAACTATGAACCAGCAACACAATAATACTTCTTTGCTTGAGTAATGCTTCTTCAACACAATAATCTGCAGCACAACAGATGCAAGAAACTAGAACATACAAAAAGGACAATAAGAAAGAGCCTACGCGCATAACGAGGCCCCGGAAAACAGAGAAAGAATGCCAAGAAACATATAGCTAGATAGCATCAGGCAAGCAATAATGCTACCTGCAGAGAAGAAAAACTATGATCCAGCAACACAATAAAGAGTTCTTTTCTTGGTTACATGCAGAGAACAAAAACTATCAACCAGCAACACAATAATACTTCTTTGCTTGAGTAATGCTTCTTAAACACAATAATCTGCAGCACTACAAATACAAGAAACAAGAACATACAATAAGGACCATAACAAAGTGCCTACACGCATAATGAGGCCCTGGAAAACAGAGAAAGAATGCAAAAACACATAGCTTGATAGCATCATGCAAGCAATAATGCTACCTGCAGAGAAGAAAAACTATGAACCAGCAACACAATAAAAGAGTTCTTTTCTTTGTTACCTGCAGAGAATAAACACTATGAACCAGCAACACAATAATACTTCTTTGCTTGAGTAATGCTTCTTCAACACAATAATCTGCAGCACAGCAGATGCAAGAAACTAGAACATACAAAAACGACAATATGAAAGAGCCTACGCGCATAACGAGGCCCCGGAAAACAGAGAAAGAATGCAAAAAAACATATAGCTAGATAGCATCATGCAAGCAATAATGCTACCTGCAGAGAAGAAAAACTATGAACCAGCAACACAATAAAGAGTTCTTTTCTTGGTTACCTGCAGAGAACAAAAACTATCAACCAGCAACACAATAATACTTCTTTGCTTGAGTAATGCTTCTTCAACACAATAATCTGCAGCACTACAAATGCAAGAAACAAGAACATACAAAAAGGACCATAACAAAGTGCCTACACGCATAATGAGGCCCTGGAAAACAGAGAAAGAATGCCAAAAAACATAGCTAGATAGCATCATGCAAGCAATAATGCTACCTGCAGAGAAGAAAAACTATGAACCAGCAACACAATAAAAGAGTTATTTTCTTGGTTACCTGCAGAGAACAAAAACTATGAACCAGCAACACAATAATACTTCTTTGCTTGAGTAATGCTTCTTCAACACAATAATCTGCAGCACACCAGATGCAAGAAACAAGAACATACAAAAAGGACAATAAGAAAGAGCCTACACGCATAATGAGGCCCTGGAAAACAGAGAAAGAATGCCAAAAAAACACAGCTAGATAGCATCATGCAAGCAATGTTGCTACCTGCAGAGAATAAAAACTATGAACCAGCATCACAATAAAGAGTTCTTATCTTGGTTACCTGCAGAGAAGAAAAACTATGAACCAGCAACACAATAATACTTCTTTGCTTGAGTAATGCTTCTTCAACACAATAATCTGCAGCACAACAGATGTAAGAAACAAGAACATACAAAAAGGACAATAAGAAAAAGCCTACGCGCATAACGAGGCCCCGGAAAACAGAGAAAGAATGCCAAAAAAACATAGCTAGATAGCATCATGCAAGCAATACTGCTACCTGCAGAGAAGAAAAACTACCCATCATGCAACACAATAAAGAGTTCTTTTCTTGGTTACTTGCAAAGAAGAAAAACTATGAACCAGCAATACAATAATACTTCTTTGCTTGAGTAATGCTTCTTCAACACAATAATCTGCAGCACAACAGATGCAAGAAACAAGAACATACAAAAAGGACAATAAGAAAAAGTCTACGCGCATAACGAGGCCCTTAAAAACAGAGAAAGAATGCCAAAAAACGTAGCTAGATAGCATCATGCAAGCAATAATGCTCCCCCGCATGTAAGAAAAACTATGAACCAGCAACACAATAATACTTCTTTGCTTGAGTAATGCTTCTTCAACACAATAATCTGCAGCACAACAGATGCAAGATACAAGAACATACAATAAGGACAATAAGAAAGAGCCTACACACATAACGAGGCCCTGGAAAACAGAGAAAGAATGCCAAAAAACATAGCTAGATAGCATCATGCAAGCAATAATGCTACCTGCAGAGAAGAAAAACTATGAACCAGCAACACAATAAAGAGTTCTTTTCTTGGTTACCTGCAGAGAACAAAAACTATGAACCAGCAACACAATAATACTTCTTTGCATGAGTAATGCTTCTTCAACACAATAATCTGCAGTACAACAGATGCAAGAAACAAGAACATACAAAAAGGACAATAAGAAAGAGCCTACACGCATAACGAGGCCCCGAAAAACAGAGAAAGAATGCCAAAAAACATTGCTAGATAGCATCATGCAAGCAATAATGCTACCTGCAGAGTAGAAAAACTATGAACCAGCAACACAATAAAGAGCTCTTTTCTTGGTTACCTGCAGAGAACAAAAACTATCAACCAGCAACACAATAATACTCCTTTGCTTGAGTAATTCCTCTTCAACACAATAATCTGCAGCACAACATATACGGCGTATATTTATTACATTAGTTGATCACTAACTGGCATATTGAAATGCAAAATTTCCAGGCACCTGCAAAATCTAAAGGCAAGGGCAGAGTGTCTGAATATACAAAGGAGTCAATTACAACCCCAGAAAATAAAGGAGGCAACTCTGAGGCCAACCCTCCTATAGCTGGTTCAACTAACATTTCTCTGGAATATTTCAATCTTCTTAAAATACATGAACGAAAGAATATGAAAAATGATGACCAATTGGACATGGAGATAGAACAAAATATTTTTGGTCAGCATATCATTGATATGATCAATAATGAAAATATCAGAGAAATTGTAAACCATGAATGGGTATCTGCCTCTGTTATTTCCGTATATATCAGGTACTAAATCAGGCTTAAAGTGTACAATATTTTTTTAGTTTTTCCATTTAAATATTGATGTCATTGGTGTAATCCATTTTTATATTTTAATTGAAGGTATTTGTTTGAAGAATTGTTGCTTCAAAAGGAAAGAACGAGGAGGTTTCTGTTCTTGTCCCCACACCAAACAAATACATATGGCTACTTTGGGAGGGATTCACAGATAACGTATATAGCTGACTGGTTTGCAACTACAGAAAGAGAATATCAGCCCTTGTTTTTAGCGCCGTGCAATGTTGGGTGAGTCACTTATCCTATAGGACTTAATTCACAATAATGAATTATATAAAAGTTGAGGTGCTTAGGATTTGTTATCTCAACATTTTTGTAGGAATCATTGGGTGCTGTGCACGATAAATATTGTTGAAGAGATTATTTACTATCTGGATTCCTTGAATGTTGATCCTAGGAATCGCCCAGAATTAAAGAATCTGTTCAATAAGTAAGCATGCTTTTATATTTCTGATTTTCTATGATTCTGTCGAATGGCTTCCATGGTAGATACATGTTGCAAGTTGTCATGGTCTTAATGTGCTTTTGATTTTTGACATTTGAATAACTATGTTGAATTGACATATACTAGGTTGTGGCTGTTGTGGTTCAAAAAAAAAAAAAAAAGCATGCGTGTGTTTGTGATGATTGAAAAAATGTTTCTTAATGAAGTCTGTTTGATTTTGTGATTAGTGCTTTGCAAGTTTATCGTGCAAATATCGGAGCTAAGGTGCCGCGTTTAAAGGCAACCAACATTAAATGGATTCAGATATAGGTATATTTGCAAAAACTTAATGCGCAATTAGATAAAAAAAAACTATATTGATTTACTATTTTATTTTCTATAGTGCCCAAGACAACCCAACAATACAGATTGTGGGTACTATGTCATGCGTTTCATGAAGGAAACTATCTTGCAGAACCAAGTTAAAATACCAATGGTGGTATGTTGTTTACTTAGCTTTTAACTGTGACTGTTCAAATGTTTTAACAATTGTAACTTAATTTATTTAATTTTTATGTCGCAGTACTTCCCTGACTTCAAATGCTCCACATACTCCACTGCTCAACTATCTGAAGTCAAGGAAGATTGGTGTCGTTATATTGTTGAAAAGTTTATTTGATTATGTCAAATTGATCACAGTAGTTGCAGCAATACTCATTGGTATGTGAATAATGCTTTAGATTTCTAACTAGAGATCCACAACAACATTTTGTGTTGTTAATAGGCTAATGGTCGAGGATAAAGTATTTTGCTCTTTGATATGATCTCTTCTCTCAGTTTTGGTGCAAAGTCTCTAGGTGTTGTTTAGGTTCGTTGGTCTTAGGGTCTGAGGCCTTTCCTTTCTTTGCAGGGATATGCAATTACAAATCTTTAGTGTGCATGTGTGCAGCTATTGCATTTGCAGGGATCTGCTTTTTAATGTGTATGTTTAGGGTGATATTTTTTTTCCATTGCAGCTATTCCATATGCTTTTCAGATCTGTTTTTTAGTGTGCAACTATTGCATTTGCCAAGACATGGTATAAGCAGTACATGCTAGGTTCTGTCCTAACTATATGAGCATATTGCAATTGAGCACTTTCACTTTGTTTATGTTTTGATCAGGCAACAAAAATATAGTCATTTGACCATTATATGCTATTCTGTATCAATTCCATAAGGGTCAAAGCCACATGTCTGTTGTGATCAAGTGTGAAGAGAATATCACAAGTGCTGTAACTAATGCATGCAGAATGCAAGACTCCCAGTCTGGTGCTAAATAAAATAATGATTCACATTCAAAACCAGTAAAAACAAGGAGCTAGGTAGGTTTCCATAGGGAATTTCAGCATGTGACAAGTCAGCTTTCATATTTCTCATGAAAGTAATATCTTTAGGAGTTCAATATTTTCATGATATAACTCTGAACTTTGCAAGACTTTTGTTCTGCATTTTGTTGACTGGATGACTCATGAAACTGAATTAGTATTATTTGTTTGCTATTTATTAGGACCTTATCTGGTGTAGCAGATTTTTCTGCAAGTTTATGCTATATATGTACTTGGTTTGTTGCTCAATAAAAGATATCTTTTGCCTCTCACTTTGTTGGAATTGATATTTTCACTGCCAAGAAGCTTGAGGATATTGTGCCCTCTTCCCACAACAGTGATGTACGTGCACTTAATTGTGTTGACTTATTGTGATTTCTTTCCTCTCAATGACTCACAGTAATTTTTTGTTGTCGGGTCCATCATGTGTATCGTACTGACTACCAGCTCATTGATATCTCTGAGGATGGATTTGTGAGTTGTCATTTCGCTTACCAACTCCATTGATTCACTCATTATTAGTCTTGTTTCTGTATTCTGAATGTGTGATTGTTGTTATGTTATCAAATGATGCTGTAGGTGAGTCTGCTTACTGAAAATGGGAACACTAAGGATGATCTCAGGCTTCCTACCGATGAGAGTCTGCTTACTCAGGTTTGTGGAAATATGAAATCTAATGTGTGTTCTTTTTCCTGTTGGATTCAGAGTCTGAAAGCTAAAATCTGTCAATGCCTTTTCTGTTTCAAAATATTTGTTATTCCTCTATTTTGTTTATTTGTTTGTAGGTTGTCTATTTACTCTAATTGGGCATATATAATTGACTGGTCTCTGCGGATAAAGGATGGATTTGCTGAGGGAAAGGACCTTGTTGTTTCTGTCATGTCTGCTATGGGTGAGGAACAGATTAATGCTCTGAAGGATATTGGGCCAAAGAACTAGATTCAATTGCTGCCAGTTTGTTTGTTGTTTATATTTAAGCAAATATATTTCTGTAAGCCTTTATAGCTATTTGTTGAAGACCAGACTTATAAAATCTAGTCAGACCACCAGTCGTATCAAGGTTATTTATTTATGCATGTGGTGACAAAACTAGATCACATTTTTCTGTTTTCTATGTTATCCCGTGACTTTCTTATAAAGGAGGAGTCTCTTTTAAGAAGTGATGTTTATTTTGACTGCAGTGATGATGGAATCTTATGCGCTAATGTACTACACCTTGTGTATGAATTGTCAAAGTAACTAACAATATATGCATATGGATTGTGCTTCATTTCTTCATTTCTTTTTATAAATGCAGGAATAGAGGTAAAGTTAAGAAATAGGTAAAACTAAAAAAAAAGGGGAATAGATAGTGTTTGTTTCTTTAAACGCTATCTAAAGGCTGACTTTAGATAGCATTTGTATTAACAAATGCTATCTAAAGTCAGCATTTAGATAGTGTTTCCATGTACAAACGCTATCTAAAGACTTTAGATAGCGTTTGTACACGGAAACGCTATCTAAAGTCTGCCTTTAGATAGCGTTTGTTTTAACAAATGCTATCTAAAGGCAGACTTTAGATATAGTTTCCGTGTACAAACGCTATCTAAAGTCAACTTTTAATAGAACTACTTAAATGATATCTTTGCTAACGACTTTTAATAGCGGTGGCATAGATAGCGGTTACAAACGCTATTAAAAGGCATCCGGAAACGCTATCTAAAGTCATTTCTATTGTAGTGAATGAGGCCGTGGAAAACAGAGAAAGAATGCCCAAAAACATAGCTAGATAGCATCATGCAAGCAATAACGCTACCGGCAGAGAAGAAAAACTATGAACCAGCAACACAATAATACTTCTTTGCTTGAGTAATGCTTCTTCAACACAATAATATGCAGCACAACAGATGCAAGAAACAAGAACATAAAAAAATTACAATAAGAAAGAGCCTACATGCATAATGAGGCCCTCGAAAACAGAGAAAGAATGCCAAAAAACATAGCTAGATAGCATCATGCAAGCAATAATTCTACCTGCAGAGAAGAAAAACAATGAACCAGCAACACAATTATACTTCTTTGCTTGAGTAATGCTTCTTCAACACAATAATCTGGGGCACAACAGATGCAAGAAACAAGAACATACAAAAAGGACAATAAGAAAGAGCCTACATGCATAATAAGGCCCTGGAAAACAGAGAAAGAATGCCAAAAAACATAGCCAGATAGCATCATGCAAGCAATGATGCTACCTACAGAGAAGAAAAACTATGAACCAGCAACACAATAATAGTGTTCTTTTCTTGGTTACCTGCAGAGAAGAAAAAGTATGAACCAGCAACACAACAATACTTCTTTGCTTGAGTAATGCTTCTTCAACACAATAATCTGCAGCACAACAGATGCAAGAAACAAGAACATACAAAAAAGGACAATAAGAAAGAGCCTTCACGCATAATTAGGCCCTGGAAAACAGAGAAAGAATGCCAAAAAACATAGCTAGATAGCATCATGCAAGCAATAATGCCACCTGCAGAGAAGAAAAACTATGAACCCGCAACATCAACAAAGAGTTCTTTTCTTGGTTACCTGCAGAGAAGAAAAAATATGAACCAGCAACACAATAATACTTCTTTGGTTGAGTAATGCTTCTTCAACAAAATAATCTGTGGCACAACAGATGCAAGAAACAAGAACATACAAAAAGGACAATAAGAAAGAGCCTACACGCATAATGAGGCCCTGGAAAACAGAGAAAGAATGCCAAAAAACATAACTAGATAGCATCATGCAAGCAATAATGCTACCTGCAGAGAAGAAAAACTATGAACCAGTAACACAATTATACTTCGTTGCTTGAGTAATGCTTTTTCAACACATGCAATAATCTGCAGCACAACTGATGCAAGAAACAAGAACATACAAAAAGGACAATAAGAAAGAGCCTACACGCATAATGAAGCCCTGGAAAACAGAGAAAGAATGCCAAAAAACATAGCTAGATAGCATCATGCAAGCAATAATGCTACCGACAGAGAAGAAAAACTATGAACCAGCAACACAATAAAAGTGTTCTTTTCTTGGTTACCTGCAGAGAAGAAAAGCTATGAACCAGCAACACTACAATACTTCTTTGCTTGAGTAATGCTTCTTCAACACAATAATCTGCAGCACAACAGATGCAAGAAACAAGAACATACAAAAAGGACAATAAGAAAGAGCCTACCCACATAATGAGGCCCTGGAAAATAGAAAGATTGCCAAAAAAACATAGCTAGATAGCTTCATTCAAGCAATGATGCTACCTGCAGAGAAGAAAAACTATGAACCAGCAACACAATAAAGAGTTCTTTTGTTGGTTACCTGCAGAGAAGAAAAACTATGAACTAACATCACAATAATACTTCTTTGCTTGAGTAATGCTTCTTCAACACAATAATCAGCTGCACAACAGATGCAATAAAGAAGAACATACAAGAAGGACAATAAGAAAGAGCCTACACGCATAATGAGACCCTGGAAAACATAGAAAGAATGCCAAAAAAATAGCTAGATAGCATCATGCAACCAATAATGCTACCTGCAGAGAAGAAAAACTACGAACCAGCAACACAATAAAAGAGTTCATTTCTTGGTTACCTGCAGAGAAGAAAAGCTATGAACCAGCAACACAACAATACTTCTTTGCTTGAGTAATGCTTCTTCAACACAATAATCTGCAACACAACAGATGCAAGAAACAAGAACATAGAAAAAGGACAATAAGAAAGAGCCTACACGCATAATGAGGCCCTGGAAAAAAGAGAAAGAATGCCAAAAAACATAGCTAGATAGCATGATGCAAGCAATAATGCTACAAGCAGAGAAGAAAAACTATGAACCAGCAACACAACAAATAGTTCTTTTCTTGGTTACCTGCAGAGAAGAAAAAATATGAACCAGCAACACAATAATACTTCTTTGCTTGAGTAATGCTTCTTCAACATAATAATCTGCGGCACAACAGATGCAATAAACAAGAACATACAAAAAGGACAATAAGAAAGAGCCTACACGCATAATGAGGCCCTGGAAAACAGAGAAAGAATGCCAAAAAACATAGCTAGATAGCATCATGCAAGCTATAATGCTACCTGCAGAGAAGAAAAACTATGAACCAGTAACACAATTATACTTCATTGCTTGAGTAATGCTATGCAATAATCTGCAGCATAACTAGATAGCATCATGCAATAATCTGCAGCACAACTGATGCAAGAAACAAGAACATACAAAAAGGACAATAAGAAAGATCCTACACGCATAATGAAGCCCTGGAAAACAGAAAAAGAATGCCAAGAAACATAGCTAGATAGCATCATGCAAGCAATAATGCTACCTGCAGAGAAGAAAAACTACGAACCAGCAACACAATAAAAGAGTTCATTTCTTGGTTACCTGCAGAGAAGAAAAGCTATGAACTAGCAACACAACAATACTTCTTTGCTTGAGTAATGCTTCTTCAACACAATAATCTGCAACACAACAGATGCAAGAAACAAGAACATACAAAAAGGACAATAAGAAAGAGCCTACACGCATAATGAGGCCCTGGAAAACAGAGAAAGAATGCTCAAAAACATAGCTAGATTGCATCATGCAAGCAATGATGTTACCTGCATAGAAGAAAAACTATGAACCAGCAACACAATAAAAGAGTTCTTTTCTTGGTTTCCTGCAGAGAAGAAAAGCTATGAACCAGCAACACAACAGTACTTCTTTGCTTGAGTAATGCTTCTTCAACACAATAATCTGCAGCACAACAGATGCAAGAAACAAGAACATACAAAAAGGACAATAAGAAAGAGCCTACACACATAATGAGGCCCTGGAAAACAGAGAAAGAATGCCAAAAAAATAGCTAGATAGCATCATGCAAGCAATAATGCTACCGGCAGAGAAGAAAAACTATGAACCAACAACACAATAAAAGAGTTCTTTTCTTGGTTACCTGCAGAGAAGAAAAGCTATGAACCAACAACACAACAATACTTCTTTGCTTGAGTAATGCTTCTTCAACACAATAATCTGCAACACAACAGATGCAAGAAACAAGAACATACAAAAAGGACAATAAGAAAGAGCCTATATGCATAATGAGGCCCTGGAAAACAGAGAGAGAATACTAAAAAACATAGCTAGATTGCATCATGCAAGCAATAATGTTACCTGCAGAGAAGAAAATCTATTAACCAGCAACACAATAAAGAGTTCTTTTCCTGGTTACCTACAGAGAAGAAAAACTATGAACCAGCAACACAATAATACTTCTTTGCTTGAGTAATGCTTCTTCAACACAATAATCTGCAGCACAACAGATGCAAGAAACAAGAACATACAAAAAAGGACCATAACAAAGTGCCTACACGCATAATGAGGCCCTGGAAAACAGACAAGGAATGCCAAAAAACATAGCTAGATAGCATCATGCAAGCAATAATGCTACCTACAGAGAAGAAAAACTATGAACCAGCAACACAATAAAAGAGTTCTTTTCTTGGTTACCTGCAGAGAAGAAAAGCTATGAACCAGCAACACAACAATACTTCTTTGCTTGAGTAATGCTTCTTCAACACAATAATATGCAGCACAACAGATGCAAGAAACAAGAACTTACAAAAAGGACAATAAGAAAGAGCCTACACACATAATGAGGCCCTGGAAAACAGTGAAAGAATGCCAAAAAAATAGCTAGATACCATCATGCAAGCAATAATGCTACCGACAGAGAAGAAAAACTATGAACCAGTAACACAATAAAAGAGTTCTTTTCTTGGTTACCTGCTGAGAAGAAAAGCTATGAACCAGCAACACAACAATACTTCTTTGCTTGAGTAATGCTTCTTCAACACAATAATCTGCAACACAACAGATGCAAGAAACAAGAACATACAAAAAGGACAATAAGAAAGAGCCTACATGCATAATGAGGCCCTGGAAAACAGAGAGAGAATGCCAAAAAATATAGCTAGATTGCATCATGCAAGCAATAATGTTACATGCAGAGAAGAAAATCTATTAACCAGCAACACAATAAAGAGTTCTTTTCCTGGTTACCTTCAGAGAAGAAAAACTATGAACCAGAAACACAATAATACTTCTTTGCTTGAGTAATGCTTCTTCAACACAATAATCTGCAGCACAACAGATGCAAGAAACAAGAACATACAAAAAAGGACCATAACAAAGTGCCTTCACGCATAATGAGGCCCTGGAAAACACAGAAGGAATGCCAAAAAACATAGCTAGATAGCATCATTAAAGCAATAATGCTACCCGCAGAGAAGAAAAACTATGAACCAACAACACAATAAAGAGTTCTTTTCCTGGTTACCTGCAGAGAAGAAAAGCTATGAACCAGCAACACAACAATACTTCTTTGCTTGAGTAATGCTTCTTCAACACAATAATATGCAGCACAACAGATGCAAGAAACAAGAACATACAAAAAGGACAATAAGAAAGAGCCAACACACATAATGAGGCCCTGGAAAACAGAGAAAGAATTCCAAAAAACATAGCTAGATAGCATCATGCAAGCAATAATGCTACTTGCAGAGAAGAAAAACTATGAACCCGCAACACAATAAAGAGTTCTTTTCTTGGTTACCTGCAGATAATAAAAACTATGAACCAGCAACACAATAATACTTCTATCCTTGAGTAATGCTTCTTCAACACAATAATATGCAACACAACAGATGCAAGAAACAAGAACATACAAAAAGGACAATAAGAAAAAGCCTACATGCATAATGAGGCCCTGGAAAACAGAGAAAGAATGCCAAAAAACATAGCTAGATTGCATCATGCAAGCAATAACGTTACCTGCAGGGAAGAAAAACTATGAACCAGCAACACAATAAAGAGTTATTTTCTTGGTTACTTGCAGAAAAGAAAAACTATGAACCAGCAACACAATAATACTTCTTTGCTTGAGTAATTCCTCTTCAACACAATAATCTGCAGCACAACAGATGCAAAAAACAAGAACATACAAAAAGGACAATAAGAAAGAACCTACACGTATAATGAAGCCCTGGAAAACTGAGAAAGATGCCAAAAAAACATAGCTAGATAGCATCGTGCAAGTAATAATGCTACCTGTGGAGAAGAAAAACTATGAACCAGCAACAAATAAAAAGTTCTTTTATTGCTAACCTGCAGAGAATAAAAACTATGAACCAGCAACACAATAATACTTCTTTTCTTGAGTAATGCTTCTTCAACACAATAATCTGCAGCACTACAAATGCAAGAAAAAAGAACATACAAAAAGGACCATAACAAAGTTCCTACACGCATAATGAGGCCCTGGAAAACAGAGAAAGAATGCCAAAAAACATAGCTAGATAGCATCATGCAAGCAATAATGCTACCTGCAGAGAAGAAAAACAATGAACCAGCAACAAAATAAAGAGTTCTTTTCTTGGTTACCTGCAGCGTAGAAAAACTATGAACCAGCAACACAACAATACTTCTTTGCTTGAGTAATGCTTCTTCAACACAATAATCTGCAGCACAACAGATGCAAGAAACAAGAACATACAAAAAGGACAATAAGAAAGAGACTACACACATAATGAGGCCCTGGAAACAGAGAAAGAATGCCAAAAAACATAGCTAGATAGCATCATGCAAGCAATAATGCTACCTGCAGAGAAGAAAAACTATGAACCATCAACACAATAAAGAGTTCTTTTCTTGGTTACCTGCAGAGAAGAAAAACTAGAACCAGCAACACAATAATACTTCTTTGCTTGAGTAATGCTTCTTCAACACAATAATCTGCAACACAACAGATGCAAAAAACAAGAACATACAAAAAGGACAATAACAAAGAGGCTACATGCATAATGAGGCCCTGGAAAACAGAGAAAGAATGCCAAAAAACATAGCTAGATTGCAGCATGCAAGCAATAATGCTACCTGCAGAGAAGAAAAACTATGAACCAGCAACACAATAAAGAGTTCTTTTCTTGGTTACCTGCAGAGAAGAAAAACTATGAACCAGCAACACAATAATACTTGTTTGCTTGAGTAATTCCTCTTCAACACAATAATCTGCAGCACAACAGATGCAAAAAACAAGAACATACAAAAAGGAAAATAAGAAAGAGTCTACACGTATAATGGAGCCCTGGAAAACTGAGAAAGATGCCAACAAAACAAAGCTAGATATCATCATGCAAGTAATAATGCTACCTGCGGAGAAGAAAAACTATGAACCAGCAACACAATAAAGAGTTCTTTTCTTGCTTACCTGCAGATAATAAAAACTATGAACCAGCAATACAATAATACTTCTTTGCTTGAGTAATTCTTCTTCAACACAATAATCTGCATCACTACAAATGCAAGAAACAAGAACATACAAAAAGGACCATAACAAAGTGCCTACACGCATAATGAGGCCCTGGAAAACAGAGAAAGAATGCCAAAAGACATATCTAGATAGCATCATGCAAGCAATAATGCTACCTGCAGAGAAAAAAAACTATGAACCAGCAACACAATAAAGAGTTTTTTTCTTGGTTACCTGCAGAGAAGAAAAACTATGAACCAGCAACACAATAATACTTCTTTGCTTGAGTAATTCCTCTTCAACACAATAATCTGCAGCACAACAGATGCAAAAAACAAGAACATACAAAAAGGACAATAAGAAAGAGCCTACACGCATAATGAGGCCGTGGAAAATAGAGAAAGAATGCCAAAAAACATAGCTAGATAGCATCATGCAAGCAATAATGCTACCTGCAGAGAAGAAAAACTACGAACCAGCAACACAATAAAAGAGTTCATTTCTTGGTTACCTGCAGAGAAGAAAAGCTATGAACTAGCAACACAACAATACTTCTTTGCTTGAGTAATGCTTCTTCAACACAATAATCTGCAACACAACAGATGCAAGAAACACGAACATACAAAAAGGACAATAAGAAAGAGACTACACACATAATGAGGCCCTGGAAACAGAGAAAGAATGCCAAAAAACATAGCTAGATAGCATCATGCAAGCAATAATGCTACCTGCAGAGAAGAAAAACTATGAACCATCAACACAATAAAGAGTTCTTTTCTTGGTTACCTGCAGAGAAGAAAAACTAGAACCAGCAACACAATAATACTTCTTTGCTTGAGTAATGCTTCTTCAACACAATAATCTGCAACACAACAGATGCAAAAAACAAGAACATACAAAAAGGACAATAACAAAGAGGCTACATGCATAATGAGGCCCTGGAAAACAGAGAAAGAATGCCAAAAAACATAGCTAGATTGCAGCATGCAAGCAATAATGCTACCTGCAGAGAAGAAAAACTATGAACCAACAACACAATAAAGAGTTCTTTTCCTGGTTACCTGCAGAGAAGAAAAACTGTGAACCAGCAACACAATAATACTTCTTTGCTTGAGTAATTCCTCTTCAACACAATAATCTGCAGCACAACAGATGCAAAAAAAAGAACATACAAAAAGGACAATAAGAAAGAGCCTACACGTATAATGAAGCCCTGGAAAACTGAGAAAGATGCCAAAAAAACAAAGCTAGATAGAATCATGCAAGTAATAATGCTACCTGCGGAGAAGAAAAACTATGAACCAGCAACACAATAGAGTTCTTTTCTTGCTTACCTGCCGAGAATAAAAACTATGAACCAGCAACACAATAATACTTCTTTGCTTGAGTAATGATTCTTCAACACAGTAATCTGTAGCACTACAAATGCAAGAAACAAGAACATACAAAAAGGACCATAACAAAGTGCCTACACGCATAATGAGGCCCTGGAAAACAGAGAAAGAATGTCCAAAAACATAGCTAGATAGCATCATGCAAGGAATAATGCTAACTGCAGAGAAGAAAAACTATGAACCAACAACACAATGAAGAGTTGTTTTCTTGGTTACCTGCAGAGAAGAAAAACTATGAACCAGCAACACAACAATACTTCTTTGCTTGATTAATGCTTCTTCAACACAATAATCTGAAGCACAACAGATGCAAGAAACAAGAACATACAAAAAGGACAATAAGAAAGAGCCTACACACATAATGAGGACCTAGAAAATAGAGAAAGAATGCCAAAAAACATAGCTAGATAGCATCACGCAAGCAATAATGCTACCTGCAGAGAAGAAAAACTAAGAACCAGCAACACAATAAAGAGTTCTTTTCTTGGTTACCTGCAGAGAAGCAAAACTATTAACCAGCAACACAATAATACTTCTTTGCTTGAGTAATTCCTCTTCAACACAATAATCTGCTGAACAACAGATGCGAAAAATAGTAACATACAAAAAGGACAATAAGAAAGAGCCTACACGAATAATGAAGCCCTGGAACACTGAGAAAGATGGTAAAAAAACATAGCTAGATAGCATCATGCAAGTAATAATGCTACCTACGGAGAAGAAAAACTAAGAACCAACAACAAAATAAAGAGTTCTTTTCTTGCTTACCTGCAAAGAATAAAAACTATGAACCAGCAATACAATAATACTTCTTTGCTTGAGCAATGCTTCTTCAACACAATAATCTGCAGCACTACAAATGCAAGAAACAAGAACATACAAAAAGAACCATAACAACGTGCCTACACACATAATGAAGCCCTGGAAAATAGAGAAAGAATGCCAAAAAACATAGCTAGATAGCATCATGCAAGCAATAATGCTACCTGTAGAGAAGAAAAACTATGAACCAGCAACACAATAAAGAGTTCTTTTCTTGGTTACCTGCAGAGAAGAAAAACTATGAACCAGCAACACAATAATACTTCTTTGCATGAGTAATGCTTCTTCAACACAATAAACTGCAGCACAACAGATGCAAGAAACAAGAACATACAAAAAGGACAATAAGAAAGAGCCTACACGCATAATGAGGCCCTGCAAAACAGAGAAAGAATGATAAAAAAACATAGCTAGATAGCATCATGCAAGCAATGATGCTACCTGCAGAGAAGAAAAACTATGAACCAGCAACACAATAAAAAGTTCTTTTCTTGGTTACCTGTAGAGAAGAAAAACTATGAACCAGTAACACAATAATACTTCTTTGCTTGAGTAATGCTTCTTCAACACAATAATCTGCAGTATAACAGATGCAATAAACAAGAACATACAAAAAGGACAATAAGAAAGAGCCTACACGCATAATGAGGCCCTGGAAAACAGAGAAAGAATGCCAAAAAAATAGCTAGATAGCATCATGCAAGCAATAATGCTACCTGTAGAGAAGAAAAACTATGAACCAGCAGCACAATTATACTTCTTTGCTTGAGTAATGCTTCTTCAACACAATAATCTGCAGCACAACAGATTCAAGAAACAAGAACATACAAAAAGGACAATAAGAAAGAGCCTATACGCATAATGAGGCCCTGAAAAACAGAGAAACATTGCCAAAAAACATAGCTAGATAGAATCATGCAAGCAATAATGCTACCTACAGAGAAGAAAAACTAGGAACCAGCAAAACAATAAAAGTGTTCTTTTCTTGGTTACCTGCAGAGAAGAAAAACTATGTACCAGCAACACAACAATACTTCTTTACTTGAGTAATGCTTCTTCAACACAATAATCTGCAGCATAACAGTTGCAAGAAACAAGAGCATACAAAAAAGGACAATAAGAAAGAGCCTACACGCATAATTAGGTCCTGGAAATACGAGAAGGAATGCCAAAAAACATAGCTAGATAGCATCATGCAAGCAATAATGCTACCTGCAGAGAAGAAAAATTATGGACCGGCAACACAATAAAGAGTTCTTTTCTTGGTTACCTGCAGAGAAGAAAAAATATGAACCAGCAACACCATAATACTTTTTTGCTTGAGTAATGCTTCTTCATCACAATAATCTGCGGCACAACAGATGCAAGAAACAAGAACATACAAAAAGGACAACAAGAAAGTGCCTACACGCATAATGAGGCCATGGAAAACAGAGAAAGAATGAGAAAAAACTTAGCTAGATAGCATCATGCAAGCAATAATGCTACCTGCAGAGAAGAAAAACTATGAACCAGCAACACAATAAAAGAGTTCTTTTCTTGGTTACCTGCAGAGAATAAAAACTATGAACCAGCAACACAATAATACTTCTTTGCTTGAGTAATGCTTCTTCAACACAATAATATGCAGCACCACAAATGTAAAAAACAACAACATACAAAAAGGACCATAACAAAGTGCCTACACGCATAATTAGGCCCTGGAAAACAGAGAAAGAATGCCAAAAAACATAGCTTGATTGCATCATGCAAGCAATAATATTACCTGCAGAGAAGAAAAACTATGAACCAGCATTACAATAAAGAGTTCTTTTCTTGGTTTCCTGCAGACAAGAAAAACTATGAACCACCAACACAATAATACTTCTTTGCTTGAGTAATGCTTCTTCAACACAATAATCTGCAGCACACCTGATGCAACAAACAAGAACAAACAAAAGTGACAATAAGAAACAGCCTACACGCATAATGAGGCCCTGGAAAACAGAGATAGAATGCCAAAAAACGTTGCTAGATAGCATCATGCAAGCAATAATGCCACCTGCAGAGAAGAAAAACTATGAACCAGCAACACAATAAAGAGTTCTTTTCTTGGTTACCCGCAGAGAAGAAAAACTATGAACCAGCAACACAATAATACTTCTTTGCTTGAGTAATTCCTCTTCAACACAATAATCTGCAACACAACAGATGCAAGAAACAACAACATACAAAAAGGACCATAACAAAGTGCCTACATGCATAATGAGGCCCTGGAAAACAGAGAAAGAATGCGAAAAAACATAGCTAGATTGCATCATGCAAGCAATAATGCTACCTACAGAGAAGAAAAACTATGAACCAGAAACACAATAAAGGTGTTATTTTCTTGGTTACCTGCAGAGAAGATAAACTATCTACCCGCAACACAACAATACTTCTTTGCTTGAGTAATGCTTCTTCAACACAATAATCTGCAGCATAACAGTTGCAAGAAACAAGAACATACAAAAAAGGACAATAAGAAAGAGCCTACACGCATAATTAGGTCCTGGAAAACAGAGAAGGAATGCCAAAAAACATAGCTAGATAGCATCATGCAAGCAATAATGCTACCTGCAGAGAAGAAAAACTATGAACCATCAACACAATAAAAGAGTTCTTTTCTTGGTTACCTGCAGAGAAGAAAAACTATGTACCAGCAACACAACAATACTTCTTTACTTGAGTAATGCTTCTTCAACACAATAATCTGCAGCATAACAGTTGCAAGAAACAAGAGCATACAAAAAAGGACAATAAGAAAGAGCCTACACGCATAATTAGGTCCTGGAAATACGAGAAGGAATGCCAAAAAACATAGCTAGATAGCATCATGCAAGCAATAATGCTACCTGCAGAGAAGAAAAATTATGGACCGGCAACACAATAAAGAGTTCTTTTCTTGGTTACCTGCAGAGAAGAAAAAATATGAACCAGCAACACCATAATACTTTTTTGCTTGAGTAATGCTTCTTCATCACAATAATCTGCGGCACAACAGATGCAAGAAACAAGAACATACAAAAAGGACAACAAGAAAGTGCCTACACGCATAATGAGGCCATGGAAAACAGAGAAAGAATGAGAAAAAACTTAGCTAGATAGCATCATGCAAGCAATAATGCTACCTGCAGAGAAGAAAAACTATGAACCAGCAACACAATAAAAGAGTTCTTTTCTTGGTTACCTGCAGAGAATAAAAACTATGAACCAGCAACACAATAATACTTCTTTGCTTGAGTAATGCTTCTTCAACACAATAATATGCAGCACCACAAATGTAAAAAACAACAACATACAAAAAGGACCATAACAAAGTGCCTACACGCATAATTAGGCCCTGGAAAACAGAGAAAGAATGCCAAAAAACATAGCTTGATTGCATCATGCAAGCAATAATATTACCTGCAGAGAAGAAAAACTATGAACCAGCATTACAATAAAGAGTTCTTTTCTTGGTTTCCTGCAGACAAGAAAAACTATGAACCACCAACACAATAATACTTCTTTGCTTGAGTAATGCTTCTTCAACACAATAATCTGCAGCACACCTGATGCAACAAACAAGAACAAACAAAAGTGACAATAAGAAACAGCCTACACGCATAATGAGGCCCTGGAAAACAGAGATAGAATGCCAAAAAACGTTGCTAGATAGCATCATGCAAGCAATAATGCCACCTGCAGAGAAGAAAAACTATGAACCAGCAACACAATAAAGAGTTCTTTTCTTGGTTACCTGCAGAGAAGAAAAACTATGAACCAGCAACACAATAATACTTCTTTGCTTGAGTAATTCCTCTTCAACACAATAATCTGCAACACAACAGATGCAAGAAACAACAACATACAAAAAGGACCATAACAAAGTGCCTACATGCATAATGAGGCCCTGGAAAACAGAGAAAGAATGCGAAAAAACATAGCTAGATTGCATCATGCAAGCAATAATGCTACCTACAGAGAAGAAAAACTATGAACCAGAAACACAATAAAGGTGTTATTTTCTTGGTTACCTGCAGAGAAGATAAACTATCTACCAGCAACACAACAATACTTCTTTGCTTGAGTAATGCTTCTTCAACACAATAATCTGCAGCATAACAGTTGCAAGAAACAAGAACATACAAAAAAGGACAATAAGAAAGAGCCTACACGCATAATTAGGTCCTGGAAAACAGAGAAGGAATGCCAAAAAACATAGCTAGATAGCATCATGCAAGCAATAATGCTACCTGCAGAGAAGAAAAACTATGAACCAGCAACACAATAAAGAGTTCTTTTCTTGGTTACCTGCAGAGAAGAAAAACTATGACCAGCAACACAACAATACTTTTTTTGCTTGATTAATGCTTCTTCAACACAATAATCTGCAGCACTACAAATGCAAGAAACAAGAACATACAAAAAGGACCATAACAAAGTGCCTACACGCATAATGAGGCACTGGAAAGCAGAGAAAGAATGCCAAAAAACATAGCTAGATAGCATCATGCAAGCAATAATGCTACCATCAGAGAAGAAAAAGTATGAACCAGCAACACAATAAATAGTTCTTTTCTTGGTTACCTGCAGAGAAGAAAAACTATGAACCAGCAACACAACAATACTTCTTTGCTTGAGTAATGCCTCTTCAACACAATAATCTGCAGCACAACAGATGCAAAAAACAAACAACATACAAAAAGGACCATAACAAAGTGCCTACACGCATAATGAGGCCCTGGAAAACAGAGAAAGAATGCGAAAAAACATAGCTAGATTGCATCATGCAAGCAATAATGCTACCTGAAGAGAAGAAAAACTATGAACCAGCAACACAATAAAGAGTTCTTTTCTTGGTTACCTGCAGAGAAGAAAAACTATGAACCAGCAACACAATAATACTTCTTTGCTTGAGTAATTCCTCTTCAACACAATAATCTGCAGCACCACAAATGCAAGAAATAACAACATACAAAAAGGACCGTAACAAAGTGCCTACATGCATAATGAGGCCCTGGAAAACATAGAAAGAATGCGAAAAAACATAGCTAGATAGCATCATGCAAGCAATAATGCTACCTGAAGAGAAGAAAAACTATGAACCAACAACACAATAAAAGAGTTCTTTTCTTGGTTACCTGCAGAGAAGAAAAACTATGAACCAACAACACAATAATACTTCTTTGCAAGAGTAATTCCTCTTCAACACAATAATCTGCAACACAACAGATGCAAAAAACAAACAACATACAAAAAGGACCATAACAAAGTGCCTACACGCATAATGAGGCCCTGGAAAACAGAGAAAGAATGCCAAAAAACATAGCTAGATTGCATCATGCAAGCAATAATATTACCTGCAGAGAAGAAAAACTATGAACCAGCAACACAATAAAGAGTTCTTTTCTTGGTTACCCGCAGAGAAGAAAAACTATGAACCAGCAACACAATAATACTTCTTTGCTTGAGTAATTCCTCTTCAACACAATAATCTGCAGCACCACAAATGCAAGAAACAACAACATACAAAAAGGACCATAACAAAGTGCCTACATGCATAATGAGGCCCAGGAAAACAGAGAAAGAATGCGAAAAAACATAGCTAGATAGCATCATGCAAGCAATAATGCTACCTGCAGAGAAGAAAAACTATGAACTAGCAACACAATAAAAGAGTTCTTTTCTTGGTTACCTGCAGAGAATAAAAACTATGAACCACCAACACAATAATACTTCTTTGCTTGAGTAATGCTTCTTCAACACAATAATCTGCAGCACACCTGATGCAACAAACAAGAAAAAACAAAAGTGACAATAAGAAAGAGCCTACACGCATAATGAGGCCCTGGAAAACAGAGATAGAATGCCAAAAAACGTTGCTAGATAGCATCATGCAAGCAATAATGCCACCTATAGAGAAGAAAAACTATGAACCAGCAACACAATAAAGAGTTCTTTTCTTGGTTACCCGCAGAGAAGAAAAACTATGAACCAGCAACACAATAATACTTCTTTGCTTGAGTAATTCCTCTTCAACACAATAATCTGCAACACAACAGATGCAAGAAACAACAACATACAAAAAGGACCATAACAAAGTGCCTACATGCATAATGAGGCCCTGGAAAACAGAGAAAGAATAAGAAAAAACATAGCTAGATTGCATCATGCAAGCAATAATGCTACCTACAGAGAAGAAAAACTATGAACCAGAAACACAATAAAGGTGTTATTTTCTTGGTTACCTGCAGAGAAGATAAACTATCTACCAGCAACACAACAATACTTCTTTGCTTGAGTAATGCTTCTTCAACACAATAATCTGCAGCATAACAGTTGCAAGAAACAAGAACATACAAAAAAGGACAATAAGAAAGTGCCTACACACATAATTAGGTCCTGGAAAACAGAGAAGGAATGCCAAAAAACATAGCTAGATAGCATCATGCAAGCAATAATGCTACCTGCAGAGAAGAAAAACTATGAACCATCAACACAATAAAGAGTTCTTTTCTTGGTTACCTGCAGAGAAGAAAAACTATGACCAGAAACAAAACAATACTTTTTTTTGCTTGAGTAATGCTTCTTCAACACAATAATCTGCAGCACTACAAATGCAAGAAACAAGAACATACAAAAAGGACCATAACAAAGTGCCTACACGCATAATGAGGCCCTGGAAAACAGAGAAAGAATGCCAAAAAACATAGCTAGATAGCATCATGCAAGCAATAATGCTACCATCAGAGAAGAAAAACTATGAACCAGCAACACAATAAATAGTTCTTTTCTTGGTTACCCGCAGAGAAGAAAAACTATGAACCAGCAACACAACAATACTTCTTTGCTTGAGTAATGCCTCTTCAACACAATAATCTGCAGCACAACAGATGCAAAAAACAAACAACATACAAAAAGGACCATAACAAAGTGCCTACACGCATAATGAGGCCCTGGAAAACAGAGAAAGAATGCCAAAAAACATAGCTAGATTGCATCATGCAAGCAATAATATTACCTGCAGAGAAGAAAAACTATGAACCAGCAACACAATAAAGAGTTCTTTTCTTGGTTACCTGCAGAGAAGAAAAACTATGAACCAGCAACACAATAATACTTCTTTGCTTGAGTAATGCTTCTTCAACACAATAATCTGCAGCACCACAAATGCAAGAAACAACAACATACAAAAAGGACCATAACAAAGTGCCTAAATACATAATGAGGCCCTGGAAAACAGAGAAAGAATGCCAAAAAACATAGCTAGATTGCATCATGCATGCAATAATATTACCTGCAGAGAAGAAAAACTATGAACCAGCAACACAATAAAGAGTTCTTTTCTTGGTTACTTGCAGAGAAGAAAAACTATGAACCAGCAACACAATAATACTTCTTTGCTTGAGTAATTCCTCTTCAACACAATAATCTGCAGCACAACAGATGCAAGAAACAAGAACATACAAAAAGGACAATAAGAAAGAGCCTATACGCATAATGAGGCCCTGAAAAACAGAGAAACATTGCCAAAAAACATAGCTAGATAGAATCATGCAAGCAATAATGCTACCTACAGAGAAGAAAAACTATGAACCAGAAACACAATAAAGGTGTTATTTTCTTGGTTACCTGCAGAGAAGATAAACTATCTACCAGCAACACAACAATACTTCTTTGCTTGAGTAATGCTTCTTCAACACAATAATCTGCAGCATAACAGTTGCAAGAAACCAGAACATACAAAAAAGGACAATAAGAAAGAGCCTACACGCATAATTAGGTAATGGAAAACAGAGAAGGAATGCCAAAAAACATAGCTAGATAGCATCATGCAAGCAATAATGCTACCTGCAGAGAAGAAAAACTATGAACCAGCAACACAATAAAGAGTTCCTTCCTTGGTTACCTGCAGGGAAGAAAAACAATGACCAGCAACACAACAATACTTTTTTTGCTTGAGTAATGCTTTTTCAACACAATAATCTGCAGCACTACAAATGCAAGAAACAAGAACATACAAAAAGGACCATAACAAAGTGCCTACACGCATAATGAGGCCCTGGAAAACAGAGAAAGAATGCCAAAAAACATAGCTAGATTGCATCATGCAAGCAATAATATTACCTGCAGAGAAGAAAAACTATGAACCAGCAACACAATAAAGAGTTCTTTTCTTGGTTACCTGCAGAGAAGAAAAACTATGAACCAGCAACACAATAATACTTCTTTGCTTGAGTAATTCCTCTTCATCACAATAATCTGCAGCACCACAAATGCAAGAAACAACAACATACAAAAAGGACCATAACAAAGTGCCTACATGCATAATGAGGCCCTGGAAAACATAGAAAGAATGCGAAAAAACATAGCTAGATAGCATCATGCAAGCAATAATGCTACCTGCAGAGAAGAAAAACTATGAACCAGCAACACAATAAAGAGTTCTTTTCTTGGTTACATACAGAGAACAAAAACTATCAACCAGCAACACAATAAGACTTCTTTGCTTGAGTAATGCTTCTTAAACACAATAATCTGCAGCACTACAAATACAAGAAACAAGAACATACAATAAGGACCATAACAAAGTGCCTACACGCATAATGAGGCCCTGGAAAATAGTGAAAGAATGCTAAAAAACATAGCTAGATAGCATCATGCAAGCAATAATGCTACCTGCAGAGAAGAAAAACTATGAACCAGCAACACAATAAAGAGTTCTTTTCTTGGACTGAGAGAACAAAACTATGAACCAGCAACACAATAATACTTCTTTGCTAGAGTAATGCTTCTACACCACAATAATCTGCAGGACTACAAATGCAAGAAACAAGAACATACAAAAAGGACCACAACAAAGTTCCTACACGCATAATGAGGCCCTAGAAAACAGAGAAAGAATGCAAAAAACATAGCTAGATAGCATCATCCAAGCAATAATGCTACCTGCAGAGAAGAAAAACTACGAACCAGCAACACAATAAAAGAGTTATTTTCTTGGTTACCTGTAGAGAACAAAAACTATGAACCAGCAACACAATAATACTTCTTTGCTTGAGTAATGCTTCTTCAACACAATAATCTGCAGCACACCAGATGCAAGAAACAAGAACATACAAAAAGGACAATAAGAAAGAGCCTACACGCATAATGAGGCCCTGGAAAACAGAGAAAGAATGCCAAAAAAACACAGCTAGATAGCATCATGCAAGCAATGTTGCTACCTGCAGAGAAGAAAAACTATGAACCAGCATCACAATAAAGAGTTCTTATCTTGGTTACCTGCAGAGAAGAAAAACTATGAACCAGCAACACAATAATACTTCTTTGCTTGAGTAATGCTTCTTCAACACAATAATCTGCAGCACAACAGATGTAGGAAACAAGAACATACAAAAAGGACAATAAGAAAAAGCCTACGCGCATAACGAGGCCCCGGAAAACAGAGAAAGAATGCCAAAAAACATAGCTAGATAGCATCATGCAAGCAATAATGCTACCTGCAGAGAAGAAAAACTATGAACCAGAAACACAATAAAGAGTTCTTTTCTTGGTTACTTGCAAAGAAGAAAAACTATGAACCAGCAACACAATAATACTTCTTTTCTTGAGTAATGCTTCTTCAACACATTAATCTGCAGCACAACAGATGCAAGAAACAAGAACATACAAAAAGGACAATAAGAAAGAGCCTACACGTATAATGAGGCCCTGGAGAACAGAGAAAGAATGCCAAAAGACATTGCTAGATAGCATCATGCTAGCAATAATGCTACCTGCAGAGAAGAAAAACTATGAACCAGCAACACAATAAAGAGTTCTTTTCTTGGTTAGAAACAAAACTATCAACCAACACAATAATACTTCTTTGCTTGAGTAATGCTTCTTAAACACAATAATCCTGCAGACCAGAAATGCAAGAAACAAGAACATACAAAAAGGACCATAACAAAGAGCCTACACGCATAATGAGGCCCTGGAAAACAGAGAAAGAATGCCAAAAAACATAGCTAGATAGCATCATGCAAGCAATAATGCTACCTGCAGAGAAGAAAAACTATGAACCAGCAACACAATAAATAGTTCTTTTCTTGGTTACCTGCAGAGAACAAAAACTATCAACCATAAACACAATAATACTTCTTTGCTTGAGTAATGCTTCTTCAACACAATAATCTGCACCACACCAGATGCAAGAAACAAGAACATACAAAAAGGACAATAAGAAAGAGCCTACACGCATAATGAGGCCCTGGAAAACAGAGAAAGAATGCCAAAAAAACACAGCTAGATAGCATCATGCAAGCAATGTTGCTACCTGCAGAGAATAAAAACTATGAACCAGCATCACAATAAAGAGTTCTTATCTTGGTTACCTGCAGAGAAGAAAAACTATGAACCAGCAACACAATAATACTTCTTTGCTTGAGTAATGCTTCTTCAACACAATAATCTGCACACCACAAATGTAAGAAACAAGAACATACAAAAAGGACAATAAGAAAAAGCCTACGCGCATAACGAGGCCCCGGAAAACAGAGAAAGAATGCCAAAAAAACATAGCTAGATAGCATCATGCAAGCAATACTGCTACCTGCAGAGAAGAAAAACTACCCATCATGCAACACAATAAAGAGTTCTTTTCTTGGTTACTTGCAAAGAAGAAAAACTATGAACCAAGAATACAATAATACTTCTTTGCTTGAGTAATGCTTCTTCAACACAATAATCTGCAGCACGACAAATGCAAGAAACAAGAACATACAAAAAGGACAATAAGAAAAGCCTACACGCATAATGAGGCCTGGAAAACGGAGAAAGAATGCCAAAAACGTAGCTAGATTGCATCATGCAAGCAATAATGCTGGCAAAACCCCCTGTTCAGAGAAGAAAAACTATGAACCAGCAACACAATAATACTTCTTTGCTTGAGTAATGCTTCTTCAACACAATAATCTGCAGCACAACAGATGCAAGAAACAAGAACATACAAAAAGGACAATAAGAAAGAGCCTACACGCATAACGAGGCCCTGGAAAATAGAGAAAGAATGCCAAAAAACATAGCTAGATAGCATCATGCAAGCAATAATGCTACCTGCAGAGAAGAAAAACTATGAACCAGCAACACAATAAAGAGTTCTTTTCTTGGTTACCTGCAGAGAACAAAAACTATGAACCAGCAACACAATAATACTTCTTTGCTTGAGTAATGCTTCTTCAACACAATAATCTGAAACAACAGATGCAAGAAACAAGAACATACAAAAGGACAATAAGAAAGAGCCTACACGCATAATGAGGCCCGAGAAAACAGAGAAAGAATGCCAAAAACATTGCTAGATAGCATCATGCAAGCAATAATGCTACCCCAGAGAAGAAAAACTATGAACAAGCAACACAATAAAAGAGTTCTTTTCTTGGTTACCCCGCAGAGAACAAAAACTATCAACCATCAACACAATAATACTCCTTTGCTTGAGTAATTCCTCTTCAACACAATAATCTGCAGCACCACAAATAGAAACAACAACATACAAAAAGGATCATAAGTTGTTCACTACACGGCATATTGAAATGCAAAATTTCAGAGAAAGAATGCCAAAATCTAGCTAGATGCATCATGTCAAGCAATAACTACAAAGAAGAACAACTATGAACCAGCAAAAATAAAGGAGTCCTTCTTGGTTAACCCTCCAGAGAAGAACTAATATTACCCCGGAATATTCCAATCTTCTTAAAATACTTGAGAAATGAACATCTTCAACCAATACATGGAGATAGAACAAAAGGATGCAAGAAACAAGAACATCAAAAATGACAATACAGAAAGTGCTACACCATAATGAGGCCAGTAAACGATAGAGAAAGAATGCGAAAAAACATAGCTAAATTGCATCATACAAGCAATAATATTTTCCAAATAAAAACTATGTCACTGTGTAACCCAATAAATAGTTTTTTATTGAAGTTATTTGTTAGAAGAAAAACTATGAACAAAAGCAACATAATAATACTTCTCTGTTCTTGTCCCCACTCTTCAACACAATACATATGGCTACTTTGGAGGGATGCAAGAAACAAGAACATACAAAAAGGACAATAAGAAAGAGCCTCACCCTTGTTTTGAAGCCCTGGAAAGTGCAAAGTTAGATAAAAACATTGCTAGATAACATCCAATAGGACTTACCGGACAAAAAAACTATACATAAAAAATAAAGAGTTCTTATTTTTATCTCAACATTTTGTAGAATAAACACTATGAACCAGCAACACGATCAATACTTCTTTGACGAGATTATCTACTATCTGGACTCCTTGAATGTTGATCCTACAAATTCAGCCCAGAACATAAAGAATACATTCAATAAATAATACTTTTATTTCGATCATGATTCGAAATGCAGAGATACATGGAAGTGTCATGCATAATGTGCGAGACAGAATAACTAGAATGACATAAAGGTTCTTTTGGTTAACACGGGGAGAGAAAACAATGAACAATATGATTTTTGATTAATGCTAAAGTTATCTGCAAAAATCAGACAGATGCAAGACAAGAACCAACAAATGGATACAATAGCATATGCACAAATTAAGGGAAAAAGAAAAATATATGAAAAACATAGCTAGATAGCATCAACAGCAATAATGCTACTGCGGGAAGAAAACTATGAACCGTTTCATAAAAGAGTTCTTTCTTGGTACGAGAGAAGAAACTATGAACAACACAAAATTGGGGTAATGTTCTTCAACTACTTTAGCATATTTGATGCAAAAACAAGAATACAAAGACAATGAAACCTTAATTTATTTAATGAATGAATGCCAAAAACATAGCTAGATAGCATCATGCAACAATAATGCTACCTGCAAGAAGAAAAACTATGAACCGACAACACAATAAAGAGTTCTTTTCGGTTACTAGTGAAGAAATATGAACAAGAACACGATAATACTTTTTGCTGAGTAATGCATCTTCAACACATAATGACTAAGCAGAAGAAACAAGAACATACAAAAGGACAATAAGAAGTGCCTACAGTAGATGCCAGAAAATCGAGAAAGATAAAACATAGCTAGATAGCATCATAGGAGCATAATGCCAGGGAGAGAAAACTATGCAGGAACGAATAGAAATTCTTTTCTTGGTTTCTGCAGATAAAACTATGAACCAACAACACAATAATACTTTTGCTTGAGTAATGCTTCTTCAACACAATATTTTTCCATGCAGAAACAACAACATACAAAAGGACCATAAGAAAGTGCCTACATGCATAATGAGGGCGGAAGCAGAGAGAAAGAATGCGAAAAAACATAGCTAGATAGCATCTTGCAAGCAATAATGCTCCGACAGAGAAGAAAAACTATGAACCAACACAATAAAGAGTTCTTTTCTTGGTTCCTCAAAAGAAAAACTATGAACCAAACCCAATAATACTTCTTTGCTTGAGTAATGCTCTTCAACACAATAACTAATGCACACTGGATGCAAGAAACAAGAACAAATAAAAAGGACACATTAAAACCAGCCTTCACGGATGAGGCCGGGAAAGCAGAGAAAGAATGCCAAAAATCATAGCTAGATGCATCATGCAAGTAATATCTTTAGGAGTAGAAAAACTATGACCAACACCAATAAAGAGTTCTTTTCTGCTTACTTAGAGAAGAAAAACTATGAACCAACACAATATTACTTCTTTGCTTGGGAGTACTTCTTCTTCAACAGAATATCTGCAATGCAAGAAACAAGAACATACAAAAGGACCATAACAAAGTGCTACCTAATTGAGCCCTTGAAAAGAGAAGAATCCACAACATAGCTAGACAACATCATGCAAGCAATAATGCAGGATAGGAAGAAAAACTATGACACCACACAATGAAAGAGTTCTTTTCTTGGTCACTGTAGAGAAGAAAAACTATGAACCTGATATCTCAATAATCTTCCTGACAATCCTTCACACAAAGCGAAAAAACAAGATCATACAAATGACAATAAGAAAGAGCCTACGATAATGGGAACAAAAGGATGATCTAGATAGCATCAGCAAGAGTAATACTCAGAGGGGAAATATGAAACAATAAGAGTTCTTTCTCTTGGTTTGCAGAGAAAAAAACTATGAACCAAAACACAATAATACTTCTTGTAATATTTCTTAATTCTCTATTCTGTTTAGGAAACAAGTACATACAAAAGGACATAAGAAGGTGCCTCTGCGATAAGGATGGAAGCGAGAGAAAGGACCAAAAACATAGCTAGATAGCATCGTGCAAGCAATAATGTTACCTGCGAGAGAAGAAAAACTATGAACTAAGACACAATAAAGAGTTCTTTCTTGGTTACCTCTAAGCGAATAAATACTATGACCACAGCAACACAATAATACTCTTTCGCTTATAAATTCTCCTCCACACCCGAAAAGATTATGCATGGATGCAAAAACAAGAACATACAAAAGGACAATAAGAAAGACCTACACATAATGACCCCGTAAAAAGAGAAAGAATGCAAAAAAACTAATAGCACATGAGAGCAATAATGCTACACTGGAGAAGAAAAACTATGAACCAACAACACAATAAAGAGTTCTTTCTTGCTACTGAGAGAAGAAAAACTATGAACCAAGAACACAATAATACTTCTTTGCTTGATAATGCTTCTTCAACACAATAATAGAGCAAAATTGCAGAAACAAGAGCATACAAAAGGTCAATACAAAGAGCTTGCCATAATGAGGCCCGGAAAACAGAGAAAGAATGCCAAAAACATAGCTAGATAGCATCATCCAAGCAATAATGCTCCAAGAACAAAACTATGAACCAACAACACAATAAAGAGTTCTTTTCTTAGTTACGCAGAGAAGAAAAACTATGAACCAACAACACAATAATACTTCTTTGCGGTAATGCTTCTTACAATAATCTAATAATCAAAACAAGAACATAAAAAAGGATATGAAAGACCTACGACTAATAGCAAACAGAAAAGAATCCAAAAACATAGCTAGATACATCATGCAAGTAATAATGCGCGCGGAAGAAAAACTATGACCAAAACACAATAAAAGTTCTCTTCTTGGTTACCGGAGAGAAGAAAAACTATGAACCAGCAACACAATAATACTTCTTTGCTAGAGTAATGCTTCTTCAACCGATAATCTGCACAAAGATGCAAGAAACAAGAACATAAAAAAGGACAATAAGAAAGACTACACGATAATGAGGCCCTGGAAAAGGAGAAAGAATGCCAAAAACATAGCTAGATAGCATCATGCAAGCAATAATGCTACTGAGAAAAAAGTCTCACCAGAAGAAAAACTATGAACCAACAACACAATAATACTTCTTTGCTTGAGTAATGCTTCTTCAACACAATAATCTGAGCACAACATATGCAAGAAACAAGAACATACAAAAGGACAATAAGAAAGAGCCTACACGCATATAGGCCCTGGAAAAAGAGAAAGAATGCCAAAAACATAGCTAGATAGCATCATGCAAGCAATAATGCTACCTGCAGAGAAGAAAAACTATGAACCAAACCAATAAAGAGTTCTTTTCTTGGTTACCGGAGAGAAGAAAAACTATGAACCAGCAACACAATAATACTTCTTTGCTTGGTAATGCTTCTTAACACAATAATCGCAGCACACAACATATGCAAGAAACAGAACATACAAAAGGACAATAAGAAAGAGCCTACACGCATAATGAGGCCCTGGAAAACAGAGAAGAATGCAAAAAACATAGCTAGATAGCATCATGCAAGCAATAATGCTACTGCGGAGAAGAAAAACTATGAACCAGCAACACAATAAAGAGTTCTTTTCTTGGTTACCGCGAGAGAAGAAAAACTATGAACCAAGAACACAATAATACTTCTTTGGTTGAGTAATGCTTCTTCAACACAATAATCTATGCACAACAGATGCAAGAAACAAGAACATACAATCAAGTACAATAAGAAACAGCATACACGCATAATTAGGCACTGGTAAACAGAGAAAGAATGCCAAACAACTTAGCTAGTTAGCATCATGAAAGAAATAATGATACCTGCAGAGAAGAAAAACTATGAACCAACACAAAATCCTAAAAAAACCAACACAATAATACTTCTTTGCTTGAGTAATGCTTCTTCAACACAATAATCTGACAACAGATGCAAGAAACAAGAACATACAAAAAGGACAATAAGAAAGAGCCTACACGCATAATGAAGCCCTGGAAAGCAGAGAAAGAATGCCAAAAACATAGCTAGATAGCATCATGCAAGCAATAATGCTACCGCAGAGAAGAAAAACTATGAACCAGAACCCAATAAAGAGTTCTTTTCTTGGTTACCCGCAGAGAAGAAAACTATGAACCAAGCAACACAATAATACTTCTTTGCTTGAGTAATGCTTCTTCAACACAATAATGCAGCACAACAGATGCAGAAACAAGAACATACAAAAGGACAATAAGAAAGAGCCTACTGCACATAATGAGGCCCTGGAAAATAGAAAGAATGCCAAAAAACATAGCTAGATAGCATCTTGCAAGCAATAATGCTACTGAGAGAAGAAAAACTATGAACCCAACACAATAAAGAGTTCTTTTGTTGGTTAGAGAAAAAAACTATGAACCAGCAACACAACAATACTTCGTTGCTTGAGTAATGCTTCTTCAACACAATAATCTGCAGCATAACAGATGCAAGAAACAGGAACATACAAAAAATGACAATAAGAAAGAGCCTACACGAATAATTATGCCCTGGAAAACAGAGAAAGAATGCCAAAAAACATAGCTAGATAGCATCATGCAAGCAATAATGCTACCTGCAGGAAGAAAAACTATGAACCAGAACACAATAAAGAGTTCTGGTTACGAGAGAAAAAAACAGAACAACAACACAACAATACTTCTTTGCTGAGTAATGCTTCTTCAACACAATAATCTGCAACACAACAGATGCAAGAAACAAGAACATACAAAAGGACAATAAGAAAGAGCCTACACGCATAATGAGGCCCCTGGAAAAAGAGAAAGAATGCCAAAAACATAGCTAGATAGCATCATGCAAGCAATAATGCTACGCGAGAAGAAAAACTATGAACCACACCCCGATAAAGAGTTCTTTCTTGGTTACCCACGAGAGAACAAAAACTATGAACCAGCAACACAATAATACTTCTTTGCTTGAGTAATGCTTCTTCAACACAATAATCTGCGGCACAACAGATGCAAGAAACAAGAACATACAAAAAGGACAATAAGAAAGAGGCTACACGCATAATGAGGCCCTGGAAAGCAGAGAAAGAATGCCAAAAACATAGCTAGATAGCATCATGCAAGCAATAATGCTACCCGGAGAAGAAAAACTATGAACCAAGACACCATAATGAGTTCTTTTCTTGCTTGAGAAACAAAAACTATGAACCAGCAACACAATAATACTTCTTTGCTTGAGTAATTCCTCTTCAACACAATAATCTATGACAACAGATGCAAGAAACAAGAACATACAAAAGGACAATAACAAAGTCCTACACGCATAATGAACCCGGAAAGCAGAGAAAGAATGCCAAAAAACATAGCTAGATAGCATCATGCAAGCAATAATGCTACTGCGAGAGAAGAAAAACTATGAACCAAGAACACAATAAAAGTTCTTTCTTGGTTACTGGAGAAAAAAACTATGAACCCAACCATAATACTTCTTTGCTTGAGTAATGCTTCTTCAACACAATAATCTGCAACACAACAAATGCAAGAAACAAGAACATACAAAAGGACCATAACAAAGAGCCTACACGCATAATGAGGCCCTGGAAAGCAGAGAAAGAATGCAAAAAACATAGCTAGATTGCATCATGCAAGCAATAATGCTACCGCAGAGAAGAAAAACTATGAACCAGCAACATAATAAAGAGTCTTCTTGGCCGAGAAGAAAAACTATGAACCAAACACAACAATACTTCTTTGCTTGAGTAATGCTTCTTCAACCCAATAATCTGCAGCACACAGATGCAAGAAACAAGAACATACAAAAGGACAATAAAAAGAGCCTACACGCATAATGAGGCCCTGGAAAGCAGAGAAAGAATGCCAAAAAACATAGCTAGATAGCATCATGCAAGCAATAATGCTACTAAGGAGAAGAAAAACTATGAACCAGCAACATAATAAAGAGTTATTTTCGTGGTTACCTGCAGAGAAGAAAAACTATGAACCAGCAACACAACAATACTTCTTTGCTAAAGTAATTCCTCTTCAACACAATAATCTGCACACTAGGATGCAAGAACCAAGAACATACAAAAGGACAATAAAAAGAGCCTACACGCATAATGAGCCCTGGAAAAAGAGAAAGATGCCAAAAAACATAGCTAGATAACATCATGCAAGCAATAATGCTACCTGCAGAGAAGAAAAACTATGAACCAGCAACACAATAAAGAGTTCTTTTCTTGGTTACCTGCAGAGAAGAAAAACTATGAACCAGCAACACAACAATACTTCTTTGCTTGAGTAATGCTTCTTCAACACAATAATCCTGACCACTAGGATGCAAGAAACAAGAACAAAAAAAAAGGACCATAACAAAGTGCCTATACGCATAATGAGGCCCTGGAAAATAGAGAAAGAATGCCAAAAAACATAGCTAGATAGCATCATTCAAGCAATAATGTTACCTGCAGAGAAGAAAAACTATGAACCAGCAACTCAATAAAAGAGTTCTTTTCTTGGTTACCTGCAGAGAAGAAAAGCTATGAACCAGCAATACAACAATACTTCTTTGCTTGAGTAATGCTTCTTCAACCAATAATCTACACACTACGGATGCAAGAAACAAGAACATACAAAAGGACAATAAGAAAGAGCCTACACGCATAATGAGGCCCTGGAAAGCAGGGAAAGAATGCCAAAAACATAGCTAGATAGCATCATGCAAGCAATAATGCTACCTGCAGAGAAGAAAAACTATGAACCAACAACACAATAAAGAGTTCTTTTCTTGGTTACTGCAAGAAGAAAAACTATGAACCAGCAACACAACAATACCTTTGCTTGAGTAATGCATCTTCAACACAATAAGCAACACAACAAATGCAAGAAACAAGAACATACAAAAGGACAATAAGAAAGAGCCTACACGCAAAATGAGGCCCTGGAAAGCAGAGAAAGAATGCCAAAAACACAGCTAGATAGCATCATGCAAGCAATAATGCTACCTGCAGAGAAGAAAAACTATGAACCAAACAAAAACTTTCTAGAAAGAAAACTATGAACCAACACAATAATACTCTTTCTGAGTAATCCCAACACAATAATGCAAGAAACAAGAACATACAAAAGGACAATAAGAAAAGCCTACACGCATAATGAGGCCCTGGAAAGCAGAGAAAGAATGCCAAAAAACATAGCTAGATAGCATCATAAAGCAATAATGCTACCGGAGAGAAAAACTAGACCAAAAAGACTGCGAAGAAAAACTATGAACCAGCAACACAATAATACTTCTTTGCTTGATAATGCTTCTTCAACACAATAATCTGCAGCACAACAAATGCAAGAAACAAGAACATACAAAAGGACAATAAGAAAGAGCCTACACGCATAATGAGGCCCGGAAAAGCAGAGAAAGAATGCCAAAAACATAGCTAGATAGCATCATGCAAGCAATAATGCTACTGCAGAGAAGAAAAACTATGAACCAGTGACACAATAAAGAGTTCTTTTCTTGGTTACCTGCGAGAGAACAAAAACTATGAACCAGCAACACAATAATACTTCTTTGCTTGAGTAATGCTTCTTCAACACAATAATCCGCAACACAACAGATGCAAGAAACAAGAACATTACAAAGGACAATAAGAAAGAGCCTACACGCATAATGAGGCCCTGGAAAACAGAGAGAAAGAATGCCAAAAAACATAGCTAGATTGCATCATGCAAGCAATAATGTTACCTGAGAGAAGAAAAACTATGAACCAGCAACCCAATAAAGAGTTCTTTTCTTGGTTACTTGCAGAAGAAAAACTATGAACCAGCAACACAATAATACTTCTTTGCTTGAGTAATTCCTCTTCAACACAATAATCTGAGCACAACAGATGCAAAAACAAGAACATTAAAAAGGACAATAAGAAAGAGCCTACACGTATAATGAAGCCCCTGGAAACAGAGAAAGATGCCAAAAAAACAAAGCTAGATAGCATCATGCAAGTAATAATGCTACCATGGGAGAAGAAAAAATATGAACCACCAACAAATAAAGAGTTCTTTTCTTGCTTACCTGCAGAGAATAAAAACTATGAACCAAACCAACACA
Organism: Sophora flavescens; assembly: GCA_030762895.1. NCBI lineage: Eukaryota > Viridiplantae > Streptophyta > Magnoliopsida > Fabales > Fabaceae > Sophora > Sophora flavescens. Next base: position 235,075 of record JAUPTC010000033.1, read on the forward strand.
ATAATACTTCTTTGCTTGAGTAATGCTTCTTCAACACAATAATCTGCAGCACTACAAATGCAAGAAACAAGAACATACAAAAGGACCATAACAAAGTGCCTACCACGCATAATGAGGCACTGGAAAACAGAGACACAATGTAAAAAAACATAGCTAGATAGTATCTTGCAAGCAATAATGCTACATGCAGAGAAGAAAAACTATGAACCAGCAACACAATAAAGAGTTCTTCTCTTGGTTACCTGCAGAGAAGAAAAACTATGAACCAAAACACAATAATACTTCTTTGCTTGAGTAATGCTTCTTCAACACAATAATCTGCAGCACTACGGATGCAAGAAATAAGAACATACAAAAGGACCATAACAAAGTGCCTACCGCATAATGAGGCCCTGGAAAGCAGAGAAAGAATGCCATAAAACATAGCTAGATAGCATCATGCAAGCAATAATGCTACCGCAGAGAAGAAAAACTATGAACCAGACAACCAATAAAGAGTTCTTTTCTTGGTTACCTGCAGAGAAGAAAAACTATGAACCAGCAACACAATAATACTTCTTTGCTTGGTAATGCTTCTTCAACACAATAATCTGCAACACAACAGATGCAAGAAACTAGAACATACAAAAGGACAATAAGAAAGAGCCTACACGCATAATGAGGCCCTGGAAAATAGAGAAAGAATGCCAAAAACGTGCTAGATAGCATCATACAAGCAATAATGCTACTGCGAGAGAAGAAAAACTATGAACCAGCAACACAATATAGAGTTCTTTTCTTGGTTACCTGCAAAAAAGAAAAACTATGAACCAGCAACACAATATTACTTCTTTGCTTGAGTAATGCTTCTTCAACACAATAATCTATAGGACAACAGATGCAAGAAACAAGAACACACAAAACGGACAATAAGAAATAGCCTACACGGATATTGAGGCCCTGGAAAACAGAGAAAGAATGCCAAAAAACATAGCTAGATAGCATGATGCAAGCAATAATGCTACCTGCAGAGAAGAAAAACTATGAACCAAAACACAAAAAGAGGGGAAAAACTATGAACCAACAACACAATAATGCTTCTTTGCTTGAGTAATGCCTCTTCAACACAATAATCTGCAGCACGACAAATGCAAGAAACAAGAACATACAAAAAGGAAAATAAGAAAGTGCCTACACGCATATGAGGCCCAGGAAAGCAGAGAAAGAATGCAAAAAACGGAGCTAGATAGCATCATGCAAGCAATAATGCTACTGCGGAGAAGAAAAACTATGAACCCAGCAACACAATAAAGAGTTCTTTTCTTGGTTAGCGCAGAGAAGAAAAACTATGAACCAACAACACAATAATACTTCTTTGCTTGAGTAATGCTTCTTCAACAAAATAATCTGCAGCACAAGATGCAAGAAACAAGAACATACAAAAGGACAATAAGAAAGAGCCTACACGCATAATGAGGCCCGGAAAACAGAGAAAGAATGCCAAAAACGTAGCTAGATAGCATCATGCAAGCAATAATGCTACCTGCAGAGAAGAAAAACTATGAACCAGCAACCACAATAAAGAGTTCTTTTCTTGGTTACTGCAAAGAAGAAAAACTATGAACAAGACACAATAATACTTCTTTGCTTGAGTAATGCTTCTTCAACACAATAATCGCCCCACAACAGGATGCAAGAAACAGAACATACAAAAGGACAATAAGAAAGAGCCTACATGCATAATGAGGCCCTGGAAAGCAGAGAAAGAATGCCAAAAACATAGCTAGATAGCATCTTGCAAGCAATAAAGTTACCTGCAGAGAATAAAAACTTTGAACCAGCAACACAATAAAGAGTTCTTTTCTTGGTTACCTGCAGAGAAGAAAAACTATGAACCAGCAACACAATAATACTTCTTTGCTTGAGTAATTCCTCTTCAACACAATAATCTGCAGCACAACAGATGCAAGAAACAAGAACATACAAAAAGGACCATAACAAAGAGCCTACACGCATAATGAGGCCCCGGAAAACATGGAAAGAATGCCAAAAAACGTAGCTAGATAGCATCATGCAAGCAATATTGCTACCTACAGAGAAGAAAAACTATGAACCAGCAACACAATAAAGAGTTCTTTTCTTGGTTACCTGCAGAGACGAAAAACTATGAACCAGCAACACAATAATACTTCTTTGCTTGAGTAAAGCTTCTTCAACACAATAATCTGCAGCACACCAGATGCATGAAACAAGAACATACAAAAAGGGCAATAAGAAAGAGGCTACACGCATAACGAGGCCCTGGAAAACGGAGAAAGAATGAAAATAACAGAGCTAGATAGCATCATGCAAGCAATAATGCTACCTGCAGAGAAGAAAAACTATGAACCAGCAACACAATAAAGAGTTCTTTTCTTGGTTACCTGCAGAGAACAAAAACTATGAACCAGCAACACAATAATACTTCTTTGCTTGAGTAATGCTTCTTCAACACAATAATCTGCAGCACAACAGATGCAAGAAACAAGAACATACAAAAGGACAATAAGAAAGAGCCTACAGCATAATGAGGCCCCGGAAAAAGAGAGAAAGAATGCCAAAAAACATAGCTAGATAGCATCATGCAAGCAATAATGCTACCTGAGAGAATCAAAACTATTAACCAGCAACACAATAAAGAGTTCTTTCCTTGGTTACCCGAGAGAAGACAAACTATGAACCACAACACAATAATACTTCTTTGCTTGAGTAATTCCTCTTCAACACAATAATCTGCAGCACAACGGATGCAAAAACAAGAACATACAAAAGGACAATAAGAAAGAGCCTACATGTATAATGAAGCCCTGGAAAGCAGAGAAAGATGCAAAAAAAACATAGCTAGATAGCATCATGCAAGCAATAATGCTACTAGCGAGAGAAGAAAAACTATGAAACATCAACACAATAAAGAGTTCTTTTCTTGGTTACCAACAGAGAAGAAAAACTATGAACCAACAACACGATAATACTTCTTTGCTCGAGTAATGCTTCTTCAACACAACAATCTGCAGCACAACAGATGCAAGAAACAAGAACATACAAAAAGGACAATAAGAAAGAGCCTACACGCATAACGAGGCCATGGAAAACAGAGAAAGAATGCCAAAAAAATAGCTTGATAGCATCATGCAAGCAATAATGCTACCTGCGGAGAAGAAAAACTATGAACCAGCAACACAATAAAGAGTTCTTTTCTTGGTTACCTGCAGAGAACAAAAACTATGAACCAGCAACACAATAATACTTCTTTGCTTGAGTAATGCTTCTTCAACACAATAATCTGTAGGACTACAGATGCAAGAAACAAGAACATACAAAAGGACAATAAGAAAGAGCCTACACGCATAATGAGGCCCAGGAAAACAGAGAAAGAATGCCAAAAACATAGATAGATAGAATCATGCAAGCAATTATGCTACCTTGAGAGAAGAAAAACTATGAACCAGCAAAAAAATAAAGAGTTCTTTTGTTGGTTACTGCAGAGAAAAAAAACTACGAACCAAAGAACACAATAATACTTCTTTGCTTGAGTAATGCTTCTTCAACACAATAATCTCATGACCTGCCGGATGCAAAAACAAGAACATACAAAAAGGACAATAAGAAATGAGCCTACACGTATAATGAGCCCTGGAAAGCAGAGAAAGAATGCCAAAAAAAACATAGCTAGATAGCATCATGCAAGCAATAATGCTACTGCGAGAGAAGAAAAACTATGAACCAGCAACACCATAAAGAGTTCTTTTCTTGGTTACGATGAAGAACAAAAACAAAGGACAACAAGAAACAACACAATAATACTTCTTTGCTTGAGTAATGCTTCTTCAAAAACAACACAATAATACTCTACAAATGCAAGAAACAAGAACAAACAAAAAGGATAATAAGAAAGAGCCTACACGCATAATGAGGCCCTGGAAAACAGAGAAAGAATGCCAAAAACATAGCTAGATAGCATCATGCAAGCAATAATGCTACATGCAGAGAAGAAAAACTATGAACCAGCAACACAATAAAGAGTTCTTTTCTTGGTTACCAGAAGAAAAAACTATTCAACACAATAATACTTCTTTGCTTGAGTAATGCCTCTTCAACACAATAATGCAGACATGCAAAAACAAGAACATACAAAAAGGACAATAAGAAAGAGCCTACACGCATAATGAGGCCCCTGGAAAACAGAGAAAGAATGCCAAAAAACATAGCTAGATAGCATCATTCGGCAGAGAAGAAAACTATGAACCAAAACACAATAAAGAGTTCTTTCTGCTACCTGCAGAGAAGAAAAACTATGAACCAAGAACACAATAATACTTCTTTGCTTGAGTAATGCTTCTTCAACACAATAATCTGCAGCACACAAGATGCAAAAACAAGAACAAACAAAAGGACAATAAGAAAGAGCCTACACATAATGAGGCCCTGGAAAAGAGAAAGAATGCCAAAAACATAGCTAGATGGCATCATGCAAGAAATAATGCTACCTGGAGAAGAAAAACTATGAACCGACAACACAATAAAGAGTTCTTTTCTTGGTTACCTGCAGAGAAGAAAAACTATGAACCAACAACACAACAATACTTCTTTGCTAAAGTAATTCCTCTTCAACACAATAATGGGAGACTACAAATGCAAGAACCAAGAACATACAAAAGGACAATAAGAAAGGCCTACACGCATAATGAAGCCCTGGAAAAATGAGAAAGATGCCAAAAAACATAGCTAGATAGCATAATGCAAGAAATAATGCTACTTGCAGAGAAGAAAAACTATGAACCAACAACACAATAAAGATTTCTTTTCTTGATTAACTGCAGAGAATAAAAACTATGAACAAACAACACAATAATACTTCTTTGCTTGAGTGATGCTTCTTCAACACAATAATCTGCAGCACTACAAATGCACGAAACAAGAAAAGACAAAATTGAACATAACAAAGTGCCTACACGCATAATGAGGCCCTGGAAAACAGAGAAAGAATTCCAAAAAACATATCTAGATAGCATAATTCAAGCAATAATGCTACCATCAGAGAAGAAAAACTATGAAACAGCAACACAATAAAGAGTTCTTTTCTTGGTTACCTGAAGATAAGAAAAACTATGAACCCGCAACACAATAATACTTCTTTGCTTGAGTAATGCTTCTTCAACACAATAATCATGACCACACAGGATGCAAGAAACTAGAACATACAAAAGGACAATAAGAAAGAGCCTAAACGCATAATGAGGCCCTGGAAAGCAGAGAGAAAGAATGCCAAAAAGCGTAGCTAGATAGCCTCATGCAAGCAATAATGCCAGAGAAGAAAAACTATGAACCAGCAACACAATAAAGAGTTCTTTTCTTGGTTACCTGCAAAGAAGAAAAACTATGAACCAGCAACACAATAATACTTCTTTGCTTGAGTAATGCATCTTCAACACAATAATCTATAGCACAACAGATGCAAGAAACAAGAACATACAAAAAGGACAATAAGAAATAGCCTAAACGCAAATTGAGGCCCTGGAAAACAGAGAAAGAATGCCAAAAAACATAGCTAGATAGCGTCATGCAAGCAATAATGCTACCTGCAGAGAAGAAAAACTATGAACGGACAACAGAATAAAAATGCTATCTTCTTGCAACAATAATGCTACCGAGGAAGAAAAACTATGAACCAGCAACACAATAATGCTTCTTTGCTTGAGTAATGCTTCTTCAACACAATAATCTACAGCACAACAAATGCAAGAAACAAGAACATACAAAAAGGACAATAAGAAAGAGCCTACACGCATTACGAGGCCCTGGAAAACAGAGAAAGAATGCCAAAAAACAGAGCTAGATAGCATCATGCAAGCAATGCTGCTACCTGCAGGGAAGAAAAACTATGAACCAGCAACACAATAAAGAGTTCTTTTCTTGGTTACCTGCAGAGAACAGAAACTATGAACCAGCAACACAATGGTACTTCTTTGCTTAAGTAATGCTTCTTCAACCCAATAATCTGCAGCGCAACAGTTGCAAGAAACAAGAACATGCAAAAAGGACAATAAAAAGGAGCCTACACGCATAACGTGGCCCCGGAAAACAGAGAAAGAATGCCAAAAAACATAGCTAGATAGCATCATGTAAGCAATAATGCTACCTGCAGAGAAGAAAAACTATGAACCAGCGACACAATAAATAGTTCTTTTCTTGGTTACCTGCAGAGAACAAAAACTATGAACCAGCAACACAATAATACTTCTTTGCTTGAGTAATGCTTCTTCAACACATTAATCCGCAACACAACAGATGCAAGAAACAAGAACATACAAAAAGGACAATAAGAAAGAGCCTACACGCATAACGAGGCTCCGGAAAACAGAGAAAGAATGCCAAAAAACATAGCTAGATTGCATCATGCAAGCAATAATGTTACCTGCAGAGAAGAAAAACTATGAACCAGCAACACAATAAAGAGTTCTTTTTTTGGTTACCTGCAGAGAAGAAAAACTATGAACCAGCAACACAATAATACATCTTTGCTTGAGTAATTCCTCTTCAACACAATAATCTGCAGCACAATAGATGGAAAAACCAAGAACATTAAAAAAGGACAATAAGAAAGAGCCTACATGTATAATGAAGCCCTGGAAAACTGAAAAAGATGCCAAAAAAACATAGCTAGATAGCATCATGCAAGTAATAATGCTACCTGCGGAGAAGAAAAAATATGAACCAGCAACACAATAAAGAGTTCTTTTCTTGCTTACCAGCAGAGAATAAAAACTATGAACTAGCAACACAATAATACTTCTTTGCTTGAGTAATGCTTCTTCAACACAATAATCTGCAGCACTACAAATGCAAGAAACAAGAACATACAAAAAGGACCATAACAAAGTGCCTACACGCATAATGAGGCCCTGGAAAACAGAGAAACAATGTTAAAAAACATAGCTAGATAGTATCTTGCAAGCAATAATGCTACATGCAGAGAAGAAAAACTATGAACCAGCAACACAATAAAGAGTTCTTCTCTTGGTTACCTGCAGAGAAGAAAAACTATGAGCCAGCAACACAATAATACTTCTTTGCTTGAGTAATTCTTCTTCAACACAATAATCTGCAGCACTACAAATGCAAGAAATAAGAACATACAAAAAGGACCATAACAAAGTGCCTACACGCATAATGAGGCCCTGGAAAACAGAGAAAGAATGCCATAAAACATAGCTAGATAGCATCATGCAAGCAATAATGCTACCTACAGAGAACAAAAACTATGAACCAGCAACACAATAAATAGTTCTTTTCTTGGTTACCTGCAGAGAAGAAAAACTATGAACAAGCAACACAATAATACTTCTTTGCTTGAGTAATGCTTCTTCAACACAATAATATGCAGCACACCAGATGCAAGAAACTAGAACAAACAAAAAGGACAATAAGAAAGAGCCTACACGCATAATGAGGCCCTGGAAAATAGAGAAAGAATGCCAAAAAATGTTTCTAGATAGCATCATGCAAGCAATAATGCCACCTGCAGAGAAGAAAAACTATGAACCAGCAACACAATAAAGAGTTCTTTTCTTGGTTACCTGCAAAAAAGAAAAACTATGAACCAGCAACACAATAATACTTCTTTGCTTGAGTAATGCTTCTTCAACACAATAATCGGTAGGACAACAGATGCAAGAAACAAGAACATACAAAACGGACAATAAGAAATAGCCTACACGCATATTGAGGCCCTGGAAAACAGAGAAAGAATGCCAAAAAACATAGCTAGATAGCATGATGCAAGCAATAATGCTACATGCAGAGAAGAAAAACTATGAACCAGCAACACAATAATGCTTCTTTGCTTGAGTAATGCCTCTTCAACACAATAATCTGCGGCACAACAAACGCAAGAAACAAGAACATACAAAAAGGAAAATAAGAAAGTGCCTACACGCATTACGAGGCCCAGGAAAACAGAGAAAGAATGCAAAAAAACAGAGCTAGATAGCATCATGCAAGCAATAATGCTACCTGCAGGGAAGAAAAACTATGAACCAGCAACACAATAAAGAGTTCTTTTCTTGGTTAGCTGTAGAGAACAAAAACTATGAACCAGCAACACAATAATACTTCTTTGCTTGAGTAATGCTTCTTGAACAAAATAATCTACAGCACAACAGTTTCAAGAAACAAGAACATGCAAAAAGGACAATAAGAAAGAGCCTACACGCATAATGAGGCCCTGGAAAACAGAGAAAGAATGCCAAAAAACGTTGCTAGATAACATCATGCAAGCAATAATGCCACCTGCAGAGAAGAAAAACTATGAACCAACAACACAATAAAGAGTTCTTTTCTTGGTTACCTGCAAAGAAGAAAAACTATGAACCAGCAACACAATAATACTTCTTTGCTTGAGTAATGCTTCTTCAACACAATAATCTGCCACACAACAGATGCAAGAAACAAGAACATACAAAATGGACAATAAGAAAGAGCCATATGCATAATGAGGCCCTGGAAAACAGAGAAAGAATTCCAAAAAACATAGCTAGACTGCATCTTGCAAGCAATAATGTTACCTGCAGAGAATAAAAACTTTGAACCAGCAACACAATAAAGAGTTCTTTTCTTGGTTACCTGCAGAGAAGAAAAACTATGAACCAGCAACACAATAATGCTTCTTGGCTTGAGTAATTCCTCTTCAACACAATAATCTGCAGCACAACAGATGCAAGAAACAAGAACATACAAAAAGGACCATAACAAAGAGCCTACACGCATAATGAGGCCCCGGAAAACATGGAAAGAATGCCTAAAAACGTAGCTAGATAGCATCATGCAAGCAATATTGCTACCTACAGAGAAGAAAAACTATGAACCAGCAACACAATAAAGAGTTCTTTTCTTGGTTACCTGCAGAGACGAAAAACTATGAACCAGCAACACAATAATACTTCTTTGCTTGAGTAAAGCTTCTTCAACACAATAATCTGCAGCACACCAGATGCATGAAACAAGAACATACAAAAAGGGCAATAAGAAAGAGGCTACACGCATAACGAGGCCCTGGAATACAGATAAAGAATGCCAAAAAACATAGCTAGATAGCATCATGCAAGCAATATTGCTACCTGCAGAGAAGAAAAACTATGAACCAGCAACACAATAAAGAGTTTTTTTCTTGGTTACCTGCAGAGAACAAAAACTATGAACCAGCAACACAATAATACTTCTTTGCTTGAGTAATGCTTCTTCAACACATTAATCTGCAGCACAACAGATGCAAGAAACAAGAACATACAAAAAGGACAATAAGAAAGAGCCTACACTCATAACGAGGCCCCAGAGAACAGAAAGAATGCCTGAAAACATTGTTAGATAGCATCATGCAAGCAATAATTCTACCTGCAAAGAAGAAAAACAATGAACCTGCAACACAATAAAGAGTTCTTTTCTTGGTTACCTGCAGAGAACAAAAACTATCAACCAGCAACACAATAATACTTCTTTGCTTGAGTAATTCCTCTTCAACACAATAATCTGCAGTGCAACAGATGCAAAAAACAAGAACATACAAAAAGAAAATTAGAAAGAGCCTACACGTATAATGAAGCCCTAGAAAACCGAGAAAGATGCCAAAAAAACATAGCTAGATAGCATCATGCAAGTAATAATGCTACCTACGGAGAAGAAAAACTATGAACCAGCAACACAATAAAGAGTTCTTTTCTTGCTTACCTGCAGAGAATAAAAACTTAGAACCAGAAACACAATAATACTTCTTTGCTTGAGTATTTCTTCTTCAACACAATAATCTGCAGCACAACAGATGCAAGAAACAAGAACATTCAAAAAGGAGAATAAGAAAGAGGCTACACGCATAACGAGGCCCTGGAAAACAGAGAAAGAATGCTAAAAAACATAGCTAGATAGCATCATGCAAGCAATATTGCTACCTGCAGAGAAGAAAAACTATGAACGGGCAACACAATAAAGAGTTCTTTTCTCGGTTACCTGCATAGAAGAAAAACTATGAACCAGCAACACAATAATACTTCTTTGCTTGAGTAATGCTTCTTCAACACAATAATCTGCAGCACACCAGATGCAAGAAACTAGAACAAACAAAAAGGACAATAACAAAGAGCCTACACGCATAATGAGACCCTGGAAAACAGAGAAAGAATGCCAAAAAACATAACTAGATTGAATCATGCAAGCAATAATGTTACCTGCAGAGAAGAAAAACTATGAACCAGCAACACAATAAAGAGTTCTTTCCTTGGTTACCTGCAGAGAAGAAAAATATGACCCAGCAACACAGTAATACTTCTTTGCTTGAGTAATTCCTCTTCAACACAATAATATGCAGCACAACAGATGCAAAAACCAAGAACATACAAAAAGGACAATAAGTAAGAGCCTACACGTATAATAAAGCCCTGGAAAACTGAGAAAGATGCCAAAAAAAAAAAATAGCTCCATAGCATCATGCAAGTAATAATGCTACCAGCGGAGAAGAAAAACCATGAACCAGTAACACAATAAAGAGTTCTTTTCTTGCTTACCTGCAAAGAATAAAAACTATGAACCAGCAACACAATAATACTTCTTTGCTTGAGTAATGCTTCTTCAACACAATAATCTGCAGCACAACAGATGCAAAAAACAAGAACATACAAAAAGGACAATAAGAAAGAGCCTACACGCATAACGAGGCCCCGGAAAACAGAGAAAGAATGCCGAAAAACATAGCTAGATAGAATCATGCAAGCAATAATGCTACCTGCAGAGAAGAAAAACTATGAACCAGCAACACAATAAAGAGTTCTTTTCTTGGTTACCTGCAGAGAAGAAAAACTATGAACCAGCAACACAATAATACTTCTTTGCTTGAGTAATGCTTCTTCAACACATTAATCTGCAGCACAACAGATGCAAGAAACAAGAACATACAAAAAGGACAATAAGAAAGAGCCTACACGCATAACGAGGCCCCGGAAAACAGAGAAAGAATGCCAGAAAATATTTTTTAGATAGCATCATGCAAGCAATAATTCTACATGCAAAGAAGAAAAACTATGAACCAGCAACACAATAATACTTCTTTGCTTGAGTAATGCTTCTTCCACACAATAATCTGCAGCACAACAGATGCAAGAAACAAGAACATACAAAAAGGACAATAAGAAAGATCCTACATGCATAACGAGGCCCTGGAAAACAGAGAAAGAATGCCAAAAAATATAGCTAGATAGCATCATGCAAGCAATAATGCTACCTGCAGAGAAGAAAAACTATGAACCAACAACACAATAATGCTTCTTTGCTTGAGTAATGCTTCTTCAACACAATAATCTACAGCACAACAAATGCAATAAACAAGAACATACAAAAAGGACAATAAGAAAGATCCTACACGCATTACGAGGCACTGGAAAACAGAGAAAGAATGCAAAAAAACAGAGCTAGATTGCATCATGCAAGCAATGCTGCTACCTGCAGGGAAGAAAAACTATGAACCAGCAACACAATAAAGAGTTCTTTTCTTGGTTAACTGCAGAGAACAAAAACAATGAACCAGCAACACAATAATACTTCTTTGCATGAGTAATGCTTCTTCAAACCAATAATCTGCAGCACAACAGTTGCAAGAAACAAGAACATGCAAAAAGGACAATAAAAAAGAGCCTACACGCATAACGTGGCCCCGAAAAACAGAGAAAGAATGCCAAAAAACATAGCTAGATAGCATCATGCAAGCAATAATGCTACCTGCAGAGAAGAAAAACTATGAACCAGAAACACAATAAATAGTTCTTTTCTTGGTAAGATGCAGAGAACAAAAACTATGAACCAGCAACACAATAATACTTCTTTGCTTGAGTAATGCTTCTTCAACGCATTAATCCGCAACACAACAGATGCAAGAAACAAGAACATACAAAAAGGGCAATAAGAAAGAGCCTACATGCATAACGAGGCCCCGGAAAACAGAGAAAGAATGCCAAAAAACATAGCTAGATTGCATCATGCAAGCAATAATGTTACCTGCAGAGAAGAAAAACTATGAACCAGCAACACAATAAAGAGTTCTTTTTTTGGTTACCTGCAGAGAAGAAAAACTATGAACCAGCAACACAATAATACTTCTTTGCTTGAGTAATTCCTCTTCAACACAATAATCTGCAGCACAACAGTTCAAAAACCAAGAACATACAAAAATGACAATAAGAAAGAGCCTACACGTATAATGAAGCCCAGGAAAACTGAAAAAGATGCCAAAAAAACATAGCTAGATAGCATCATGCAAGTAATAATGCTACCTACGGAGAAGAAAAACTATGAACCAGCAACACAATAAAGAGTTATTTTCTTGCTTACCTGCAGAGAATAAAAACTATGAACTAGCAACACAATAATACTTCTTTGCTTGAGTAATGCTTCTTCAACACAATAATCTGCAGCACTACAAATCCAAGAAACAAGAACATACAAAAAGGACCATAACAAAGTGCCTACACGCATAATGAGGCCCTGGAAAACAGAGAAAGAATGCCAAAAAACATAGCTAGATAGCATCATGCAAGCAATAATGCTACCTGCAGAGAACAAAAACTATGAACAAGCAACACAATAAATAGTTCTTTTCTTGGTTACCTGCAGAGAAGAAAAACTATGAACCAGCAACACAATAATACTTCTTTGCTTGAGTAATGCTTCTTCAACACAATAATCTGTAGGACAACAGATGCAAGAAACAAGAACATACAAAAAGGACAATAAGAAATAGCCCACACGCATATTGATGCCCTGGAAAACAGAGAAAGAATGCCAACAAACATAGCTAGATAGCATCATGCAAGCAATAATGCTACCTGCAGAGAAGAAAAACTATGAACCAGCAACACAATAATGCTTCTTTGCTTGAGTAATGCCTCTTCAACACAATAATCTGCAGCACAATAAATGCAAGAAACAAGAACATACAAAAAGGAAAATTAGAAAGTGACTACACGCATTACGAGGCCCTGGAAAATAGAGAAAGAATGCCAAAAAACAGAGCTAGATAGCATCATGCAAGCAATGCTGCTACCTGCAGGGAAGAAAAACTATGAACCAGCAACACAATAAAGAGTTCTTTTCTTGGTTAGCTGCAGAGAACAAAAACAATGAACCAGCAACACAATAATACTTCTTTGCTTGAGTAATGCTTCTTCAACCCAATAATCTGCAGCACAACAGTTGCAAGAAACAAGAACATGCAAAAAGGACAATAAAAAAGAGCCTACACGCATAACGTGGCCCCGAAAAACAGAGAAAGAATGCCAAAAAACATAGCTAGATAGCATCATGCAAGCAATAATGCTACCTGCAGAGAAGAAAAACTATGAACCAACAACACAATAAAGAGTTCTTTTCTTGGTAAGCTGCAGAGAACAAAAACTATGAACCAGCAACACAATAATACTTCTTTGCTTGAGTAATGCTTCTTCAACACATTAATCCGCAACACAACAGATGCAAGAAACAAGAACATACAAAAAGGGCAATAAGAAAGAGCCTACATGCATAACGAGGCCCCGGAAAACAGAGAAAGAATGCCAAAAAACATAGCTAGATTGCATCATGCAAGCAATAATGTTACCTGCAGAGAAGAAAAACTATGAACCAGCAACACAATAAAGAGTTCTTTTTTTGGTTACCTGCAGAGAAGAAAAACTATGAACCAGCAACACAATAATACTTCTTTGCTTGAGTAATTCCTCTTCAACACAATAATCTGCAGCACAACAGTTCAAAAACCAAGAACATACAAAAATGACAATAAGAAAGAGCCTACACGTATAATGAGGCCCAGGAAAACTGAGAAAGATGCCAAAAAAACATAGCTAGATAGCATCATGCATGTAATAATGCTACGTGCGGAGAAGAAAAACTATGAATCAGCAACACAATAAAGAGTTATTTTCTTGGTTACCTGCAGAGAAGAAAAACTATGAACTAGCAACACAATAATACTTCCTTGCTTGAGTAATGCTTCTTCAACACAATAATCTGCAGCACTACAAATCCAAGAAACAAGAACATACAAAAAGGACCATAACAAAGTGCCTACACGCATAATGAGGCCCTGGAAAACAGAGAAAGAATGCCAAAAAACATAGCTAGATAGCATCATGCAAGCAATAATGCTACCTGCAGAGAACAAAAACTATGAACAAGCAACACAATAAATAGTTCTTTTCTTGGTTACCTGCAGAGAAGAAAAACTATGAACCAGCAACACAATAATACTTCTTTGCTTGAGTAATGCTTCTTCAACACAATAATCTGTAGGACAACAGATGCAAGAAACAAGAACATACAAAAAGGACAATAAGAAATAGCCCACACGCATATTGATGCCCTGGAAAACAGAGAAAGAATGCCAACAAACATAGCTAGATAGCATCATGCAAGCAATAATGCTACCTGCAGAGAAGAAAAACTATGAACCAGCAACACAATAATGCTTCTTTGCTTGAGTAATGCCTCTTCAACACAATAATCTGCAGCACAATAAATGCAAGAAACAAGAACATACAAAAAGGAAAATTAGAAAGTGCCTACACGCATTACGAGGCCCTGGAAAATAGAGAAAGAATGCCAAAAAACAGAGCTAGATAGCATCATGCAAGCAATGCTGCTACCTGCAGGGAAGAAAAACTATGAACCAGCAACACAATAAAGAGTTCTTTTCTTGGTTAGCTGCAGAGAACAAAAACAATGAACCAGCAACACAATAATACTTCTTTGCTTGAGTAATGCTTCTTCAACCCAATAATCTAAACAGACTGGGTTGCAAGAAACAAGAACATGCAAAAGGACAATAAAAAGAGCCTACACGCATAACTGCCTAGCCAAAAACAGAGAAAGAATGCCAAAAAACATAGCTAGATAGCATCATGCAAGCAATAATGCTACCTGCAGAGAAGAAAAACTATGAACCAACAACACAATAAAGAGTTCTTTTCTTGGTAAGCTGCAGAGAACAAAAACTATGAACCAGCAACACAATAATACTTCTTTGCTTGAGTAATGCTTCTTCAACACATTAATCCGCAGCACAACAGATGCAATAAACAAGAACATACAAAAAGGGCAATAAGAAAGAGCCTACACGCATAATGAGGCCCCGGAAAACAGAGAAAGAATGCCAAAAAACGTTGCTGGATAGCATCATGCAAGCAATAATGTTACCTGCAGAGAAGAAAAACTATGAACCAGCAACACAATAAAGAGTTCTTTTTTTGGTTACCTGCAGAGAAGAAAAACTATGAACCAGCAACACAATAATACTTCTTTGCTTGAGTAATTCCTCTTCAACACAATAATCTACAGCACCACATATGCAAGAAACAAGAACATACAAAAAGGACAATAAGAAAGAGCCTACACGTATAATGAAGCCCTGGAAAACTGAAAAAGATGCCAAAAAAACATAGCTAGATAGCATCATGCAAGTAATAATGCTACCTGCGGAGAAGAAAAACTATGAACCAGCAACACAATAAAGAGTTATTTTCTTGCTTACCTGCAGAGAAGAAAAACTATGAACCAGCAACACAATAATGCTTCTTTGCTTGAGTAATGCCTCTTCAACACAATAATCTGCAGCACAATAAATACAAGAAACAAGAACATACAAAAAGGAAAATAAGAAAGTGCCTACACGCATTACGAGGCCCTGGAAAACAGAGAAAGAATGCAAAAAACAGAGCTAGATAGCATCATGCAAGCAATAATGCTACCTGCAGGGAAGAAAAACTATGAACCAGCAACACAATAAAGAGTTCTTTTCTTGGTTAGCTGCAGAGAACAAAAACAATGAACCAGCAACACAATAATACTTCTTTGCTTGAGTAATGCTTCTTCAACACAATAATCTGCAGCACAACAGTTGCAAGAAACAAGAACATGCAAAAAGGACAATAAAAAAGAGCCTAAACGCATAACGAGGCCACGAAAAACAGAGAAAGAATGCCACAAAACATAGCTAGATAGCATCATGCAAGCAATAATGCTACCTGGAGAGAAGAAAAACTACGAACCAACAACACAATAAAGAGTTCTTTTCTTGGTTACCTGCAGAGAACAAAAACTATGAACCTGCAACACAATAATACTTCTTTGCTTGAGTAATGCTTCTTCAACACAATAATCTGCAGCACACCAGATGCAAGAAACAAGAACATACAAAAAGGACACTAAGAAAGAGCCTACACGCATAATGGGGCCCTGGAAAACACAGAAAGAATGCCAAAAAACGTTGCTGGATAGCATCATGCAAGCAATAATGCTACCTGCAGAGAATAAAAACTATGAACCAGCAACACAATAAAGAATTCTTTTCTTGCTTACCTGCAGAGAAGAAAAACTATGAACCAGCAACACAATAATACTTCTTTGCTTGAGTAATGCTTCTTCAACACAATAATCTACAGCACTACAAATGCAAGAAACAAGAACATACAAAAAGGACCATAACAAAGTGCCTACACGCATAATGAGGCCCTGGAAAACAGAGTAAGAAAGCCAAAAAGAACATAGCTAGATAGCATCATGCAAGCAATAATGCCACCTGCAGAGAAGAAAAACTAAGAACCAGCAACACAATAAAGAGTTTTTTTCTTGGTTACCTGGAGAGAACAAAAACTATCAACCAGCAACACAATAATACTTCTTTGCTTGAGGAATGCTTCTTCAACACAATAATCTACAACACAACAGATGCAAGAAACAAGAACATACAAAATGGACAATAAGAAAGAGCCATATGCATAATGAGGCCCTGGAAAACAGAGAAAGAATTCCAAAAAACATAGCTAGACTGCATCTTGCAAGCAATAAAGTTACCTGCAGAGAATAAAAACTTTGAACCAGCAACACAATAAAGAGTTCTTTTCTTGGTTACCTGCAGAGAAGAAAAACTATGAACCAGCAACACAATAATACTTCTTTGCTTGAGTAATTCCTCTTCAACACAATAATCTGCAGCACAACAGATGCAAGAAACAAGAACATACAAAAAGGACCATAACAAAGTGCCTACACGCATAATGAGGCCCTGGAAACCAGAGAAAGAATGCCAAAAAACGTAGCAAGATAGCATCATGCAAGCAATATTGCTACCTGCAGAGAAGAAAAACTATGAACCAGCAACACAATAAAGAGTTCTTTTCTTGGTTACCTGCAGAGAAGAAAAACTATGAACCAGAAACACAATAATACTTCTTTGCTTGAGTAAAGCTTCTTCAACACAATAATCTGCTGCACACCAGATGCATGAAACAAAAACATACAAAAAGGGCAATAAGAAAGAGGCTACACGCATAACGAGGCCCTGGAATACAGATAAAGAATGCCAAAAAACATAGCTAGATAGCATCATGCAAGCAATATTGCTACCTGCAGAGAAGAACAACTATGAACCAGCAACACAATAAAGAGTTCTTTTCTTGGATACCTGCAGAGAACAAAAACTATGAACCAGCAACACAATAATACTTCTTTGCTTGAGTAATGCTTCTTCAACACATTAATCTGCAGCACAACAGATGCAAGAAACAAGAACGTACAAAAAGGACAATAAGAAAGAGCCTACACGCATAACGAGGCCCCAGAGAACATAAAGAATGCCTGAAAACATTGTTAGATAGCATCATGCAAGCAATAATTCTACCTGCAAAGAAGAAAAACAATGAACCAGCAACACAATAAAGAGTTCTTTTCTTGGTTACCTGCAGAGAACAAAAACTATCAACCAGCAACACAATAATACTTCTTTGCTTGAGTAATTCCTCTTCAACACAATAATCTGCAGTGCAACAGATGCAAAAAACAAGAACATACAAAAAGAAAATTAGAAAAAGCCTACATGTATAATGAAGCCCTAGAAAACCGAGAAAGATGCCAAAAAAACATAGCTAGATAGCATCATGCAAGTAATAATGCTACCCGCGGAGAAGAAAAACTATTCACCAGCAACACAATAAAGAGTTCTTTTCTTGCTTACCTGCAGAGAATAAAAACTTAGAACCAGAAACACAATAATACTTCTTTGCTTGAGTAATTCTTCTTCAACACAATAATCTGCAGCACAACAGATGCAAGAAACAAGAACATTCAAAAAGGACAATAAGAAAGAGGCTACACGCATAACGAGGCCCTGGAAAACAGAGAAAGAATGCTAAAAAACATAGCTAGATAGCATCATGCAAGCAATATTGCTACCTGCAGAGAAGAAAAACTATGAACCAGCAACACAATAAAGAGTTCTTTTCTCGGTTACCTGCATAGAAGAAAAACTATGAACCAGCAACACAATAATACTTCTTTGCTTGAGTAATTCCTCTTCAACACAATAATCTGCAGTGCAACAGATGCAAAAAACAAGAACATACAAAAAGAAAATTAGAAAGAGCCTACACGTATAATGAAGCCCTAGAAAACCGAGAAAGATGCCAAAAAAACATAGCTAGATAGCATCATGCAAGTAATAATGCTACCCGCGGAGAAGAAAAACTATGAACCAGCAACACAATAAAGAGTTCTTTTCTTGCTTACCTGCAGAGAATAAAAACTTAGAACCAGAAACACAATAATACTTCTTTGCTTGAGTAATTCTTCTTCAACACAATAATCTGCAGCACAACAGATGCAAGAAACAAGAACATTCAAAAAGGACAATAAGAAAGAGGCTACACGCATAACGAGGCCCTGGAAAACAGAGAAAGAATGCTAAAAAACATAGCTAGATAGCATCATGCAAGCAATATTGCTACCTGCAGAGAAGAAAAACTATGAACGGGCAACACAATAAAGAGTTCTTTTCTCGGTTACCTGCATAGAAGAAAAACTATGAACCAGCAACACAATAATACTTCTTTGCTTAAGTAATGCTTCTTCAACACAATAATCTGCAGCACACCAGATGCAAGAAACAAGAACAAACAAAAAGGACAATAACAAAGAGCCTACACGCATAATGAGACCCTGGAAAACAGAGAAAGAATGCCGAAAAACATAGCAAGATTGAATCATGCAAGTAATAATGTTACCTGCAGAGAAGAAAAACTATGAACCAGCAACACAATAAAGAGCTCTTTCCTTGGTTACCTGCAGAGAAGAAAAACTATGAACCAGCAACACAGTAATACTTCTTTGCTTGAGTAATTCCTCTTCAACACAATAATCTGCAGCACAACAGATGCAAAAACCAAGAACATACACAAAGGACAATTAGTAAGAGCCTACACGTATAATGAAGCCCTAGGAAACTAAGAAAGATGCCAAAAAAAATAGCTAGAAAGCATCATGCAAGTAATAATGCTACCAGCGGAGAAGAAAAACTATAAACCAGTAACACAATAAAGAGTTCTTTTCTTGCTTACCTGCAAAGAATAAAAACTATGAACCAGCAATACAATAAAGAGTTCTTTTCTTGCTTACCTGCAGAGAATAAAAACTTAGATACAGAAACACAATAATACTTCTTTGCTTGAGTAATTCTTCTTCAACACAATAATCTGCAGCACAACAAATGCAAGAAACAAGAACATACAAAAAGGACAATAAGAAAGAGCCTACACGCATAACGAGGCCCTAGAATACAGAGAAAGAATGCCTAAAAACATAGCTAGATAGCATCATGCAAGCAATAATGCAACCTGCAGAGAAGAAAAACTATGAACCAGCAACACAATAATACTTCTTTGCTTGAGTAATGCTACTTCAACACAATAATCTGCAGCACACCAGATGCAAGAAACTAGAACAAACAAAAAGGACAATAAGATAGAGCCTACACGCATAATGAGGCCCTGGAAAACAGAGAAAGAATGCCAAAAAACGTTGCTAGATAGCATCATGCAAGCAATAATGCCACCTGCAGAGAAGAAAAACTATGAACCAGCAACACAATAAAGAGTTCTTTTCTTGGTTACCTGCAAAGAAGAAAAACTATGAACCAGCAACACAATAATACTTCTTTGCTTGAGTAATGCTTCTTCAACACAATAATCTGCAGCACACCAGATGCAAGAAACTAGAACAAACAAAAAGGACAATAAGAAAGAGCCTACACGCATAATGAGGCCCTGGAAAACAGAGAAAGAATGCCAAAAAACATAGCTAGATAGCATCATGCAAGCAATAATGCTACCTGCAGAGAAGAAAAACTATGAACCAGCAACACAATAATGCTTCTTTGCTTCAGTAATGCTTCTTCAACACAATAATCTACAGCACAACAAATGCAAGAAACAAGAACATACAAAAAGGACAATAAGAAAGAGCCTACACGCATTACGAGGCCCTCGAAAACAGAGAAAGAATGCCAAAAAATAGAGCTAGATAGCATCATGCAAGCAATGCTGCTACCTGCAGGGAAGAAAAACTATGAACCAGCAACACAATAAAGAGTTCTTTTCTTGGTTACCTGCAGAGAACAAAAACTATGAATCAGCAACACAATAATACTTATTTGCTTGAGTAATGCTTCTTCAACCCAATAATCTGCACCACAACAGTTGCAAGAAACACGAACATGCAAAAAGGACAATAAAAAAGAGCCTACACGCATAACGTGGCCCCGGAAAACAGAGAAAGAATGCCAAAAAACATAGCTAGATAGCATCATGCAAGCAATAATGCTACCTGCAGAGAAGAAAAACTATGAACCAGCAAGACAATAAATAGTACTTTTCTTGGTTACCTGCAGAGAACAAAAACTATGAACCAGCAACACAATAATACTTCTTTGCTTGAGTAATGCTTCTTCAAAACATTAATCCGCAGCACAACAGATGCAAGAAACAAGAACATACAAAAAGGACAATAAGAAAGAGCCTACACGCATAATGAGGCCCCAGAAAACAGAGAAAGAATGCCAAAAAACATAGCTAGATTGCATCATGCAAGCAATAATGTTACCTGCAGAGAAGAAAAACTATGAACCAGCAACACAATAAAGAGTTCTTTTTTTGGTTACCTGCAGAGAAGAAAAACTATGAACCAGCAACACAATAATACTTCTTTGCTTGAGTAATTCCTCTTCAACACAATAATCTGCAGCACAACAGATGCAAAAACCAAGAACATACAAAAAGGACAATAAGAAAGAGCCTACACGTATAATGATGCCCTGGAAAACTGAAAAAGGTGCCAAAAAAACATAACTAGATAGCATCATGCAAGTAATAATGCTACCTGCGGAGAAGAAAAACTATGAACCAGCAACACAATAAAGAGTTCTTTTCTTGCTTACCTGCAGAGAATAAAAACTATGAACTAGCAACACAATAATACTTCTTTGCTTGAGTAACGCTTCTTCAACACAATAATCTGCAGCAATACAAATGCAAGAAACAAGAACATACAAAAAGGACCATAACAAAGTGCCTACACGCATAATGAGGCCTTGGAAAATAGAGAAAGAATGTCAAAAAACATAGCTAGATAGCATCATGCAAGCAATAATGCTACCTGCAGAGAAGAAAAACTATGAACCAGCAACACAATTAAGAGTTCTTCTCTTGGTTACCTGCAGAGAAGAAAAACTATGAACCAGCAACACAATAATACTTCTTTGCTTGAGTAATGTTTCTTCAACACAATAATCTGCAGCACTACAAATGCAAGAAATAAGAACATACAAAAAGGACCATCACAAAGTGCCTACACGCATAATGAGGCCCTGGAAAACAGAGAAAGAATGCCAAAAAACATAGCTAGATAGCATCATGCAAGCAATAATGCTACCTGCAGAGAACAAAAAATATGAACCAGCAACACAATAAATAGTTCTTTTCTTGGTTACCTGCAGAGAAGAAAAACTATGAACCAGCAACACAATAATACTTCTTTGCTTGAGTAATGCTTCTTCAACACAATAATCTGCAGCACACCAGATGCAAGAAACTAGAACAAACAAAAATGACAATAAGAAAGAGCCTACACGCATAATGAGGCCCTGGAAAACAGAGAAAGAATGCCAAAAAATGTTGCTAGATAGCATCATGCAAGCAATAATGCCACCTGCAGAGAAGAAAAACTATGAACCAGCAACACAATAAAGAGTTCTTTTCTTGGTTACCTGCAAAAAAGAAAAACTATGAACCAGCAACACAATAATACTTCTTTGCTTGAGTAATGCTTCTTCAACACAATAATCTGTTGGACAACAGATGCAAGAAACAAGAACATACAAAAAGGACAATAAAAAATAGCCTACACGCATATTGAGGCCCTGGAAAACTGAGAAAGAATGCCAAAAAACATAGCTAGATAGCATCATGCAAGCAATAATGCTACCTGCAGAGAAGAAAAACTATGAACCAGCAACACAATAATGCTTCTTTGCTTGAGTAATGCCTCTTCAACACAATAATCTGCAGCACAATAAATGCAAGAAACAAGAACATACAAAAAGGAAAATAAGAAAGTGCCTACACGCATTACGAGGCCCTGGAAAACAGAGAATGAATGCCAAAAAACAGAGCTAGATAGCATCATGCAAGCAATAATGCTACCTGCAGGGAAGAACAACTATGAACCAGCAACACAATAAAGAGTTCTTTTCTTGGTTAGCTGCAGAGAACAAAAACTATGAACCAGCAACACAATAATACTTCTTTGCTTGAGTAATGCTTCTTCAACACAATAATCTACAGCACAACAATTGCAAGAAACAAGAACATGCAAAAAGGACAATAAAAAGGAGCCTACACGCATAACGAGGCCGTGAAAAACAGAGAAAGAATGCCAAAAAACATAGCTAGATAGCATCATGCAAGCAATAATGCCACCTGCAGAGAAGAACAACTATGAACCAGTAACACAATAAAGAGTTCTTTTCTTGGTTATATGCAGAGAACAAAAACTATCAACCAGAAACACAATAATACTTCTTTGCTTGAGTAATGCTTCTTCAACACAATAATCTGCAGCACACCAGATGCAAGAAACAAGAACATACAAAAAGGACACTAATAAAGAGCCTACACGTATAATGAGGCCCTGGAAAACACAGAAAGAATGCCAAAAAACGTTGCTGGATAGCATCATGCAAGCAATAATGCTACCTGCAGAGAATAAAAACTATGAACCAGCAACACAATAAAGAATTCTTTTCTTGCTTACCTGCAGAGAAGAAAAACTATGAACCAGCAACACAATAATACTTCTTTGCTTGAGTAATGCTTCTTCAATACAATAATCTACAGCGCTACAAATGCAAGAAACAAGAACATACAAAAAGGACCATAACAAAGTGCCTACACGCATAATGAGGCGCTGGAAAACAGAGAAAGAATGCCAAAAAACATAGCTAGATAGCATCATGCAAGCAATAATGCTACCTGAAGAGAAGAAAAACTATGAACCAGCAACACAATAATGCTTCTTTGCTTCAGTAATGCTTCTTCAACACAATAATCTACAGCACAACAAATGCAAGAAACAAGGACATACAAAAAGGACAATAAGAAAGAGCCTACACGCATTACGAGGCCCTCGAAAACAGAGAAAGAATGCCAAAAAATAGAGCTAGATAGCATCATGCAAGCAATGCTGCTACCTGCAGGGAAGAAAATCTATGAACCAGCAACACAATAAAGAGTTCTTTTCTTGGTTACCTGCAGAGAACAAAAACTATGAACCAGCAACACAATAATACTTCTTTGCTTGAGTAATGCTTCTTCAACCCAATAATCTGCACCAGAACAGTTGCAAGAAACAAGAACATGCAAAAAGGACAATAAAAAGAGCCTACACGCATAACGTGGCCCCGGAAAACAGAGAAAGAATGCCAAAAAACATAGCTAGATAGCATCATGCAAGCAATAATGCTACCTGCAGAGAAGAAAAACTATGAACCAGCAAGACCATAAATAGTTCTTTTCTTGGTTACCTGCAGAGAACAAAAACTATGAACCAGCAACACAATAATACTTCTTTGCTTGAGTAATGCTTCTTCAACACATTAATCCGCAGCACAACAGATGCAAGAAACAAGAACATACAAAAAGGACAATAAGAAAGAGCCTACACGCATAATGAGGCCCCAGAAAACAGAGAAAGAATGCCAAAAAAACATAGCTAGATTGCATCATGCAAGCAATAATGTTACCTGCAGAGAAGAAAAACTATGAACCAGCAACACAATGAAGAGTTCTTTTTTTGGTTACCTGCAGAGAAGAAAAACCATGAACCAGCAACACAATAATACTTCTTTGCTTGAATAATTCCTCTTCAACACAATAATCTGCAGCACAACAGATGCAAAAACCAAGAACTTACAAAAAGGACAATAAGAAAGAGCCTACACGTATAATGAAGCCCCGGAAAAACTGAAAAAGGTGCCAAAAAACATAACTAGATAGCATCATGCAAGTAATAATGCTACCTACGGAGAAGAAAAACTATGAACCAGCAACACAATAAAGAGTTCTTTTCTTGCTTACCAGCAGAGAATAAAAACTATGAACTAGCAACACAATAATACTTCTTTGCTTGAGTAATGCTTCTTCAACACAATAATCTGCAGCACTACAAATGCAAGAAACAAGAACATACAAAAAGGACCATAACAAAGTGCCTACACGCATAATGAGGCCCTGGAAAACAGAGAAAGAATGTCAAAAAACATAGCTAGATAGCATCATGCAAGCAATAATGCTACCTGCACAGAAGAAAAACTATGAACCAGCAACACAATAAAGAGTTCTTTTCTTGGTTACCTGCAGAGAAGAAAAACTATGGACCAGCAACACAATAATACTTCTTTGCTTGAGTAATGCTTCTTCAACACAATAATCTATGACACTACAAATGCAAGAAATAAGAACATACAAAAAGGTCCATAACATAGTGCCTACACGCATAATGAGGCCCCTGGAAAACAGAGAGAAAGAATGCCAAAAACATAGCTAGATAGCATCATGCAAGCAATAATGCTACTGCAGAGAACAAAAACTATGAACCAAAGCAACACAATAAATAGTTCTTGTCTTGGTTACCTGCAGAGAAGAAAAACTATGAACCAAAGAACACAATAATACTTCTTTGCTTGAGTAATGCTTCTTCAACACAATAATCTGCAAGACACACGGATGCAAGAAACTAGAACAAACAAAAATGACAATAAGAAAGAGCCTACACGCATAATGAGGCCCTGGAAAACGAGAGAAAGAATGCGAAAAACGTTGCTAGATAGCATCATGCAAGCAATAATGCCACCGCAGAGAAGAAAAACTATGAACCAAGAAAGAATAAAGAGTTCTTTTCTTGGTTAGGCTGCAGAGAACAAAAACTATGAACCAGCAACACAATAATACTTCTTTGCTTGAGTAATGCTTCTTCAACACAATAATCAGAGGACAAACGGATGCAAGAAACAAGAACATACAAAAAGGACAATAAGAAATAGCCTACACGCATATTGAGGCCCCTGGAAAACGAGAAAGAATGCCAAAAAACATAGCTAGATAGCATCATGCAAGCAATAATGCTACTGCGAGAGAAGAAAAACTATGAACCAGCAACACAATAATGCTTCTTTGCTTGAGTAATGCCTCTTCAACACAATAATCTGCAGCACAATAAATGCAAGAAACAAGAACATACAAAAAGGAAAATAAGAAAGTGCCTACACGCATTACGAGGCCCTGGAAAACAGAGAATGAATGCCAAAAAACAGAGCTAGATAGCATCATGCAAGCAATAATGCTACCTGCAGGGAAGAAAAACTATGAACCAGCAACACAATAAAGAGTTCTTTTCTTGGTTAGCTGCAGAGAACAAAAACTATGAACCAGCAACACAATAATACTTCTTTGCTTGAGTAATGCTTCTTCAACACAATAATCTACAGCACAACAGTTTCAAGAAACAAGAACATGCAAAAAGGACAATAAAAAAGAGCCTACACGCATAACGAGGACTCGAAAAACAGAGAAAGAATGCCAAAAAGCATAGCTAGATAGCATCATGCAAGCAATAATGCTACCTGCAGAGAAGAACAACTATGAACCAGCAACACAATAAAGAGTTCTTTTCTTGGTTACCTGCAGAGAACAAAAACTATCAACCAGCAACACAATAATACTTCTTTGCTTGAGTAATGCTTCTTCAACACAATAATCTGCAGAACACCAGATGCAAGAAACAAGAATATACAAAAAGGACACTAAGAAAGAGCCTACACGCATAATGAGGCCCTGGAAAACACAGAAAGAATGCCAAAAAACGTTGTTGGATAGCATCATGCAAGCAATAATGCTACCTGCAGAGAATAAAAACTATGAACCAGCAACACAATAAAGAATTCTTTTCTTGCTTACCTGCAGAGAAGAAAAACTATGAACCAGCAACACAATAATACTTCTTTGCTTGAGTAATGCTTCTTCAACACAATAATCTACAGCACTACATTTGCAAGAAACAAGAACATACAAAAAGGACCATAACAAAGTGCCTACACGCATAATGAGGCCCTGGAAAACAGAGTAAGAAATCCAAAAAAACATAGCTAGATAGCATCTTTGTTACCTGCAGAGAACAAAAACTATCAACCAGCAACAAAGTAATACTTCTTTGCTTCAGTAATGCTTCTTCAACACAATAATCGCAGACACACGGATGCAAGAAACAAGAACATACAAAAAGGACAATAAGAAAGAGCCTACACGCATAATGAGGCCCTGGAAAACAGAGAAAGAATGCCAAAAAACGTTGCTAGATAGCATCATGCAAGCAATAATGCCACCTGCAGAGAAGAAAAACTATGAACCAGCAACACAATAAAGATTTCTTTTCTTGGTTACCTGCAAAGAAGAAAAACTATGAACCAGCAACACAATAATACTTCTTTGCTTGAGTAATGCTTCTTCAACACAATAATCTGCAACACAACAGATGCAAGAAACAAGAACATACAAAATGGACAATAAGAAAGAGCCACATGCATAATGAGGCCCTGGAAAACAGAGAAAGAATGCCAAAAAAACATAGCTAGATTGCATCATGCAAGCAATAATGTTACCTGCAGAGAATAAAAACTATTAACCAGCAACACAATAAAGAGTTATTTTCTTGGTTACCTGCAGAGAAGAAAAACTATGAACCAGCAACACAATAATACTTCTTTGCTTGAGTAATTCCTCTTCAACACAATAATCTGCAGACAACACGGATGCAAAAACCAAGAACATACAAAAAGGACAATAAGAAAGAGCCTACACGTATAATGAAGCCCTTGAAAACTGAGATAGAAACATAGCTATATAGCATCATGCAAGTAATAATGCTACCTGCGGAGAAGAAAAACTATGAACCAAAGAATACAATAAAGAGTTCTTTTCTTGCTAACCTGCAGAGAACAAAACTATGAACCAGCAACACAATAATACTTCTTTGCTTGAGTAATGCTTCTTTAACACAATAATCCACAAAGCACTACAAATGCAAGAAACAAGAACATACAAAAAGGACCATAACAAAGTGCCTACACGCTTTAATGAGGCCCTGGAAAACAGAGAAAGAATGCCAAAAACGTAGCTAGATAGCATCATGCAAGCAATATTGCTACTGCGCAGAGAAGAAAAACTATGAACCAACAACACAATAAAGAGTTCTTTTCTTGGTTACTGCGAGAGAAGAAAAACTATGAACCAAAGAACACAATAATACTTCTTTGCTTGAGTAATGCTTCTTCAACACAATAATCTGCAAACACACCGGATGCAAGAAACAAGAACAAACAAAAAGGACAATAAGAAAGAGCCTACACGCATAATGAGGCCCTGGAAAACAGAGAGAAAGAATGCCAAAATACGTTGCTAGATAGCATCATGCAAGCAATAATGCCACCTGCAGATTAGAAAAACTATGAACCAAAGCAACACAATAAAGAGTTCTTTTCTTGGTTCTTGAAAAGAAGAAAAACTATGAACCAAGAACACAATAATACTTCTTTGCTTGAGTAATGCTTGTTCAACACAATAATCTGCAACACAACAGATGCAAGAAACAAGAACATACAAAATGGACAATAAGAAAGAGCCACATGCATAATGAGGCCTTGGAAAACAGAGAAAGAATGCCAAAAAAACATAGCTAGATTGCATCATGCAAGCAATAATGTTACCTGTAGAGAATAAAACTATTAACCAAAGAACACAATAAAGAGTTATTTTCTTGGTTACCCGCAGAGAAGAAAACTATGAACCAAAGAACACAATAATACTTCTTTGCTTGAGTAATTCCTCTTCAACACAATAATCTGCAGCACAACAGATACAAAAACCAAGAACATACAAAAAGGACAATAAGAAAGAGCCTACACGTATAATGAAGCCCTTGAAAACTGAGATGGAAACATAGCTAGATAGCATCATGCAAGTAATAATGCTACCTGCGGAGAAGAAAAACTATGAACCCGCAACACAATAAAGAGTTCTTTTCTTGCTTACGTGCAGAGAATAAAAACTATGAACCAGTAACACAATAATAATTCTTTGCCTGAGTAATGCTTCTTCAACACAATAATCTGCGGCACTACAAATGCAAGAAACAAGAACATACAAAAAAGACCATAACAAAGTGCCTACACGCATAATGAGGCCTTGGAAAACAGAGAAAGAATGCCAAAAAACATAGCTAGATAGCATCATGCAAGCAATAATGCTACCTGCAGAGAAGAAAAACTATGAACCAGCAACACAATAAAGAGTTCTTCTCTTGGTTACCTGCAGAGAAGAAAAACTATGAACCAGCAACACAATAATACTTCTTTGCTTGAGTAATGCTTCTTCAACACAATAATCTGCAGCACTAC
>JAUPTC010000033.1:264456-290761 GCA_030762895.1 Sophora flavescens
TTTCTTGCATGATGCTATCTAGCTATGTTTTTTGGCATTCTTTCTCTGTTTTCCAGGGCCTCGTTATGCGTGTAGGCTCTTTCTTATTATCCTTTTGGTATGTTCTTGTTTCTTGCATTTGTTGTGCTGCAGATTATTGTGTTGAAGAAGCAATACTCAAGCAAAGAAGTATTATTGTGTTGCTGGTTCATAGTTTTTCTTCTCTGCAGGTAGCATTATTGCTTGCATGATGCTATCTAGCTATGTTTTTTGGCATTCTTTCTCTGTTTTCCAGTGCCTCAATATGCGTGTAGGCAATTTCTTATTGTCCTTTTTGAGTGTTCTTGTTTCTTGCATCTGTTGTGCTACAGATTATTGTGTTGAAGAAGCATTACTCAAGCAAAGAAGTATTATTGTGTTGCTGGTTCATCGTTTTTCTTCTTTGCAGGTAACCAAGAAAAGAACTCTTTATTGTGTTGCTGGTTCATAGTTTTTCTTCTCTGTAGGTGGCATTATTGCTTGCATGATGTTATCTAGCAATGTTTTTTGGCATTCTTTCTCTATTTTCCCGGGCCTCATTATACGTGTAGCCTCTTTCTTATTGTCCGTTTTGTTTGTTCTTGTTTCTTGCATATGGTGTGCTGCAGATTATTGTGTTGAAGAAGCATTACTCAAGCAAAGAAGGATTATTGTGTTGCTGGTTCATAGTTTTTATTCTCTGCAGGTAAGCAAGAAAAGAACTCTTTATTGTGTTGCTGGTTCATAGTTTTTCTTCTCCGCAGGTTGCATTATTACTTGCATGATGCTATCTAGCTATGTTTTTTTGGCATCTTTCTCGGTTTTCCAGGGCTTCATTATACGTGTAGGCTCTTTCTTATTGTCCTTTTTGTATTTTCTTGTTTCTTGCATTTGTAGTGCTGCAGATTGTTGTGTTGAAGAAGCATTACTCAAGCAAAGAAGTATTATTGTGTTACTGGTTCATAGTTTTTATTCTCTGCAGGTAAGCAAGAAAAGAACTCTTTATTGTATTGCTGGTTCATAGTTTTTCTTCTCCGCAGGTAGCATTATTCCTTGCATGATGCTATCTAGCTATGTGTTTTTGGCATCTTTCTCAGTTTTCCAGGGCTTCATTATACGTGTAGGCTCTTTCTTATTGTCCTTTTTGTATGTTCTTGTTTTTGCATCTGTCGTGCAGCAGATTGTTGTGTTGAAGAGGAATTACTCAAGCAAAGAAGTATTATTGTGTTGTTGGTTCATAGTTTTTCTTCTCTGCAGGTAACCAAGAAAAGAACTCTTTACTGTGTTGGTGGTTCATAGTTTTTCTTCTCTGCAGGTAGCATTATTGCTTGCATGATGCTATCTAGCTATGTTTTTTGGCATTCTTTCTCTGTTTTCCAGGGCCTCATTATGCGTGTAGGCTCTTCTTATTGTCCTTTTTGTATGTTCTTGTTTCTTGCATTTGTTGTGCTGCAGATTATTGTGTTGAAGAAGCATCGCTCAAGCAAAGAAGTATTATTGTGTTGCTGGTTCATAGTTTTTCTTCTCTGCAGGTAGCATTATTGCTTGCATGATGCTATCTAGCTATGTTTTTTGGCATTCTTTCTCTATTTTCCAAGACCTCAATATGCATGTAGGAATTTTCTTATTGTCCTTTTTGAATGTTCTTGTTTCTTGCATCTGTTGTGCTACAAATTATTGTCTTGAAGATGCATTACTCAAGCAAAGAAGTATTATTGTGTTGCTGGTACATAGTTTTTCTTCTTTGCAGGTAACCAAGAAAAGAACTCTTTATTGTGTTGCTAGTTCATAGTTTTTCTTCTCTGCATGTGGTATTATTGCTTGAATGATGCTATCTAGCAACGTTTTTTGGCATTCTTTCTCTGTTTTCCAGGGCCCCATTATGCGTGTAGGCTCTTTCTTATTGTCCTTTTTGTTTGTTCTTGTTTCTTGCATCTGGTGTGCTGGAGATTATTGTGTTGAAGAAGCATTACTCAAGCAAAGAAGTATTATTGTGTTGTTGGTTCATAGTTTTTCTTCTCTGCAGGTAACCACGAAAAGAACTCTTTATTGTGTTGCTGGTTCATAGTTTTTCTTCTCTGCAGGTAGCATGATTGCTTGCATGATTCTTTCTAGCTATGTTTTTCGACATTCTTTCTCTGTTTTCCGGGGCCTCGTTATGCGTGTAGCCTCTTTCTTATTGTCCTTTTTGTAAGTTCTTGTTTCTTGCATCTGTTGTGCCGCAGATTATTGTGTTGAAGAAGCATTACTCAAGCAAAGAAGTATTATTGCGTTGCTGGTTCATAGTTTTTGTTCTCTGCAGGTAACCAAGAAAAGAACTCTTTATTGTGTTGCTGGTTCATAGTTTTTCTTCTCTACAGGTAGCATTATTTCTTGCTTGATGCTATCTAGCTATGTTTTTTGGCATTCTTTCTCTGTTTTCCAGGGCCTCGTTATGCGTGTAGGCTCTTTCTTGTTGTCCTTTTGGTATGTTCTTGTTTCTTGCATTTGTTGTGCTGCAGATTATTGTGTTGAAGAAGCAATACTCAAGCAAAGAAGTATTATTGTGTTGCTGGTTCATAGTTTTTCTTCTCTGCAGGTAGCATTATTGCTTGCATGATGCTATCTAGCTATGTTTTTTGGCATTCTTTCTCTGTTTTCCAAGACCTCAATATGCATGTAGGAAATCTCTTATTGTCCTTTTTGAATGTTCTTGTTTCTTGCATCTGTTGTGCTACAAATTATTGTCTTGAAGATGCATTACTCAAGCAAAGAAGTATTATTGTGTTGCTGGTACATAGTTTTTCTTCTTTGCAGGTAACCAAGAAAAGAACTCTTTATTGTGTTGCTGGTTCATAGTTTTTCTTCTCTGCATGTGGTATTATTACTTGAATGATGCTATCTAGCAACGTTTTTTGGCATTCTTTCTCTGTTTTCCACGGCCTCATTATGCGTGTAGGCTCTTTCTTATTGTCCTTTTTATTTGTTCTTGTTTCTTGCATCTGGTGTGCTGGAGATTATTGTGTTGAAGAAGCATTACTCAAGCAAAGAAGTATTATTGTGTTGTTGGTTCATAGTTTTTCTTCTCTGCAGGTAACCACGAAAAGAACTCTTTATTGTGTTGCTGGTTCATAGTTTTTCTTCTCTGCAGGTAGCATTATTGCTTGCATGATTCTTTCTAGCTATGTTTTTCGACATTCTTTCTCTGTTTTCCGGGGCCTCGTTATGCGTGTAGCCTCTTTCTTATTGTCCTTTTTGTATGTTCTTGTTTCTTGCATCTTTTGTGCCGCAGATTATTGCGTTGCCGGTTCATAGTTTTTCTTCTCTGCAGGTAGCATTATTGCTTGCATGATGCTATCTAGCTATATTTTTTGACATTCTTTCTCTGTTTTCCAGGTCCTCAATTTGCGTGTAGGCTATTTCTTATTGTCCTTTTTGTATGTTCTTGTTTCTTGCATCTGTTGTACTACAGATTATTGTGTTGAAGAAGCATTACTCAAGCAAAGAAGTATTATTGTGTTGCTGGTTCTTAGTTTTTCTTCTTTGCAGGTAACCAAGAAAAGAACTCTTTATTGTGTTGATGGTTCATAGTTTTTCTTCTCTGTAGATGGCATTATTGCTTGCATGATGTTGTCTAGCAACGTTTTTTGGCATTCTTTCTCTATTTTCCCGGGCCTCATTATGCGTGTAGCCTCTTTCTTATTGTCCGTTTTGTTTGTTCTTGTTTCTTGCATCTGGTGTGCTGCAGATTATTGTGTTGAAGAAGCATTACTCAAGCAAAGAAGTATTATTGTGTTGCTGGTTCAAAGTTTTTATTCTCTGCAGGTAAGCAAGAAAAGAACTCTTTATTGTGTTGCTGGTTCATAGTTTTTCTTCTCCGCAGGTTGCATTATTACTTGCATGATGCTATCTAGCTATGTTTTTTTGGCATCTTTCTCAGTTTTCCAGGGCTTCATTATACGTGTAGGCTCTTTCTTATTGTCCTTTTTGTATTTTCTTGTTTCTTACATTTGTAGTGCTGCTGATTGTTGTGTTGAAGAAGCATTACTCAAGCAAAGAAGTATTATTGTGTTGCTGGTTCATAGTTTTTATTCTCTGCAGGTAAGCAAGAAAAGAACTCTTTATTGTGTTGCTGGTTCATGGTTTTTCTTCTCCGCAGGTAGCATTATTACTTGCATGATGCTATCTAGCTATGTTTTTTTGGCATCTTTCTCAGTTTTCCAGGGCTTCATTATACGTGTAGGCTCTTTCTTATTGTCCTTTTTGTATTTTCTTGTTTCTTGCATTTGTAGGGCTGCAGATTGTTGTGTTGAAGAAGCATTACTCAAGCAAAGAAGTATTATTGTGTTGCTGGTTCATAGTTTTTATTCTCTGCAGGTAAGCAAGAAAAGAACTCTTTATTGTGTTGCTGGCTCATAGTTTTTCTTCTCCGCAGGTAGCATTATTACTTGCACGATGCTATCTAGGTATGTTTTTTTGGCATCTTTCTCGGTTTTCCAGGGCTTCATTATACGTGTAGGCTCTTTCTTATTGTCCTTTTTGTATTTTCTAGTTTCTTGCATTTGTAGTGCTGCAGATTGTTGTGTTGAAGAAGCATTACTCAAGCAAAGAAGTATTATTGTGTTGGTGGTTCATAGTTTTTCTTCTCTGCAGGTAACCAAGAAAAGAACTCTTTATTGTGTTGATGGTTCATAGTTTTTCTTCTATGCAGGTAGCATTATTGCTTGCATGATTCTATCTAGCTATGTTTTTTGGCATTCTTTCTCTGTTTTCCGGGGCCTCGTTATGCGTGTAGGCTATTTCTTATTGTCCTTTTTGTATGTTCTTGTTTCTTGCATATGTTGTGCTGCAGATTATTGAGTTGAAGAAGCATTACTCAAGCAAAGAAGTATTATTGTGTTGCTGGTTCATAGTTTTTCTTCTCTGCAGGTAGCATTATTGCTTGCATGATGCTATCTTGCTATGTTTTTTGGCATTCTTTCTCTGTTTTCCTGGGCCTCAATATGCGTGTAGGAAATTTCTTATTGTCCTTTTTGAATGTTCTTGTTTCTTGCATCTGTTGTGCTACAGATTATTGTGTTGAAGAAGCATTACTCAAGCAAAGAAGTATTATTGTGTTGCTGGTTCATAGTTTTTCTTCTTTGCAGGTAACCAAGAAAAGAACTCTTTATTGTGTTGCTGGTTCATCGTTTTTCTTCTCTGCAGGAAGTATTATTGCTTGCATGATGCTATCTAGCTATGTTTTTTGGCATTCTTTCTCTGTTTTCCAGGGACTCATTATGCGTGTAGGCTCTTTCTTATTGTCCTTTTTGTTTGTTCTTGTTTCTTGCATCTGGTGTGCTGGAGATTTCTGTGTTGAAGAAGCATTACTCAAGCAAAGAAGTATTATTGTGTTGTTGGTTCATAGTTTTTCTTCTCTGCAGGTAACCAAGAAAAGAACTCTTTATTGTGTTGCTGGTTCATAGTTTTTCTTCTTTGCAAGTAGCATTATTGCTTGCATGATTCTATCTAGCTATGTTTTTCGGCATTCTTTCTCTGTTTTTTGGGGCCTCGTTATGCGTGTAGGCTCTTTCTTATTGTCCTTTTTGTATGTTCTTGTTTCTTGCATCTGTTGTGCTGCAGATTATTGTGTTGAAGAAGCATTACTCAAGCAAAGAAGTATTATTGTATTGCTGGTTCATAGTTTTTGTTCTATGCATGCAACCAAGAAAAGAACTCTCAATTGTGTTGCTGGTTCATAGTTTTTCTTCTCCGCAGGTAGCATTATTGCTTACATGATGCTATCTATCTATGTTTTTTGGCATTCTTCCTCTGTTTTCCAGGGCCTCGTTATGCGTGTAGGCTCTTTCTTATTGTCCTTTCTGTATGTTCTTGTCTCTTGCATTCGTTGTGCTGCAGATTATTGTGTTGAAGAAGCATTACTCAAGCAAAGAAGTATTATTGTGTTGCTGGTTCATAGTTTTTATTCTCTGCAGGTAAGCAAGAAAAGAACTCTTTATTGTGTTGCTGGTTCATAGTTTTTCTTCTCTGCAGGTAGCATTATTGCTTGCATGATGCTATCTATCTATGTTTTTTGGCGTTCTTCCTCTGTTTTCCAGGGCCTCGTTATGGGTGTAGGCTCTTTCTTATTGTCCTTTTTGTATGTTCTTGTTTCTTGCATTTGTTGTGCTGCAGATTATTGTGTTGAAGAAGCATTACTCAAGCATAGAAGTATTATTGTGTTGTTGGTTCGTAGTTTTTCTTCTCTGCAGGTAGCATTATTGCTTGCGTGATGCTATCTAGATATGTTTTTTGACATTCTTTCTCTGTTTTCCAGGGCCTCAATATGCGTGTAGCCTATTTCTTATTTTCCTTTTTGTATGTTCTTGTTTCTTGCATCTGTTGTGCTACAGATTATTGTGTTGAAGAAGCATTACTCAAGCAAAGAAGTATTATTGTGTTGCTTGTTCATAGTTTTGTCTTCTTTGCAGGTAACCAAGAAAAGAACTCTTTATTATGTTGCTGGTTAATAGTTTTTCTTCTCTGCAGGTGGCATTATTGCTTGCATGATGCTATCTAGCAACGTGTTTTGGCATTCTTTCTCTATTTTCCAGGGCCTCATTATGCGTGTAGGCTCTTTCTTATTGTCCTTTTTGTTTGTTCTTGTTTCTTGCATCTGGTGTGATGCAGATTATTGTGTTGAAGAAGCATTATTCAAGAAAAGAAGTATTATTGTGTTGCTGGTTCATAGTTTTTTTTCTCTGCAGGTAACACAGAAAAGATCTCTTTATTGTGTTGGTGGTTCATTGTTTTTCTTCTCTGCTGGTAGCATTATTGCTTGCATGATGCTATCTAGCTATGTTTTTTGGCATTCTTTCTCTGTTTTCCAGGGCCGCGTTATGCATGTAGGCTCTTTCTTATTGTCCTTTTTGTATGTTCTTGTTCTTGCATCTGTTGCGCTGCAGATTATTGATTTGAAGAAGAATTACTCAAGAAAAGAAGTATTATTGTGTTGCGGTTGATAGTTTTTGTTCTCTGCAGGTAACCAAGAAAAGAACTCTTTATTGTGTTGCTGGTTCATAGTTTTTCTTCTCTGCAGGTAGCATTATTGCTTGCATGATTCTTTCTAGCTATGTTTTTCGACATTCTTTCTCTGTTTTTCGGGGCCTCGTTATGCGTGTAGCCTCTTTCTTATTGTCCTTTTTGTATGTTCTTGTTTCTTGCATCTGTTGTGCTGCAGATTATTGTGTTGAAGAAGCATTATTCAAGCAAAGAAGTATTATTGTGTTGCTGGTTCATAGTTTTTATTCTCTGCAGGTAAGCAATAAAAGAACTCTATATTGTGTTGCTGGTTCATAGTTTTTCTTCTCCGCAGGTAGCATTATTACTTGCATGATGCTATCTAGCTATGTTTTTTTGGCATTCTTTCTTTGTTTTCCACGACCTCATTATACGTGTAGGCTCTTTCTTATTGTCCTTTTTGTATGTTCTTGTTTCTTGCATCTTTTGCGCTGCAGATTATGGATTTGAAGAGGAATTACTCAAGAAAAGAAGTATTATTGTGTTGCGGGTTGATAGTTTTTGTTCTCTGCAGGTAACCAAGAAAAGAACTCTTTATTGTGTTGCTGGTTCATAGTTTTTCTTCTCTGCAGGTAGCATTATTGCTTGCATGATTCTTACTAGCTATGTTTTTCGACATTCTTTCTCTGTTTTCCGGGGCCTCGTTATGCGTGTAGCCTCTTTCTTATTGTCCTTTTTGTATGTTCTTGTTTCTTGCATCTGTTGTGCTGCAGATTATTGTGTTGAAGAAGCATTACTTAAGCAAAGAGGTATTATTGTGTTGCTGGTTCATATTTTTGTTCTCTGCAGGTAACCAAGAAAAGAACTCTTTATTGTGTTGTTGGTTCATAGTTTTTCTTCTCTGCAGGTAGCATTATTGCTTGCATGATTTTTTCTAGCTATGTTTTTCGACATTCTTTCTCTGTTTTCCGCGGCCTCGTTATGCGTGTAGGCTCTTTCTTATTGTCCTTTTTGTATGTTCTTGTTTCTTGCATTTGTTGTGCTGCAGATTATCGTGTTGAAGAAGCATTACTCAAGCAAAGAAGTATTATTGTGTTGCTGGTTCATAGTTTTTCTTCTCCGCAGGTAGCATTATTACTTGCATGATGCTATCTAGCTATGTTTTTTGGCATTCTTTCTCTGTTTTCCAGGGCCTCATTATACGTGTAGGCTCTTTCTTATTGTACTTTTTGTTTGTTCTTGTTTCTTGCATCTGTTGCGCTGCAGATTATTGATTTGAAGAGGAATTACTCAAGAAAAGAAGTATCATTGTGTTGCTGGTTGATAGTTTTTGTTCTCTGTAGGTAACCAAGAAAAGAACTCTTTATTGTGTTGCTGGTTCATAGTTTTTCTTCTATGCAGGTAGCATTATTGCTTGCATGATTCTTTCTAGCTATGTTTTTCGACATTCTTTCTCTGTTTTCCGGGGCCTCGTTATGCGTGTAGCCTCTTTCTTATTGTCCTTTTTGTATGTTCTTGTTTCTTGCATCTGTTATGCTGCAAATTATTGTGTTGAAGAAGCATTACTCAAGTAAAGAAGTATTATTGTGTTGCAGGTTCATATTTTTGTTCTCTGCAGGTAACCAAGAAAAATCTCTTTATTGTGTTGCTGGTTCATAGTTTTTCTTCTCTGCAGGTAGCATTATTGCTTGCATGATGCTATCTAGCTATGTTTTTTGGCATTCTTTTTCTGTTTTCCAGGGCCTCGTTATGCGTGTAGGCTCTTTCTTATTGTCCTTTTTGTATGTTCTTGTTTCTTGCATTTGTTGTGCTGCAGATTATTGTGTTGAAGAAGCATTACTCAAGCAAAGAAGTATTATTGTGTTGCTGGTTCATAGTTTTTCTTCTCTGCAGGTAGCATTATTGCTTGCATGATGCTATCTAGCTATGTTTTTTGGCATTCTTTCTCTGTTTACCAGGGCCTCAATATGCGTGTAGGCAATTTCTTATTGTCCTTTTTGAATGTTCTTATTTCTTGCATCTGTTGTGCTACAGATTATTGTGTTGAAGAAGCATTACTCAAGCAAAGAAGTATTATTGTGTTGCTGGTTCATCGTTTTTCTTCTTTGCAGGTAACCACGAAAAGAACTCTTTATTGTGTTGCTGGTTCATAGTTTTTCTTCTCTGCAGGTGGCATTATTGCTTCCATGATGCTATCTAGCAACGTTTTTTGTCATTCTTTCTCTGTTTGCCAGGGCCTCATTATGCGTGTAGGCTCTTTCTTATTGTCCTTTTTGTTTGTTCTTGTTTCTTGCATCTGGTGTGCTAGAGATTATTGTGTTGAAGAAGCATTACTCAAGCAAAGAAGTATTTTTGTGTTGCTGGTTCATAGTTTTTATTCTCTGCAGGTAAGCAAGAAAAGAACTCTTTATTGTGTTGCTGGTTCATAGTTTTTCTTCTCCGCAGGTAGCCTTATTACTTGCATGATGCTATCTAGCTATTTTTTTTGGCATTCTTTCTCTGTTTTCCAGGGCCTCATTATACGTGTAGGCTCTTTCTTATTGTCCTTTTTGTATGTTCTTGTTTCTTGCATCTGTTGCGCTGCAGATTATTGATTTGAAGAGGAATTACTCAAGAAAAGAAGTATTATTGTGTTGCTGGTTGATAGTTTTTGTTCTCTGCAGGTAACCAAGAAAAGCACTCTTTAGTGTGTTGTTGGTTCATAGTTTTTCTTCTCTGCAGGTAGCATTATTGCTTGCATGATTCTTTCTAGCTATGTTTTTCGACATTCTTTCTCTGTTATCCGGGGCCTCGTTATGCGTGTAGCCTCTTTCTTATTGTCCTTTTTGTATGTTCTTGTTTCTTGCATCTGTTGTGCTGCAGATTATTGTGTTGAAGAATCATTACTCAAGCAAAGAAGTATTATTGTGTTGCTGGTTCATATTTTTTCTTCTCTGCAGGTAACTAAGAAAAGAACTCTTTATTTTTTTGCTCGTACATAGTTTTTCTTCTCTGCAGGTAGCATTATTGCTTGCATGATGCTATCTAGCTATGTTTTTTGGCATTCTTTCTCTGTTTTCCAGGGCCTCGTTATGCGTGTAGGCTAATTCTTATTGTCCTTTTTGTATGTTCTTGTTTCTTGCATTTGTTGTGCTGCAGATTATTGTGTTGAAGAAACATTACTCAAGCAAAGAAGTATTATTGTGTTGCTGGTTCATAGTTTTTCTTCTCCGCAGGTAGCATTATTGCTTGCATGATGCTATCTAGCTATGTTTTTTGGCATTCTTTCTCTGTTTTCCAGGGCCTCAAGATGAGTGTAGGGAATTTCTTATTGTCCTTTTTAATTGTTCTTGTTTCTTGCATCTGTTGTGCTACAGATTATTGTGTTGAAGAAGTATTACTCAGGCAAAGAAGTATTATTGTGTTGCTGGTTCATAGT
Source organism: Sophora flavescens (assembly GCA_030762895.1). Taxonomy (NCBI): domain Eukaryota; kingdom Viridiplantae; phylum Streptophyta; class Magnoliopsida; order Fabales; family Fabaceae; genus Sophora; species Sophora flavescens. Next base: position 274,850 of record JAUPTC010000033.1, read on the forward strand.
TTTTATTCTCTGCAGGTAAGCAAGAAAAGAACTCTTTATTGTGTTGCTGGTTCATAGTTTTTCTTCTCCGCAGGTAGCATTATTACTTGCATGATGCTATCTAGCTATGTTTTTTGGCATTCTTTCTCTGTTTTCCAGGGCCTCATTATACGTGTAGGCTCTTTCTTATTGTACTTTTTGTTTGTTCTTGTCTATTGCATCTGTTGCGCTGCAGATTATTGATTTGAAGAGGAATTACTCAAGAAAAGAAGTATCATTGTGTTGCTGGTTGATAGTTTTTGTTCTCTGCAGGTAACCAAGAAAAGAACTCTTTATTGTGCTGCTGGTTCATAGTTTTTCTTCTCTGCAGGTAGCATTATTGCTTGCATGATGCTATCTTGCTATGTTTTTTGGCATTCTTTCTCTGTTTTCCAAGGCCTCGTTATGCGTGTAGGCTCTTTCTTATTGTCCTTTCTGTATGTTCTTGTTTCTTGCATTTGTTGTGCTGCAGGTTATTGTGTTGAAGAAGCATTACTCAAGGAAAAAAGTATTATTGTGTTGCTGGTTCATAGTTTTTCTTCTCTGCAGGTAGCATTATTGCTTGCATGATGCTATCTAGCTATGTTTTTTGGCATTCTTTCTCTGTTTTCCAGGGCCTCAATACACGTGTAGGCAATTTCTTATTGTCCTTTTTGAATCTTCTTGTTTCTTGCATCTGTTGTGCTACAGATTATTGTGTTGAAGAAGCATTACTCAAGCAAAGAAGTATTATTGTGTTGTTGGTTCATAGTTTTTCTTCTCTGCAGGTAACCAAGAAAAGAACTCTTTATTGTGTTGCTGGTTCATAGTTTTTCTTCTCTGTAGGTAGCATTATTGCTTGCATGATGCTATCTAGCTATGTTTTTTGGCATTCTTTCTCTGTTTCCAGGGCCTCGTTATGCGTGTAGGCTAATTCTTATTGTCCTTTTTGTATGTTCTTGTTTCTTGCATTTGTTGTGCTGCAGATTATTGTGTTGAAGAAGCATTACTCAAGCAAAGAAGTATTATTGTGTTGCTGGTTCATAGTTTTTCTTCTCTGCAGGTAGCATTATTGCTTGCATGATGCTATCTAGCTATGTTTTTTGGCATTCTTTCTCTGTTTTCCAGGGCCTCAATATGAGTGTAGGCAATTTCTTATTGTCCTTTTTGATTGTTCTTGTTTCTTGCATCTGTTGTGCTACAGATTATTGTGTTGAAGAAGCATTACTCAAGCAAAGAAGTATTATTGTGTTACTGGTTCATAGTTTTTATTCTCTGCAGGTAAGCAAGAAAAGAACTCTTTATTGTGTTGCTGGTTCATAGTTTCTCTTCTTCGCAGGTAGCATTATTACTTGCATGATGCTATCTAGCTAGGTTTTTTGGCATTCTTTCTCTGTTTTCCAGGGCCTCATTATACGTGTAGGCTCTTTCTTATTGTACTTTTTGTTTGTTCTTGTTTCTTGCTTCTGTTGCGCTGCAGATTATTGATTTGAAGAGGAATTACTCAAGAAAAGAAGTATCATTGTGTTGCTGGTTGATAGTTTTTGTTCTCTGCAGGTAACCAAGAAAAGAACTCTTTAGTGTGTTGTTGGTTCATAGTTTTTCTTCTCTGCAGGTAGCATTATTGCTTGCATGATTCTTTCTAGCTATGTTTTTCGACATTCTTTCTCTTTATCCGGGGCCTCGTTATGCGTGTAGCCTCTTTCTTATTGTCCTTTTTGTATGTTCTTGTTTCTTGCATCTGTTGTGCAGCAGATTATTGTGTTGAAGAATCATTACTCAAGCAAAGAAGTATTATTGTGTTGCTGGTTCATATTTTTTCTTCTCTGCAGGTAACTAAGAAAAGAACTCTTTATTTTGTTGCTCGTACATAGTTTTTCTTCTCTGCAGGTAGCATTATTGCTTGCATGATGCTATCTAGCTATGTTTTTTGGCATTCTTTCTCTGTTTTCCAGGGCCTCGTTATTTGTGTAGGCTAATTCTTATTGTCCTTTTTGTATGTTCTTGTTTCTTGCATTTGTTGTGCTGCAGATTATTGTGTTGAAGAAACATTACTCAAGCAAAGAAGTATTATTCACTACAACATAATAGACTTTTAATAACGCACCTTTAATAGCATTTCCGTGTGGAAATGCTATTAAAAGTGATGGGGGACTTTTAATAGCGTTTCCCTAAGGGAAATGCTATCTTAGGTATCACCTAAGATAGCGTTTCCGTGTGGAACCGCTATTAAAAGTGTCACTTAGCAAAAGATAGCGGTTCCACACGGACACGCGATCTTAGGTGAGACCTAAGATAGCGTTTACTTCAGGAAACGCTATCTTAGGTATCACCTAAGATAGCGTTTCCTGTAGGAAACACTATCTTAGGTCTTCCCAAGAAAATTAGACGCGCGATCGGCCTTCCCTCTCTGTTTCTTCCTCATTTTCATTCCCATCGTTTCCTTCCCTCTCGCATGCCATCTCTTTTTTCTTCCCTCACCTTCGCCATTGCTCGCACGCTGCTACTCGAAAGAGAAAGAACTTAAATCATACCATTGTAGTTTTAGTTTCACACTTTCATAGTTTAGAAAGAAAGTGTGTGTGTGTTCTGTGGAGTGGAAGATAACTGAAGCTCTAGAAGGAGACAACACAAGGAAGAAGAGTGGAAACAAAGGGATACCCATTGTTTTTCTTCTTCAAGGAACCCCAATCTCGAACACTGCTTGTCATTTGCGCGATTTGAATTGCAGATCTTCTGTGCTCGTTCTCATTTCACTGCTAGAGTTGAGACAGAGTTTGTTCTCATTGCAAATCTGTGCTCTTCTTCGATTTGATTTAGGGTAAGTTAATTCTTTACGCTGTGTTTATTTCCTACAGCATATTTGTGCTTATTTTTGCTCTTGTTTTTATCATCCATCTAAGCAAACTCATACACTTTGTTTGTTTAATGCGTTGTTGCAGCTTAAGAACTTGCTCTATATCTTGATATAGATTCCCAAGGGGTATTTAAGGCAATTTGAACTTATTTGAAACAAAGTTCCCTGAAGCTGCATCTATTATGTGAATTTGCTATAATAAAGATTCTGCACTATATTTAATGTTATTTTGCTACATGCTTTGGTGGATTCTGTGAATTTGGTAATTTTTTTTCTTATTGTTCATTTTAACTTCTTATTTTTCATTTTGGCTATGTATCCACTGCTGAATTGTATGTAGTGTAAGCATAGTTGAGATGTTTAATATAGTAAGGGGTGTGGCTATAATCACTTTCAATTGTCTATTCACACTTTTCATTTTTTGTGTTTTTTCACCATCATAAGGCTATTATTTCTCTCTATCAGTTGTTAGGTATTGTCCTTTTTAAGACATTGGATTTCTGGATTCCTGCCTCTATATGAATAAATGTCAATTTTTTGTTTTTGTTTTTTAGTTGATTGCTAGTGAAGTCATGTCTTCTGAGTGCTGAGCTTCATTAATACCTTGCAAGGTGAAGCTTCTTGCTCAGAAGTTTGTATTTTTAGGCTGTTAAATCGTGAAATGCAAGACAAATTTGTTTGCCAATCTGTCCCTTTTTAAATATGATTAAGTCTCATACTAAGAGCTTCACACTCTGGCTCAGGGTCTGTGACACAGTCACAGGGGCGCATTCCCGGTTGAACCCAGTTCCAAGTTTGCAGCTTTAGTGGAACCCACTTCCAAGTTCACATGCTGTGTTCGGTGATTTTCTATCATTTACAAATTTTATTTCCTGGACATTCTTAATATTTGTGGGAGTGTGTTTTTATCCAAGTTCACGATCTGTGTTTCAAGGTTTTATTTTACTTGCTCTTTAATTTTCGGTTTGATTGGTGTTGAATGGAATGTGACTTGTTTGTGTGTCAATCATTATTTGAAAATATGAATATGGATTGACGGATTGATCGTATGCATTTTGAACCTAATGTCATTGGTATCCTGTTTTGTTTTGTTTCAATGTTTTTCGGAATGTGAAGAATGGGTTCATATGTTTGTTTTTGTTGCTTCAGATTTGTTGATCCTTTCCTTTATATATCATTTAATTTAATGTTCTCGGGCTCGATTTTGGTGTTTTTAGAGAGTGAGCAAGTTTGCCTTAGTCCTATGCCTAAGTCCTAGTTGTTATGGATCTCATCCAATGTGTATTGTGTATCCCCTAATCTGATGCCTTGATCCTTATTTATAGAAATTGGGAAGTTAGAGTCCCAAACCAACTCAAAATATGATCTATTTCGGTTTCTTTAGGTCCAAGTAATGCGCGTCACGGTCGTGATGGCCATCACGGCCAGGCCGTGACGGTCTCTGTTATGGCCGTGAAGAATTTCACGGCTGGGCCGTGATGTGCTCTGACTTGTGGTGGTTTTGGGTCACGGCCGTGATGGATATCACGGCCAGGCCGTGACGGTCTCTGTTATGGCCGTGAAGAATTTCACGGCTGGGCCGTGATGTGCTCGACTTGTGGTGGTTTTGGGTCACGGCCGTGATGGATATCAAGGCCAGGTCCGTGATGCACTGGACTTCACCTTTCTTCTTTTTCGTTTTGCTCGATCATGGCGTGATGGGCATCACGGCTAGGCCGTGATGGACTCTTTGGCTCATTTTCTGCACTTTTAAAGCCCTATCTTTATCCAAACTTCATCATGGTTGATCTCGAGCATTTTACCCTTGATATCTGCAAAACAACACACGAAAACCGCCTTACCCGTTCCAAAGGAAAATTAACCTAAAATCTAATAAAAATATTCCTAAACTACATGAAAATGCATGCAAAATGATAGACAAAGATGATGTGGAATCACACTCATCAACAAGTCGACACTTGGTTCCTTCAAAGAATACTCGGCGACAATGTGTTTTGTTTGCAGCCTTTCATTCCTTTAATCAGTATACATTGCATGTATACCTCAACCACTCTAAACTCAAAGTAAATATGTTTAATAAATATTTTTGTAGATCGGAAAAGCATGGATCGGAAATGGATGTCCGCCAATCGTTTAACGAAGGAGTATGAGGATGGGGTGAAAGAGTTCATTAGTTTTGCAGTTCGGCATGCGAAAAACCCTAATACAATCATATGTCCTTGTTTAGATTGTTGTTATGCAAGGCGAGTTAGTGCAGCCGATTTGGAAGAACATTTAGTGTGTAATGGAATCGATCAAAGTTATACATGTTGGACAAAACATGGTGAGACAAGAGTCGAGTCTAGTGAAATGAGGAATCGTGTGAGATATTCATCATACGATACCGACACAAAATACTTATGAGGGCGATCATTTTGAAGACATTGCAAATGCTGTTGAAGAGAGATCTTCGGGATTGTCCACAAATGTTTGGGAGGTTGGTAAGTGATGCAGAGCAACCATTGTATGATGGATGTACTAAATTCACAAGATTGTCGGCGATGTTAAAGTTGTATAACTTGAAATCGGGCAACGGATGGACTGATAAGAGCTTTACGGACTTACTCACATTATTGAAAGACATGTTGCCAGATGATAATGTGCTTCCTAGTCGGACATACGAGGCTAAACAAATGTTACGCTCTATTGGCATGAGCTACGAGAGGATACATGCTTGTCCTAACGATTGCATTTTATTTCGAATGAATATGCATCGTTACGGATGTGTCCTAAATGTAATGCCTCACGATATAAGAAGAAAGAATCAGATCCAGAGAAGGTTGTGTGGTATTTTCCCATAATACCCAGATTTAGGCGCATGTACCGTAGTTCTGAAGATTCAAAGCACTTGACATGGCATGAGGATGAAAGGATCAAAGATGGCAAGCTGCGGCACCCGGCAGATTCTCCGCAATGGAAGAAATTTGATCATGATTATCTTGATTTTGGGCAAGATTCAAGAAACCTACGACTTGCATTACAGCTCTTGACGGATTTAACCCGCATGGTGTTCAAAGTAGCTCTCACAAAGACATGGCCTGTGATTTTGGTGATTTACAACCTATCCCCATGGCTATGCATGAAGCACAAATTTATGATGTTATCTATGTTAATTTCTGGGCCCAAACAACCAGGAAATGATATAGACGTCTATTTGACTCCTTTGATTGAAGACTTGAAACAATCGTGGGAGACAGGTGTGGAGGTGTATGATGGGTATAAGGAAGAAAGTTTCAATTTGAGAGCTATGTTGTTTGGGACAATTAATGATTTTCCAGCCTACGGTAATCTGTCAGGATATAGCATCAAGGGTCAGTGTGCATGCCCTATATGTGAAGAGGGTACGGATTGGATGCGGTTAGAACATTGTAAGAAGAATGTCTTTCTTGGGCATCGTAGATTTTTGCATCCAAGTCATCATTACCGGTGGTGGAGAAAGGCGTTCAATGGGAACTCGGAAGAAGGTAGAGCGCCTTCACCTTTGACGGGTGATCAACTTTTTGAAAAGGTAAAGGATTTGAATATCCAATTCGGTAAACCTTTTGCGAGAGATATTGTCACAAGAGGGTGGAAGAAAAGGTCGATTTTATTTGAGTTGCCATATTGGAAATCATTATATGTAAGACATTTCCTCGATGTGATGCACGTTGCCATACTGTGATAGTGTCATTGGTACGTTACTCAATGTGCCAGGGAAGACTAAAGATGGCATCAATGCAAGGTCGGACTTGGTTAGTATGGGAATAAGAAGAGAATTGGGACCGACGAAGAAGGGTAAAAGTACATATCTTCCTCCGGCTGCTTACACTCTATCTAGAAAAGAAAAAACTGTTTTTTGTAAGTTTCTTGAAGGAGTTAAGGTTCCGGAAGGGTACTCTTCAAACATTAGGAACCTCGTATCGATGAAAGATCTCAAGTTAAAAGGTCTAAAGTCCCACGATTGTCATGTTCTCATGGAGCAGTTGATACCCATTGGTATACGGTCTATTTTACCTAACAAATTGCGGGGGGCCTTAACTAAACTCTATTTCTTCTTCAAGGCAATTTGCAGCAAAGTGATTGACCCTGGGAAGTTGCCATCATTGCAAAGAGAAATTGTTGTGACTTTATGCGAGCTTGAGATGTACTTTCCACCTTCATTCTTTGACATAATGGTTCATCTAACCATTCACCTTGTTAGAGAGACACAACTGTGTGGGCCAGCTTATATGAGATGGATGTACCCGATTGAGCGTTATATGAAGATATTAAAAGGGTATGTGAAAAACCGATCACGACCAGAAGGTTGTATTGTTGAACGGTATATTGTCGAAGAAGCTGTTGAATTCTGTACCGAATACCTATCCAATGCTGAATCTATAGGGCTGCCAAAGTCTCGTCACACATGGAGAATGATGGGGCAAGGAATTACTGGAAATGAAATAGTGACTATAACAAGGATAGAATGGGAGCAAGCACACTTATATGTTCTGCACAATGCCGATGAGGTTGATCCATATGTTGAAAAACACAAGGACATGCTTAAGAGTTTGTATCCAAATAAGAATCAAAATTGGCTAACTAGAGAACACAATCGTTGTTTTATAACGTGGCTAAGAGATCACATTTATGCAGAGTTGACTGAAAATGATACTTCAGTTTCAAATAGATTGAGATGGTTAGCCAAAGGTCCAAGTTTGCATGTGTTCTCTTACCACGGTTATCAAATTAATGGGTACACATTCTATACAAAAGAACAAGATGGTCGGAGTACAATGCAAAACAGTGGTGTGACTCTAGTAGCTCAGTCGATGCATATCTCAAGTGCCAAAGACGAAAACCCGATATATGCAAATATGTCATACTTGGCGTCATTGAACGATATGGGAGTTGGATTACACAAAGTTTAAGGTTGGTGTGTTTGGTTGCAAGTGGGTTGACAATAATAACGGTGTTCAGATTGATGAGTCTTTGTTGAATAAGGTGGATCTTAATAGGGTGGGGTATAAAGATGAGCCTTTTATATTAGCATCTCAAGCTCAACAAGTGTTCTATGTCACTGATCCAGCTGATATGAAAAGGTCCATTGTTCTTTTGACTAACAAAATAATTACTAATGTTGATGATCAAGACCATCGAGATGTTGATATTGAAGATGATCCTTTCGTCGGGACATTACAATCACTTGAGATTGATCCAACTAGGGATGATGGTATGTATATGAGAGATGATCATGATGAGGGGCTTTTGGTCAATCCACCATTTCGTACTAATAAAGGACAAACAAATCTCAATCAAATGAAGAAAAGAAAAAGGTTGACTTAAACATGTATGTAGTGTTTGTGTTTAAATGAACTTTCCGATCCTTTTATATTATAGTTAGCATCTTCCGGTAATGCTAGTGTTGATTTTGTTATTCATAGTTGTTTTATATTTTGCATCAATTAATGTTATATTAATGTCCATTGATGTTTTACTTGTATCTAATATTTTTGTAGGTAAATGGCATCTTCAAGTAATTCTAGTGATGCCAAAGCGGCGAGACGGGGCCAACAGCTTATGAAGGCGGTCATCCGCTAGGAGTAAAGGACAAAAATTTGATGTAATTTACTTACTAATCTAAGGATTTCATAATGTTGTTTGATATCTAGATTTAATTACTTTATTATTTTTATTAGGTTGAATGGAATTCTTTGGACCAACCTATTCGTGCTAATGGTAAAATATTGAAGAGTTACATTGGGGCAGTTGTTCGGCAAACGGTCCCAATTATTTGTTCTAATTGGAAGGATGAAGCTTTGGATGGTTTCAAAGAGAGCATATGGGCTGATGTACAGGTAATTGTTAAAATTTATAAATTATATTGTAAACTATGTAAACATACTTACTTTGACACGTTGTTTATATTGTTTTGCGGATGTCTTTTAATGTTGATGAATCTAGGAAAAAATTTGTACTTCAGGAAGTCGGTAACCTACATAGGGCATTCAGAACTAGATTGACCAAAAAATTTCTAAGAGATGCCAACGGGAATATCAATGAGGAGCCTCCATCACAATATCCACACATATCAAGGGATGAGTGGACGGATTTTATAGCAATACGCACATGAGATGCTCAATTCCCGGTATGTTTAATATCACGTTAGTCCTTATAATTTTATAGCAATACGTACATATGACATTAACCATGTATTAATATTACTTATATGTGTCCGAATAGAAATTAAGCAATGAAAATCGCAATGCAGGCGTTAGATCCCGCTTGCCCTTACAAAGCATCACGTAGGGGGTATGCGACATTGAGGATGAATTGGTATGTATATATATATATATATATATATATTTAACTGCATTTGTGGTAAATATGACTTTTAAACTATTTGGTTAATTTATATTATCTCAATATACTGATACAGGAGGCGGGGCGGGGTTAAGAAAATTAAACGCCATATTGTGTGGAGGAAAGCCCGCGAGAACAAGGCGGGTGTAATTGACAACAAAAATACGCAGACCGTGTGGAATAAATGTGTTAGTAGACTAACGATTACATTATCAATTGTTATTTTCATATGATAATATATAATAATTTTAACATTTGCATTTCACCAATAACTATGTGTCGGGAGGAAGTCACACGGTCTGCGGTAGAGGAGAGATAGAAGACTTTGGTCGCTGGGATATTCTTGCCAAAGCCATAGGTGTGCCGTGAGAACCCCGGGCGTGTTAGGGGTGTGGGTTTCGGCGTCTCACAAAAAGATTACTTCCCACCCGAAGGTCGTGCAAGAAATAACTCGGAAACGAAAAAGTGGGAGACATTGGTGTCTCAACTCTCTCGATAGATTAAACATTTTGGAAGAAAAGCTGAAACAAAAGGATGATGAGGAGAGGCAGGCTAATTTCACAGCCCAAGCAAGCGTCAAAGATAGTTGCACTCTACCATCCGCAAAGGCTTCCGGAGGTAATGCATGCCTTTTTTTTTTACTAGTATTGCATTCGCAGCTTAAATACATTCAATTGGATGCCTTAATTCACGGCTTATTCATCTATCATTGGATTAGGGCGTCAACTCATGTCAGCTATATTTATCGACCCCAAACTATCGTATGGTTGCTATGGGTAAAGTATACAATGAGTAGGGTGTTACACCTGCACACCGGACCAGCACCCTTAACCATGTGAAAGTTGGAGTTGATGTTGCAACCGAGGGGGATGCGCCATTCTTGGCACTTCTATCGTTGATGCGGATGTGATGACAGTAGGAGATGCAATAGGTACTTATGTGGCATGGCCAATTGATCTCGTGGTTGTAATAATATGGTATGTAATTGCATTTTTCCACCTTTTCATATACGGCATATATGCATTACATTAGTTGATCACTAATCGGCATATTGAAATGCAAAATTTCCAGGCACCCGCAAAAGCTAAAGGCAAGGGCAGAGTGTCCGGATATACAAAGGAGTCAATTACAACCCCAGGAAAATAAAGGAGGCAACTCGAGGCCAACCCACCTCTGAATGGGTTCAACTACAACTTCTCTGGAATATTTGAATTTCCTTAAAATACATGAACGAAAGAATATGAAAAATGCTGACCAATTGTACGTAGAGATGGAAGAAAATATTTTTGGTCTCCATTTCATTGAGATGCTCAATACTGAAAATATCAGAGAAGTTGTAAATCATGAATGGGTATCCGCCTCCGTTATTTCCGCATATATCGGGTAATAAATCGGGGTTTAAAGTGTACAATATTTTTTAGTCTTTCCATTTAAATATTGATGTATGTCATTGGTGTAATCCATTTTTATATTTTAATTGAAGGTATTTGTATGAAAAATTGTTGCTTCCAAAGGAAATAACGAGGAGGTTTCTGTTCTTGTCCCCACACCAAACAAATACATACGGCTACTTCGGGAGGGATTCACAGACAACGTATCTAGTTGATGGGTTTGCAACTAAAGAAAGAGAATATCAGCCCTTGTTTTTAGCGCCGTGCAATGTTGGGTGAGTCGCTTATCCTATAGGACTTAATTCACAATAATGAATTACATAAAAGTTGAGGTGCTTAGGATTTGTTATCTCAACATTTTTGTAGGAATCATTGGGTCTTTGTCTTGCGATAAATATTGTTGAAGAGATTATTTACTATCCGGATCCCTTGTATGTTGATCCTAGGGATCGCCCGAAATTAAAGAATCTGTTCGATACATAAGCATGTTTTTATATTTCGATTTTCTATGATTCGTTTCGATACGTGAGCATGCGTGTGTTTGTGATGATTGAAAATATGTTTCTTAATGAAGTCTGTTTGATTTTGTGATTAGTGGTTTGCAAGTTTATCGCAACAAATATCGGAGCTAAGGTGCCGCGTTTAAAGGCAACCAACATTAAATGGATTCAGATACAGGTATATTTGCAAAAACTTAATGCGCAATTAGATAAAAAAAACTATATTGATTTACTATTTTATTTTTTATAGTGCCCAAGACAACCCAACAGTATAGATTGTGGGTACTATGTCATGCGTTTCATGAAGGAGACTATCTTGCAGAACCAAGTTAAAATACCAATGGCGGTATGTTGTTTACTTAGCTTTTAACTGTGACTGTTCAAATGTTTTAGCAATTGTAACTTAATTTATTTAATTTTTATGTCGCAGATTTCCCTCGACTTCAAATGCTCCACATACTCCACTGTCAACTATCCTAAGTCAAGGAAGAGTGGTGTCGCTATATTGTTGAAAAGTTCGTTTGATTATGTCAAATTGATCACAGTAGTTGCAACAATACTCATTGGTATGTGAATAATGCTTTATATTTATCAACCCCAAACTATCTATGTATTTGTTTTTCCTTGGTACATGCCTTCGAGTTGATGTGCCGCTGCTAGGAGAAAATAAGTTCAAACTTATTATTTTTGTTACACTTTGTTAATGCTTGATTTGAATTCTGTTTCTTGCTACGGTAGTATTTACCTAATTAGTCTGTTGTATCCCAATGTAACGAGGTTAGTCTTTGTGGTGGAAATGCAGTATGTATGCTCTGAGTCTTTGGATCACATTTCGACACATTACTTTGGTGTTGTCTTGGTCTCATGAAAAACAAACAGGAGTTTGTAAATGTAGATTAATTGTAGATGTATGTTGGTTTTTCGATTTTGGTTTCTTAAGGATTGAGATCTGGTATAGTTGCTGCACTTTGATTTTGTCTTACTCGTGTGAATTTGAATACTTTAGAAACAGAGTGGTGTACTTATATCTGGTTATATATATATATATATATATATATAGTTGCTGTATAGAGTGTTGCACTTTGATTGTATAGTTACTGGTTTGCTGCACAAACACATGCAGTGCTGCATTGAACACTTATATTTTGAACACATTTTGAACAATTGTGTTGACTGCAACAATTGTGGTTTTTTTGTGTAAATATGCAGGAATAATGGATGTAAAAGTTAAGAAATAAAATTAAAAAAAAAGGGGGGCTTTAGATAGCGTTTCCTTGTACAAACGCTATCTAAAGTCAGACTTTAGATAGCGTTTGTATAAGGAAACGCTATCTAAAGTCTGACTTTAGATAGCGTTTCCGTGTACAAACGCTATCTAAAGTCACCTATTAATAGCAGTTCCTAAATGCTATCTTTGCTAACGAGTTTTAATAGCGGTAGAATAGATAGCGGTTACAAACGCTATTAAAAGGTATACGGAAATGCTATCTAAAGTCTAATCTGTTGTAGTGATTGTGTTGCTGGTTCATAGTTTTTCTTCTCTGCAGGTAGCATTATTGCTTGCATGATGCTATCTAGCTATGTTTTTTGGCATTCTTTCTCTGTTTTCCAGGGCCTCAATATGAGTGTAGGCAATTTCTTATTGTCCTTTTTAATTGTTCTTGTTTCTTGCATCTGTTGTGCTACAGATTATTGTGTTGAAGAAGAATTACTCAGGCAAAGAAGTATTATTGTGTTGCTGGTTCATAGTTTTTATTCTCTGCAGGTAAGCAAGAAAAGAACTCTTTATTGTGTTGTTGGTTCATAGTTTTTCTTCTCCGCAGGTAGCATTATTACTTGCATGATGCTATCTAGCTATGTTTTTTGGCATTCTTTCTCTGTTTTCCAGGGCCTCATTATACGTGTAGGCTCTTTCTTATTGTACTTTTTGTTTGTTCTTGTTTCTTGCATCCATTTGCATAGTGCAGTTATTGATTTGAAGAGGAATTACTCAAGAAAAGAAGTATCATTGTGTTGCTGGTTAATAGTTTTTGTTCTCTGCAGGTAACCAAGAAAAGAACTCTTTATTGTGTTGCTGGTTCATAGTTTTTCTTCTCTGCAGGTAGCATTATTGCTTGCATGATGCTATCTTGCTATGCTTTTTGGCATTCTTTCTCTGTTTTCCAGGGCCTCGTTATGCGTGTAGGCTCTTTCTTATTGTCCTTTCTGTATGTTCTTGTTTCTTGCATTTGTTGTGCTGCAGGTTATTGTGTTGAAGAAGCATTACTCAAGGAAAGAAGTATTATTGTGTTGCTGGTTTATAATTTTTCTTCTCTGCAGGTAGCATTATTGCTTGCATGATGCTATCTTGCTATGTTTTTTGGCATTCTTTCTCTGTTTTCCAGGGCCTCAATATACGTGTAGGCAATTTCTTATTGTCCTTTTTGAATCTTCTTGTTTCTTGCATCTGTTGTGCTACAGATTATTGTGTTGAAGAAGCATTACTCAAGCAAAGAAGTATTATTGTGTTGTTGGTTCATAGTTTTTCTTCTCTGCAGGTAACCAAGAAAAGAACTCTTTATTGTGTTGCTGGTTCATTGTTTTTCTTCTCTGTAGGTAGCATTATTGCTTGCATGATGCTATCTAGCTATGTTTTTTGGCATTCTTTCTCTGTTTCCAGGGCCTCGTTATGCGTGTAGGCTAATTCTTATTGTCCTTTTTGTATGTTCTTGTTTCTTGCATTTGTTGTGCTGCAGATTATTGTGTTGAAGAAGCATTACTCAAGCAAAGAAGTATTATTGTGTTGCTGGTTCATAGTTTTTCTTCTCTGCCGGGTAGCATTATTGCTTGCATGATGCTATCTAGCTATGTTTTTGGCATTCTTTCTCTGTTTTCCAGGGGCCTCAATATGAGTGTAGGCAATTTCTTATTGTCCTTTTTGATTGTTCTTGTTTCTTGCATCCTGTTGTGCTCGGATTATTGTGTTGAAGAAGCATTACTCAAGCAAAGAAGTATTATTGTGTTACTGGTTCATAGTTTTTATTCTCTGCAGGTAAGCAAGAAAAGAACTCTTTATTGTGTTGCTGGTTCATAGTTTCTCTTCTTCGCAGGTAGCATTATTACTTGCATGATGCTATCTAGCTAGGTTTTTTGGCATTCTTTCTCTGTTTTCCAGGGCCTCATTATACGTGTAGGCTCTTTCTTATTGTACTTTTTGTTTGTTCTTGTTTCTTGCTTCGGTTGCGCTGCAGATTATTGATTTGAAGAGGAATTACTCAAGAAAAGAAGTATCATTGTGTTACTGGATGATAGTTTTTGTTCTCTGCAGGTAACCAAGAAAAGAACTCTTTATTGTGTTGCTGGTTCATAGTTTTTCTTCTCTGCAGGTGGCATTATTGCTTGCATGATGCTATCTAGCAACGTTTTTGTCATTCTTTCTCTGTTTGCCAGGGCCTCATTATGCGTGTAGGCTCTTTCTTATTGTCCTTTTTGTTTGTTCTTGTTTCTTGCATCTGGTGTGCTAGAGAGTATTGGGTTGAAGAAGCATTACTCAAGCAAAGAAGTATTATTGTGTTGCTGGTTCATAGTTTTTATTCTCTGCAGGTAAGCAAGAAAAGAACTCTTTATTGTGTTGCTGGTTCATAGTTTTTCTTCTCCGCAGGTAGCCTTATTACTTGCATGATGCTATCTAGCTATGTTTTTTTGGCATTCTTTCTCTGTTTTCCAGGGCCCCATTATACATGTAGGCTCTTTCTTATTGTCCTTTTTGTATGTTCTTGTTTCTTGCATCTGTTGCGATGCAGATTATTGATTTGAAGAGGAATTACTCAAGAAAAGAAGTATTATTGTGTTACTGGTTGATAGTTTTTGTTCTCTGCAGGTAACCAAGAAAAGAACTCTTTAGTGTGTTGTTGGTTCATAGTTTTTCTTCTCTGCAGGTTTCATTATTGCTTGCATGATTCTTTCTAGCTATGTTTTTCGACATTCTTTCTCTGTTATCCGGGGTCTCGTTATGCGTGTAGCCTCTTTCTTATTGTCCTTTTTGTATGTTCTTGCTTCTTGCATCTGTTGTGCTGCAGATTATTGTGTTGAAGAATCATTACTCAAGCAAAGAAGTATTATTGTGTTGCTGGTTCATATTTTTTCTTCTCTGCAGGTAACTAAGAAAAGAACTCTTTATTTTGTTGCTCGTACATAGTTTTTCTTCTCTGCAGGTAGCATTATTGCTTGCATGATGCTATCTAGCTATGTTTTTTGGCATTCTTTCTCTGTTTTCCAGGACCTCGTTATGCGTGTAGGCTAATTCTTATTGTCCTTTTTGTATGTTCTTGTTTCTTGCATTTGTTGTGCTGCAGATTATTGTGTTGAAGAAACATTACTCAAGCAAAGAAGTATTATTGTGTTGCTGGTTCGTAGTTTTTCTTCTCTGCAGGTAGCATTATTGCTTGCATGATGCTATCTAGCTATGTTTTTTGGCATTCTTTCTCTGTTTTCCAGGGCCTCAATATGAGTGTAGGCAATTTCTTATTGTCCTTTTTAATTGTTCTTGTTTCTTGCATCTGTTGTGCTACAGATTATTGTGTTGAAGAAGCATTACTCAGGCAAAGAAGTATTATTGTGTTGCTGGTTCATAGTTTTTATTCTCTGCAGGTAAGCAAGAAAAGAACTCTTTATTGTGTTGCTGGTTCATAGTTTTTCTTCTCCGCAGGTAGCATTATTACTTGCATGATGCTATCTAGCTATGTTTTTTGGCATTCTTTCTCTGTTTTCCAGGGCCTCCTTATACGTGTAGGCTCTTTCTTATTGTACTTTTTGTTTGTTCTTGTTT
>JAUPTC010000033.1:291261-338881 GCA_030762895.1 Sophora flavescens
CATGCAAGCAATAATGCTACCTACAGAGAAGAAAAACTATGAACCAGCAACACAATTATACTTCTTTGCTTGACTAATGCTTCTTCAACACAATAATCTACAGCACAACAGATGCAAGAAACAAGAACATACAAAAAGGACAATAAGACGGAGCCTACACGCATAATGAGGCCCTGGAGAACAGAGAAACAACGCCAAAAAATATAGCTAGATAGAATCATGCAAGCAATAATGCTACCTACAGAGAAGAGAAACTATGAACCAGCAACACAATAAAAGTGTTCTTTACCTTGTTACCTGCAGAGAAGAAAAACTATGAACCAGCAACACAACAATACTTCTTTGCTCGAGTAATGCTTCTTCAACACAATAATCTGTAGCACAATAGATGCAAGAAACAAGAACATACAAAAATGACAATAAGAAATAGCCTATACGCATATTGAGGCCCTGGAAAACAGAGAAAGAATGCCAAAAAAACATAGCTAGATAGCATCATGCAAGCAATAATGCAACCTGTAGAGAAGAAAAACTATGAACCAGCAACACAATAAAGAGTTCTTTTCTTTGTTACCTGCAGAGAAGAAAAACTATGAACCAGCAACACAATAATACTTCTTTGCTTGAGTAATGCTTCTTCAACACAATAACCTGCAGCACAACAGATGCAAGAAACAAGAACATACAAAAAGGACAATAAGAAAGAGCCTACACGCATGATGACGCCCTGGAAAATAGAGAAAGAATGCCAAAAAAACATAGCTAGATAGCATCATGCAAGCAATGATGTTACCTGCAGAGAAGAAAAACTATGAACCAACATCACAATAAAGAGTTCTTTTCTTGGTTACCTGCAGAGAAGAAAAACTATGAATCAGTAACACAATAATACTTCTTTGCTTGAGTAATGCTTCTTCAACGAAATAATCTGACAGATGAATGCAAGCAATAAACAAGAACATACAAAAAGGACAATAAGAAAGAGCCTACACGCTTAATGAGGCCCTGGAAAACAGAGAAAGAATGCCAAAAAAATAGCTAGAAAGCATCATGCAAGCAATAATGATACTTGCAGAGAAGAAAAACTATGAACCAGCAACACAGTAATACTTCTTTGCTTGAGTAATGCTTCTTCAACACAATAATCCGCAGCACTACAAATGCAAGAAACAAGAACATACAAAAAGGACCATAACAAAGTGCCTACACGTATAATGAAGCCCTGGAAAACTGAGAAAGATGCCAAAAAAACAAAGCCAGATAGCATCATGCAAGTAATAATGCTACCTGCGGAGAAGAAAAACTATGAACCAACAACACAATAAAGAGTTCTTTTCTTGCTTACCTACGGAGAATAAAAACTATGAACCAGCAACCCAATAATACTTCTTTGCATGAGTAATGCTTCTTCAACACAATAATCTGCAGCACTACAAATGCAACAAACAAGAACATACAAAAAGGACCATAATAAAGTGCCTACACGCATAATGAGGCCTTGGAAAACAGAGAAAGAATGCCAAAAAATATAGCTAGATAGCATCATGCAAGCAATAATGCAACCTGCAGAGAAGAAAAACTATGAACCAGCAACACAATAAAGGGTTTTTTTCTTGGTTACCTGTAGAGAAGAAAAACTATGAACCAGCAACACAATAATACTTCTTTGCTTGAGAAATTCCTCTTCAACACAATAATCTGCAGCACAAGAGATGCAAAAAATAAGAACATACAAAAAGGACAATAAGAAAGAGCCAACACGTATAATGAAGCCCTAGAAAACTTAGAAAAGTGCCAAAAAAACATAGCTAGATAGCATCATGCAAGTAATAATGCTACCTGCGGAGAAGAAAAACTATGAACCAGCAACACAACAAAGAGTTCTTTTCTTGGTTACTTGCAAAGAATAAAAACTATGAACCAGCAACACAATAATACTTCTTTGCTTGAGTAATGCTTCTTCAACACAATAATCTGTAGCACAACAGATGCAAGAAACAAGAACATACAAAAATCACAATAAGAAATAGCCTATACGCATATTGATGCCCTGGAAAACAGAGAAAGAATGCCAAAAAACATAGCTAGTTAGCATCATGCAAGCAATAATGCTACCTGCAGAGAAGAAAAACTATGAACCAGCAACACAATAAAGAGTTCTTTTCTTGGTTACCTGCAGAGAAGAAAAACTATGAACCAGCAACACAATAATACTTCTTTGCTTGAGTAATGCTTCTTCAACACAATAACCTGCAGCACAACAGATGCAAGAAACAAGAACATACAAAAAGGACAATAAGAAAGAGCCTACACGCATGATGAGGCCCTGGAAAATAGAGAAAGAATGCTAAAAAAACATAGCTAGATAGCATCATGCAAGCAATGATGTTACCTGCAGAGAAGAAAAACTATGAACCAACATCACAATAAAGAGTTCTTTTCTTGGTTACCTGCAGAGAAGAAAAACTATGAACCAGTAACACAATAATACTTCTTTGCTTGAGTAATGCTTCTTCAACGAAATAATCTGCAGCACAACAGATGCAATAAACAAGAACATACAAAAAGGACAATAAGAAAGAGCCTACACGCTTAATGAGGCCCTGGAAAACAGAGAAAGAATGCCAAAAAAATAGCTAGAAAGCATCATGCAAGCCATAATGATACTTGCAGAGAATAAAAACTATGAACCAGCAACACAATAATACTTCTTTGCTTGAGTAATGCTTCTTCAACACAATAATCTGTAGCACAACAGATGCAAGAAACAAGAACATACAAAAAGGACAATAAGAAAGAGCCTACACGCACAATGAGGCCCTGGAAAATAGAGAAAGAATGCCAAAAAACATAGCTAGATAGCATCATGCAAGCAATAATTCTACCAGCAGAGAAGAAAAACTATGAACTAGCAACACAATAAAGAGTTCTTTTCTTGGTTACTTGCAAAGAATAAAAACTATGAACCAGCAACACAATAATACTTCTTTGCTTGAGTAATGCTTCTTCAACACAATAATTTGTAGCACAACTGATGCAAGAAACAAGAACATACAAAAATGACAATAAGAAATAGCCTATACGCATATTGAGGCCCTGGAAAACAGAGAAAGAATGCCAAAAAAACATAGCTAGATAGCATCATGCAAGCAATAATGCTACCTGCAGAGAAGAAAAACTATGAACCAGCAACACAATAAAGAGTTCTTTGCTTGAGTAATGCTTCTTCAACACAATAATCTGCAGCACTACAAATGCAAGAAACAAGAACATACAAAAAGGACCATCACTAAGTGCCTACACGCATAATGAGGCCCTGGAAAACAGAGAAAGAATGCCAACAAACATTGCTAGATAGCATAATGCAAGCAATGATGCTACCTGCAGAGAAGAAAAACTATGGACCAGCAACACAATAAAGAGTTCTTTTCTTGGTTACCTACAGAGAAGAAAAACTATGAACCAGCAACACAATAATACTTCTTTGCTTGAGTAATGCTTCTTCAACAAAATAATCTGCAGCACTCCAGATGCAAGAAACAAGAACAAACAAAAAGGACAATAAGAAAGAGCCTACACGCATAATGAGGCCCTGGAAAACAGAGAAAGAATGCCAAAAAACATAGCTAGATAGCATCATGCAAGCAATAGTGCTACCTGCAGAGAAGAAAAACTATGAACTAGCAACACAATAAAGAGTTATTTTCTTGGTTACCTGCAGAGAAGAAAAACTATGAACCAGCAACACAATAATACTTCTTTACTTGAGTAATGCTTCTTCAACACAATAATCTGCAGTACACCAGATGCAAGAAGCAAGAAGAAACAAATAGGACAATAAGAAAGAGCCTACACGCATAATGAGGTCCTGGAAAACAGAGAAAGAATTCCAAAAAACGTTGCTAGATAGCATCATGCAAGCAATAATGCCACCTGCAGAGAAGAAAAACTATGAACCAGCAACACAATAAAGAGTTCTTTTCTTGGTTACTTGCAAAGAATAAAAACTATGAACCAGCAACACAATAATACTACTTTGCTTGAGTAATGCTTCTTCAACACAATAATCTATAGCACAACAGATGCTAGAAACAAGAACATACAAAAAGGACAATAAGAAATAGCCTATACGCATATTGAGGCCCTGGAAAACAGAGAAAGAATGCCAAAAAATCATAGCTAGATAGCATCATGCAAGCAATAATGCTACCTGCAGAGAAGAAAAACTATGAACCAGCAACACAATAATACTTCTTTGCTTGAGTAATACTTCTTCAACACAATAATCTGCAGCACTACAAATGCAAGAAACAAGAACATACTTAAAGGACCATCACAAAGTGCCTACACGCATAATGAGGCCCTGGAAAACAGAGAAAGAATGCCAACAAACATAGCTAGATAGCATAATGCAAGCAATGAAGCTACCTGCAGAGAAGAAAAACTATGGACCAGCAACACAATAAAGAGTTCTTTTCTTGGTTACTTGCAAAGAATAAAAACTATGAACCAGCAACACAATAATACTTCTTTTCTTGAGTAATGCTTCTTCAACACAATAATCTGTAGCACAACAGATGCAAGAAACAAGAACATACAAAAATGACAATAAGAAATAGCCTATACGCATATTGAGGCCCTGGAAAACAGAGAAAGAATGCCAAAAAATCATAGCTAGATAGCATCATGCAAGCAATAATGCTACCTGCAGAGAAGAAAAACTATGAACCAGCAACACAATAATACTTCTTTGCTTGAGTAATACTTCTTCAACACAATAATCTGCAGCACTACAAATGCAAGAAACAAGAACATACTTAAAGGACCATCACAAAGTGCCTACACGCATAATGAGGCCCTGGAAAACAGAGAAAGAATGCCAACAAACATAGCTAGATAGCATAATGCAAGCAATGATGCTACCTGCAGAGAAGAAAACTATGGACCAGCAACACAATAAAGAGTTCTTTTCTTGGTTACCTACAGAGAAGAAAATCTATGAACCAGCAACACAATAATACTTCTTTGCTTGAGTAATGCTTCTTCAACAAAATAATCTGCAGCACTCCAGATGCAAGAAACAAGAACAAACAAAAAGGACAATAAGAAATAGCCTATACGCATATTGAGGCCCTGGAAAACAGAGAAAGAATGCCAAAAAATCATAGCTAGATAGCATCATGCAAGCAATAATGCTACCTGCAGAGAAGAAAAACTATGAACCAGCAACACAATAAAGAGTTCTTTGCTTGAGTAATGCTTCTTCAACACAATAATCTGCAGCACTACAAATGCAAGAAACAAGAACATACAAAAAGGACCATCACTAAGTGCCTACACGCATAATGAGGCCCTGGAAAACAGAGAAAGAATGCCAACAAACATAGCTAGATAGCATAATGCAAGCAATGATGCTACCTGCAGAGAAGAAAACTATGGACCAGCAACACAATAAAGAGTTCTTTTCTTGGTTACCTACAGAGAAGAAAATCTATGAACCAGCAACACAATAATACTTCTTTGCTTGAGTAATGCTTCTTCAACAAAATAATCTGCAGCACTCCAGATGCAAGAAACAAGAACAAACAAAAAGGACAATAAGAAATAGCCTATACGCATATTGAGGCCCTGGAAAACAGAGAAAGAATGCCAAAAAAACATAGCTAGATAGCATCATGCAAGCAATAATGCCACCTGCAGAGAAGAAAAACTATGAACCAGCAACACAATAAAGAGTTCTTTTCTTGGTTACTTGCAAAGAATAAAAACTATGAACCAGCAACACAATAATACTACTTTGCTTGAGTAATGCTTCTTCAACACAATAATCTATAGCACAACAGATGCTAGAAACAAGAACATACAAAAAGGACAATAAGAAATAGCCTATACGCATATTGAGGCCCTGGAAAACAGAGAAAGAAGGCCATATAATATAGATAGAGAGCATCATGCAAGCAATAATGCTACCTGCAGTGAAGAAAAACTATGAACCAGCAACACAATAATACTTCTTTGCTTGAGTAATACTTCTTCAACACAATAATCTGCAGCACTACAAATGCAAGAAACAAGAACATACTAAAAGGACCATCACAAAGTGCCTACACGCATAATGAGGCCCTGGAAAACAGAGAAAGAATGCCAACAAACATAGCTAGATAGCATAATGCAAGCAATGAAGCTACCTGCAGAGAAGAAAAACTATTGACCAGCAACACAATAAAGAGTTCTTTTCTTGGTTACTTGCAAAGAATAAAATCTATGAACCAGCAACACAATAATACTTCTTTTCTTGAGTAATGCTTCTTCAACACAATAATCTGTAGCACAACAGATGCAAGAAACAAGAACATACAAAAATGACAATAAGAAATAGCCTATACGCATATCGAGGCCCTGGAAAACAGAGAAAGAATGCCAAAAAAACATAGCTAGATAGCATCATGCAAGCAATAATGCTACCTGCAGAGAAGAAAAACTATGAACCAGCAACACAATAAAGAGTTCTTTGCTTGAGTAATGCTTCTTCAACACAATAATCTGCAGCACTACAAATGCAAGAAACAAGAACATACAAAAAGGACCATCACTAAGTGCCTACACGCATAATGAGGCCCTGGAAAACAGAGAAAGAATGCCAACAAACATAGCTAGATAGCATAATGCAAGCAATGATGCTACCTGCAGAGAAGAAAACTATGGACCAGCAACACAATAAAGAGTTCTTTTCTTGGTTACCTACAGAGAAGAATAACTATGAACCAGCAACACAATAATACTTCTTTGCTTGAGTAATGCTTCTACAACAAAATAATCTGCAGCACTCCAGATGCAAGAAACAAGAACAAACAAAAAGGACAATAAGAAAGAGCCTACACGCATAATGAGGCCCTGGAAAACAGAGAAAGAATGCCAAAAAACATAGCTAGATAGCATCATGCAAGCAATAGTGCTACCTGCAGAGAAGAAAAACTATGAACTAGCAACACAATAAAGAGTTATTTTCTTGGTTACCTGCAGAGAAGAAAAACTATGAACCAGCAACACAATAATACTTCTTTACTTGAGTAATGCTTCTTCAACACAATAATCTGCAGCACATCAAATGCAAGAAGCAAGAAGAAACAAATAGGACAATAAGAAAGAGCCTACACGCATAATGAGGTCCTGGAAAACAGAGAAAGAATTCCAAAAAACGTTGCTAGATAGCATCATGCAAGCAATAATGCCACCTGCAGAGAAGAAAAACTATGAACCAGCAACACAATAAAGAGTTCTTTTCTTGGTTACTTGCAAAGAATAAAAACTATGAACCAGCAACACAATAATACTACTTTGCTTGAGTAATGCTTCTTCAACACAATAATCTGTAGCACAACAGATGCTAGAAACAAGAACATACAAAAAGGACAATAAGAAATAGCCTATACGCATATTGAGGCCCTGGAAAACAGAGAAAGAATGCCAAAAAAACATAGCTAGATAGCATCATGCAAGCAATAATGCTACCTGCAGAGAAGAAAAACTATGAACCAGCAACACAATAATACTTCTTTGCTTGAGTAATACTTCTTCAACACAATAATCTGCAGCACTACAAATGCAAGAAACAAGAACATACTAAAAGGACCATCACAAAGTGCCTACACGCATAATGAGGCCCTGGAAAACAGAGAAAGAATGCCAACAAACATAGCTAGATAGCATAATGCAAGCAATGATGCTACCTGCAGAGAAGAAAAACTATGGACCAGCAACACAATAAAGAGTTCTTTTCTTGGTTACCTACAGAGAAGAAAATCTATGAACCAGCAACACAATAATACTTCTTTGCTTGAGTAATGCTTCTTCAACAAAATAATCTGCAGCACTCCAGATGCAAGAAACAAGAACAAACAAAAAGGACAATAAGAAATAGCCTATACGCATATTGAGGCCCTGGAAAACAGAGAAAGAATGCCAAAAAAACATAGCTAGATAGCATCATGCAAGCAATAATGCCACCTGCAGAGAAGAAAAACTATGAACCAGCAACACAATAAAGAGTTCTTTTCTTGGTTACTTGCAAAGAATAAAAACTATGAACCAGCAACACAATAATACTACTTTGCTTGAGTAATGCTTCTTCAACACAATAATCTATAGCACAACAGATGCTAGAAACAAGAACATACAAAAAGGACAATAAGAAATAGCCTATACGCATATTGAGGCCCTGGAAAACAGAGAAAGAATGCCAAAAAAACATAGCTAGATAGCATCATGCAAGCAATAATGCTACCTGCAGTGAAGAAAAACTATGAACCAGCAACACAATAATACTTCTTTGCTTGAGTAATACTTCTTCAACACAATAATCTGCAGCACTACAAATGCAAGAAACAAGAACATACTAAAAGGACCATCACAAAGTGCCTACACGCATAATGAGGCCCTGGAAAACAGAGAAAGAATGCCAACAAACATAGCTAGATAGCATAATGCAAGCAATGAAGCTACCTGCAGAGAAGAAAAACTATTGACCAGCAACACAATAAAGAGTTCTTTTCTTGGTTACTTGCAAAGAATAAAATCTATGAACCAGCAACACAATAATACTTCTTTTCTTGAGTAATGCTTCTTCAACACAATAATCTGTAGCACAACAGATGCAAGAAACAAGAACATACAAAAATGACAATAAGAAATAGCCTATACGCATATCGAGGCCCTGGAAAACAGAGAAAGAATGCCAAAAAAACATAGCTAGATAGCATCATGCAAGCAATAATGCTACCTGCAGAGAAGAAAAACTATGAACCAGCAACACAATAAAGAGTTCTTTGCTTGAGTAATGCTTCTTCAACACAATAATCTGCAGCACTACAAATGCAAGAAACAAGAACAAACAAAAAGGACAATAAGAAAGAGCCTACACGCATAATGAGGCCCTGGAAAACAGAGAAAGAATGCCAAAAAACATAGCTAGATAGCATCATGCAAGCAATAGTGCTACCTGCAGAGAAGAAAAACTATGAACTAGCAACACAATAAAGAGTTATTTTCTTGGTTACCTGCAGAGAAGAAAAACTATGAACCAGCAACACAATAATACTTCTTTACTTGAGTAATGCTTCTTCAACACAATAATCTGCAGCACATCAAATGCAAGAAGCAAGAAGAAACAAATAGGACAATAAGAAAGAGCCTACACGCATAATGAGGTCCTGGAAAACAGAGAAAGAATTCCAAAAAACGTTGCTAGATAGCATCATGCAAGCAATAATGCCACCTGCAGAGAGAAGAAAAACTATGAACCAAAGAACACAATAAAGAGTTCTTTTCTTGGTTACTTGCAAAGAATAAAAACTATGAACCAAAGAACACAATAATACTACTTTGCTTGAGTAATGCTTCTTCAACACAATAATCAGAGCACAACAGATGCTAGAAACAAGAACATACAAAAAGGACAATAAGAAATAGCCTATACGCATATTGAGGCCCTGGAAAACAGAGAAAGAATGCCAAAAAAACATAGCTAGATAGCATCATGCAAGCAATAATGCTACCTGCAGAGAAGAAAAACTATGAACCAGCAACACAATAATACTTCTTTGCTTGAGTAATACTTCTTCAACACAATAATCTGCAGCACTACAAATGCAAGAAACAAGAACATACTAAAAGGACCATCACAAAGTGCCTACACGCATAATGAGGCCCTGGAAAACAGAGAAAGAATGCCAACAAACATAGCTAGATAGCATAATGCAAGCAATGATGCTACCTGCAGAGAAGAAAAACTATGGACCAGCAACACAATAAAGAGTTCTTTTCTTGGTTACCTGCAGAGAAGAAAAACTATGAACCAGCAACACAATAATACTTCTTTGCTTGAGTAATGCTTCTTCAACACAATAATCTGCAGCACTCCAGATGGAAGAAACAAGAACAAACAAAAAGGACAATAATAAAGAGCCTACACGCATAATGAGGCCCTGGAAAACAGAGAAGGAATACCAAAAAACATAGCTAGATAGCATCATGCAAGCAATAGTGCTACCTGCAGAGAAGAAAAACTATGAACTAGCAACACAATAATACTTCTTTGCTTGAGTAATACTTCTTCAACACAATAATCTGCAGCACTACAAATGCAAGAAACAAGAACATACTAAAAGGACCATCACAAAGTGCCTACACGCATAATGAGGCCCTGGAAAACAGAGAAAGAATGCCAACAAACATAGCTAGATAGCATAATGCAAGCAATGATGCTACCTGCAGAGAAGAAAAACTATGGACCAGCAACACAATAAAGAGTTCTTTTCTTGCTTACCTGCGGAGAATAAAAACTATGAACCAGCAACACAATAATACTTCTTTGCTTGAGTAATGCTTCTTCAACACAATAATCTGCATCACTACAAATGCAACAAACAAGAACATACAAAAAGGACCATAACAAAGTGACTACACGCATAATGAGGCCCTGGAAAACAGAGAAGGAATGCCAAAAAACATAGCTAGATAGCATCATGCAAGCAATAGTGCTACCTGCAGAGAAGAAAAACTCTGAACTAGCAACACAATAAAGAGTTATTTTCTTGGTTACCTGCAGAGAAGAAAAACTAAGAACCAGCAACACAATAATACTTCTTTACTTGAGTAACGCTTCTTCAACACAATAATCTGCAGCACACCAGATGCAAGAAGCAAGAAGAAACAAATAGGACAATAAGAAAGAGCCTACACGCATAATGAGGTCCTGGAAAACAGAGAAAGAATTCCAAAAAACGTTGCTAGATAGCATCATGCAAGCAATAATGCCACCTGCAGAGAAGAAAAACTATGAACCAGCAATACAATAAAGAGTTCTTTTCTTGGTTACTTGCAAAGAATAAAAACTATGAACCAACAACACAATAATACTTCTTTGCTTGAGTAATGCTTCTTCAACACAATAATCTGTAGCACAACAGATGCTAGAAACAAGAACATACAAAAAGGACAATAAGAAATAGCCTATACGCATATTGAGGCCCTGGAAAACAGAGAAAGAATGCCAAAAAAACATAGCTAGATACAATCATGCAAGCAATAATGCTACCTGCCGAGAAGAAAAACTATGAACCATCAACACAATAATACTTCTTTGCTTGAGTAATACTTCTTCAACACAATAATCTGCAGCACTACAAATGCAAGAAACAAGAACATACTAAAAGGACCATCACAAAGTGCCTACACGCATAATGAGGCCCTGGAAAACAGAGAAAGAATGCCAACAAACATAGCTAGATAGCATAATGCAAGCAATGATGCTACCTGCAGAGAAGAAAAACTATGGACCAGCAACACAATAAAGAGTTCTTTTCTTGGTTACCTGCAGAGAAGAAAAACTATGAACCAGCAACACAATAATACTTCTTTGCTTGAGTAATGCTTCTTCAACACAATAATCTGCAACATTACAAATGCAAGAAACAAGAACATACAAAAAGGACCATCACAAAGTGACTACACGCATAATGAGGCCCTGGAAAACAGAGAAAGAAAGCCAAAAAATATAGCTAGATAGCATCATGAAAGCAATAATGCTACCTGCAGAGAAGAAAAACTATGAACCAGCAACACAATAAAGAGTTTTTTTCATGGTTACCTGCAGAGAAGAAAAACTATGAACCAGCAACACAATAATACTTCTTTGTTTGAGTAATGCTTCTTCAACACAATAATCTGCAGCACTCCAGATGCAAGAAACAAGAACAAACAAAAAGGACAATAAGAAAGAGCCTACACGCACAATGAGGCCCTAGAAAATAGAGAAAGAATGCGAAAAAACATAGCTTGATAGCATCATGCAAGCAATAATGCTACCTGCAGAGAAGAAAAACTATGAACTAGCAACACAATAAAGAGTTCTTTTCTTGGTTACCTGCTGAGAAGAAAAACTATGAACCAGCAACACAATAATACTTCTTTGCTTGAGTAATGCTTCTTCAACACAATAATCTGCAGCACAACAGATGCAAGAAGCAAGAACAAACAAAAAGGACAATAAGAAAGAGCCTACACGCATAATGAGGTCCTGGAAAACAGAGAAAGAATGACAAAAAAACGTTTCTAGAGAGCATCATACAAGCAATAATGCCACCTGCAGAGAAGAAAAACTATGAACCAGCAACACAATAAAGAGTTCTTTTCTTGGTTACTTGCAAAGAATAAAAACTATGAACCAACAACACAATAATACTTCTTTTCTTGAGTAATGCTTCTTCACCACAATAATCTGTAGCACAACAGATGCAAGAAACAAGAACATAAAAAAAGGACAATAAGAAATAGCCTATACGCATATTGAGGCCCTGGAAAACAGAGAAAGAATGCCAAAAAAACATAGCTACATAGCATCATGCAAGCAATAATGCTACCTGCAGAGAAGAAAAACTATGAACCAGCAACACAATAATACTTCTTTGCTTGAGTAATGCTTCTTCAACACAATAATCTGCAGCACTACAAATGCAAGAAACAAGAACATACAAAAAGGACCATCACAAAGTGCCTACCCGCATAATGAGGCCTTGGAAAATAGAGAAAGAATGCCAACAAACATAACTAGATAGCATAATGCAAGCAATGATGCTACCTGCAGAGAAGAAAAACTATGAACCAGCAACACAATAAAGAGTTCTTTTCTTGGTTACCTCCAGAGAAGAAAAACTATGAACCAGCAACACAATAATACTTCTTTGCTTGAGTAATGCTTCTTCAACACAATAATCTGCAGCACACCAGCTGCAAGAAACAAGAACAAACAAAAAGGACAATAAGAAAGAGCCTACACGCATAATGAGGCCCTGGAAAACAGAGAAAGAATGCCAATAAACATAGCTAGATAGCATCATGCAAACAATAGTGCTACCTGCAGAGAAGAAAAACTATGAACAAGCAACACAATAAAGAGTTATTTTCTTGGTTACCTGCAGAGAAGAAAAACTATGAACCAGCAACAGAATAATACTTCTTTCCTTGAGTAATGCTTCTTCTACACAATAATCTGCAGCACACCAGATGCAAGAAGCAAGAACAAACAAAAAGGATAATAAGAAAGAGCCTACACGCATAATGAGGTCCTGGAATACAGAGAAAGAATTCCAAAAAACGTTGCTAGATAGCATCATGCAAGCAATAATGCCACCTGCAGAGAAGAAAAACTATGAACCAGCAACACAATAAAGAGTTCTTTTCTTGGTTACTTGCAAAGAATAAAAACTATGAACCAGCAACACAATAATACTTCTTTGCTTGAGTAATGCTTCTTCAACACAATAATCTGTAGCACAACAGATGCAAGAAACAAGAACATACAAAAAGGACAATAAGAAATAGCCTATACGCATATTGAGGCCCTGGAAAACAGAGAAAGAATGCCAAAAAAACATAGCTAGATAGCATCATGCAAGCAATAATGCTACCTGCAGAGAAGAAAAACTATGAACCAGCAACACAATAATACTTCTTTGGTTGAGTAATGCTTCTTCAACACAATAATCTGCAACACTACAAAAGCAAGAAACAAGAACATACAAAAAGGACCATCACAAAGTGCCTACACGGATAATGAGGCCCTGGAATACAGAGAAAGAATGCCAAAAAACATAGCTAGATTGCATCATGCAAGCAATAATGTTACCTGAAGAGAAGAAAAACTATGAACCAGCAACACAATAATACTTCTTTGCTTGAGTAATTCCTCTTCAACACAATAATATGCAGCACAACAGATGCAAAAAATAAGAACATACAAAAAGCACAATAAGAAAGAGCCTACACGTAAAATGAAGCCCTGCAAAACTGAGAAAGATGCCAAAAAAACTTAGCTAGATAGCATCATGCAAGTAATAATGCTACCCGTGGAGAAGAAAAACTATGAACCAGCAACACAATAATACTTCTTTGCTTGAGTAATGCTTCTTCAACACAATGATCTGCAGCACAACAGATGCAAGAAACAAGAACATACAAAAAGGACAATAAGAAAGAGCCTACACGCATAACGAAGCCCTGGAAAATAGTGAAAGAATGCCAAAAAACATAGCTAGATAGCATCATGCAAGCAATAATGCTACCTGCAGAGAAGAAATACTATGAACCTGCAACACAATAAAGAGTTCTTTTCTTGGTTACCTGCAGAGAAGAAAAACTATCAACCAGCAACACAATAATACTTCTTTGCTTGAGTAATTCCGCTTCAACACAATAATCTGCAGCACAACAGATGCAAAAAACAAGAACATACAAAAAGAACAATAAGAAAGAGCCTACACGTATAATGAAGCCCTGGAAAACTGAGAAAGATGCCAAAAAAACATATCCAGATAGCATCATGCAAGTAATAATGCTACCTGTGGAGATGAAAAACTATGACCCAGCAACACAATAAAGAGTTCTTTTCTTGCTTACCTGCGGAGAATAAAAACTATGAACCAGCAACACAATAATACTTCTTTGCTTGAGTAATGCTTCTTCAACACAATAATCTGCAGCACTCCAGATGCAAGAAACAAGAACAAACAAAATGGACAATAAGAAAGAGCCTACACGCACAATGAGGCCCTGGATAATAGAGAAAGAATGCCAAAAAACATAGCTAGATAGCATCATGCAAGCAATAATGCTACCTGCAGAGAAGAAAAACTATGAACTAGCAACACAATAAAGAGTTCTTTTCTTGGTTACCTGCTGAGAAGAAAAACTATGAACCAGCAACACAATAATACTTCTTTGCTTGAGTAATGCTTCTTCAACACAATAATCTGCAGCACAACAGATGCAAGAAGCAAGAACAAACAAAAAGGACAATAAGAAAGAGCCTACACGCATAATGAGGTCCTGGAAAACAGAGAAAGAATGCCAAAAAATCGTTTCTAGATAGCATCATGCAAGCAATAATGCCACCTGCAGAGAAGAAAAACTATGAACCAGCAACACAATAAATAGTTATTTTCTTGGTTACTTGCAAAGAATAAAAACTATGAACCAGCAACACAATAATACTTCTTTTCTTGTGTAATGCTTCTTCAACACAATAATCTATAGCACAACAGATGCAAGAAACAAGAACATACAAAAAGGACAATAAGAAATAGCCTATACCCATATTGAGGCCCTGGAAAACAGAGAAAGAATGCCAAAAAAACATAGCTAGATAGCATCATGCAAGCAATAATGCTACCTGCAGAGAAGAAAAACTATGAACTAGCAACACAATAAAGAGTTCTTTTCTTGGTAACCTGCTGAGAAGAAAAACTATGAACCAGCAACACAATAATACTTCTTTGCTTGAGTAATTGTTCTTCAACACAATAATCTGCAGCACACCAGATGCAAGAAGCAAGAACAAACAAAAAGGACAATAAGAAAGAGCCTACACGCATAATGAGGTCCTGGAAAACAGAGAAAGAATTCCAAAAAACGTTGCTAGATAGCATCATGCAAGCAATAATGCCACCCGGCAGAGAAGAAAAACTATGAACCAAAGAACACAATAAAGAGTTCTTTTCTTGGTTACTTGCAAAGAATAAAAACAATGAACCAGCAACACAATAATACTTCTTTGCTTGAGTAATGCTTCTTCAACACAATAATCTGTAGCACAACAGATGCAAGAAACAAGAACATACAAAAAGGACAATAAGAAATAGCCTATACGCATATTGAGGCCCTGGAAAACAGAGAAAGAATGCCAAAAAAACATAGCTGGATAGGATCATGCAAGCAATAATGCTACCTGCAGAGAAGAAAAACTATGAACCAGCAACACAATAATACTTCTTTGCTTGAGTAATGCTTCTTCAACACAATAATCTGCAGCACTACAAATGCAAGAAACAAGAACATACAAAAAGGACAATAAGAAATAGCCTATACGCATATTGAGGCACTGGAAAACAGAGAAAGAATGTCAAAAAAACATAGCTAGATAGCATCATGCAAGCAATAATGCCACCTGCAGAGAAGAAAAACTATGAACTAGCAACACAATAAAGAGTTCTTTTCTTGGTAACCTGCTGAGAAGAAAAACTATGAACCAGCAACACAATAATACTTCTTTGCTTGAGTAATGCTTCTTCAACACAATAATCTGCAGCACACCAGATGCAAGAAGCAAGAACAAACAAAAAGGACAATAAGAAAGAGCCTACACGCATAATGAGGTCCTGGAAAACAAAGAAAGAATTCCAAAAAACGTTGCTAGATAGCATCATGCAAGCAATAATGCCACCTGCAGAGAAGAAAAACTATGAACCAGCAACACAATAAAGAGTTCTTTTCTTGGTTACTTGCAAAGAATAAAAACAATGAACCAGCAACACAATAATACTTCTTTGCTTGAGTAATGCTTCTTCAACACAATAATCTGTAGCACAACAGATGCAAGAAACAAGAACATACAAAAAGGACAATAAGAAATAGCCTATACGCATATTGAGGCCCTGGAAAACAGAGAAAGAATGCCAAAAAACATAGCTAGATAGGATCATGCAAGCAATAATGCTACCTGCAGAGAAGAAAAACTATGAACCAAAGAACACAATAATACTTCTTTGCTTGAGTAATGCTTCTTCAACACAATAATCTGCAGCACTACAAATGCAAGAAACAAGAACATACAAAAAGGACCATCACAAAGTGCCTACACGCATAATGAGGCCCTGGAAAATAGAGAAAGAATGCCAACAAACATAGCTAGATAGCATAATGCAAGCAATGATGCTACCTGCAGAGAAGAAAAACTATGAACCAGTAACACAATAATGAGTTCTTTTCTTGGTTACCCGCAGAGAAGAAAAACTATGAACCAAAGAACACAATAATACTTCTTTGCTTGAGTAATGCTTCTTCAACACAATAATCAGAGCACACCAGGATGCAAGAAACAAGAACAAACAAAAAGGACAATAAGAAAGAGCCTACACGCATAATGAGGCCCTGGAAAACAGAGAAAGAATGCCAAAAAACATAGCTAGATAGCATCATGCAAGCAATAGTGCTACCTGCAGAGAAGAAAAACTATGAACTAGCAACACAATAAAGAGTTCTTTTCTTGGTTACCTGCTGAGAAGAAAAACTATGAACCAGCAACACAATAATACTTCTTTGCTTGAGTAATGCTTCTTCAACACAATAATCTGCAGCACAACAGATGCAAGAAGCAAGAACAAACAAAAAGGACAATAAGAAAGAGCCTACACGCATAATGAGGTCCTGGAAAACAGAGAAAGAATGCCAAAAAAAGTTGCTTGATAGCATCATGCAAGCAATAATGCCACTTGCAAAGAAGAAAAACTATGAACCAAAGAACACAATAAATAGTTCTTTTCTTGGTTACTTGCAAAGAATAAAAACTATGAACCAAAGAACACAATAATACTTCTTTTCTTGTGTAATGCTTCTTCAACACAATAATCTGTAGCACAACAGATGCAAGAAAC
This sequence comes from Sophora flavescens, assembly GCA_030762895.1. Lineage (NCBI taxonomy): Eukaryota > Viridiplantae > Streptophyta > Magnoliopsida > Fabales > Fabaceae > Sophora > Sophora flavescens. The sequence goes on from JAUPTC010000033.1 coordinate 308,748, forward strand.
AAGAACATACAAAAAGGACAATAAGAAATAGCCTATACGCATATTGAGGCCCTGCATAACAGAGAAAGAATGCCAAAAAAACATAGCTAGATAGCATCATGCAAGCAATAATGCTACCTGCAGAGAAGAAAAACTATGAACTAGCAACACAATAAAGAGTTCTTTTCTTGGTAACCTGCTGAGAAGAAAAACTATGAACCAGCAACACAATAATACTTCTTTGCTTGAGTAATGCTTCTTCAACACAATAATCTGCAGCACACCAGATGCAAGAAGCAAGAACAAACAAAAAGGACAATAAGAAAGAGCCTACACGCATAATGAGGTCCTGGAAAACAGAGAAAGAATTCCAAAAAACGTTGCTAGATAGCATCATGCAAGCAATAATGCCACCTGCAGAGAAGAAAAACTATGAACCAAAGAACACAATAAAGAGTTCTTTTCTTGGTTACTTGCAAAGAATAAAAACAATGAACCAGTAACACAATAATACTTCTTTGCTTGAGTAATGCTTCTTCAACACAATAATCTGTAGCACAACAGATGCAAGAAACAAGAACATACAAAAAGGACAATAAGAAATAGCCTATACGCATATTGAGGCCCTGGAAAACAGAGAAAGAATGCCAAAAAAACATAGCTAGATAGGATCATGCAAGCAATAATGCTACCTGCAGAGAAGAAAAACTATGAACCAGCAACACAATAATACTTCTTTGCTTGAGTAATGCTTCTTCAACACAATAATCTGCAGCACTACAAATGCAAGAAACAAGAACATACAAAAAGGACAATAAGAAATAGCCTATACGCATATTGAGGCCCTGGAAAACAGAGAAAGAATGCCAAAAAAACATAGCTAGATAGCATCATGCAAGCAATAATGCTACCTGCAGAGAAGAAAAACTATGAACTAGCAACACAATAAAGAGTTCTTTTCTTGGTAACCTGCTGAGAAGAAAAACTATGAACCAGCAACACAATAATACTTCTTTGCTTGAGTAATGCTTCTTCAACACAATAATCTGCAGCACACCAGATGCAAGAAGCAAGAACAAACAAAAAGGACAATAAGAAAGAGCCTACACGCATAATGAGGTCCTGGAAAACAGAGAAAGAATTCCAAAAAACGCTGCTACATAGCATCAAGCAAGCAATAATGCCACCTGCAGAGAAGAAAAACTATGAACCAGCAACACAATAAAGAGTTCTTTTCTTGGTTACTTGCAAAGAATAAAAACAATGAACCAGCAACACAATAATACTTCTTTGCTTGAGTAATGCTTCTTCAACACAATAATCAGAGCACAAACAGATGCAAGAAACAAGAACATACAAAAGGACAATAAGAAATAGCCTATACGCATATTGAGGCCCCGGAAAACAGAGAAAGAATGCCAAAAACATAGCTAGATAGGATCATGCAAGCAATAATGCTACCTGCAGAGAAGAAAAACTATGAACCAAAGAACACAATAATACTTCTTTGCTTGAGTAATGCTTCTTCAACACAATAATCTGCAGAAGACTACAAATGCAAGAAACAAGAACATACAAAAAGGACCATCACAAAGTGCCTACACGCATAATGAGGCCCTGGAAAATAGAGAAAGAATGCCAACAAACATAGCTAGATAGCATAATGCAAGCAATGATGCTACCCGGCAGAGAAGAAAAAACTATGAACCAAAGAACACAATAAAGAGTTCTTTTCTTGGTTACCTGCAGAGAAGAAAAACTATGAACCAGCAACACAATAATACTTCTTTGCTTGAGTAATGCTTCTTCAACACAATAATCTGCAGCACACCAGATGCAAGAAACAAGAACAAACAAAAAGGACAATAAGAAAGAGCCTACACGCATAATGAGGCCCTGGAAAACAGAGAAAGAATGCCAAAAAACATAGCTAGATAGCATCATGCAAGCAATAGTGCTACCTGCAGAGAAGAAAAACTATGAACTAGCAACACAATAAAGAGTTCTTTTCTTGGTTACCTGCTGAGAAGAAAAACTATGAACCAGCAACACAATAATACTTCTTTGCTTGAGTAATGCTTCTTCAACACAATAATCTGCAGCACAACAGATGCAAGAAGCAAGAACAAACAAAAAGGACAATAAGAAAGAGCCTACACGCATAATGAGGTCCTGGAAAACAGAGAAAGAATGCCAAAAAATCGTTTCTAGATAGCATCATGCAAGCAATAATGCCACCTGCAGAGAAGAAAAACTATGAACCAGCAACACAATAAATAGTTCTTTTCTTGGTTACTTGCAAAGAATAAAAACTATGAACCAGCAACACAATAATACTTCTTTTCTTGTGTAATGCTTCTTCAACACAATAATCTGTAGCACAACAGATGCAAGAAACAAGAACATACAAAAAGGACAATAAGAAATAGCCTATACGCATATTGAGGCCCTGGAAAACAGAGAAAGAATGCCAAAAAAACATAGCTAGATAGCACCATGCAAGCAATAATGCTACCTGCAGAGAAGAAAAACTATGAACTAGCAACACAATAAAGAGTTCTTTTCTTGGTAACCTGCTGAGAAGAAAAACTATGAACCAGCAACACAATAATACTTCTTTGCTTGAGTAATGCTTCTTCAACACAATAATCTGCAGCACACCAGATGCAAGAAGCAAGAACAAACAAAAAGGACAATAAGAAAGAGCCTACACGCATAATGAGGTCCTGGAAAACAGAGAAAGAATTCCAAAAAACGTTGCTAGATAGCATCATGCAAGCAATAATGCCACCTGCAGAGAAGAAAAACTATGAACCAGCAACACAATAAAGAGTTCTTTTCTTGGTTACTTGCAAAGATTAAAAACAATGAACCAGCAACACAATAATACTTCTTTGCTTGAGTAATGCTTCTTCAACACAATAATCTGTAGCACAACAGATGCAAGAAACAAGAACATACAAAAAGGACAATAAGAAATAGCCTATACGCATATTGAGGCCCTGGAAAACAGAGAAAGAATGCCAAAAAACATAGCTAGATAGGATCATGCAAGCAATAATGCTACCTGCAGAGAAGAAAAACTATGAACCAGCAACACAATAATACTTCTTTGCTTGAGTAATGCTTCTTCAACACAATAATCTGCAGCACTACAAATGCAAGAAACAAGAACATACAAAAAGGACAATAAGAAATAGCCTATACGCATATTGAGGCCCTGGAAAACAGAGAAAGAATGCCAAAAAACATAGCTAGATAGGATCATGCAAGCAATAATGCTACCTGCAGAGAAGAAAAACTATGAACCAGCAACACAATAATACTTCTTTGCTTGAGTAATGCTTCTTCAACACAATAATCTGCAGCACTACAAATGCAAGAAACAAGAACATACAAAAAGGACCATCACAAAGTGCCTACACGCATAATGAGGCCCTGGAAAATAGAGAAAGAATGCCAACAAACATAGCTAGATAGCATAATGCAAGCAATGATGCTACCTGCAGAGAAGAAAAACTATGAACCAGCAACACAATAAAGAGTTCTTTTCTTGGTTACCTGCAGAGAAGAAAAACTATGAACCAGCAACACAATAATACTTCTTTGCTTGAGTAATGCTTCTTCAACACAATAATCTGCAGCACACCAGATGCAAGAAACAAGAACAAACAAAAAGGACAATAAGAAAGAGCCTACACGCATAATGAGGCCCTGGAAAACAGAGAAAGAATGCCAAAAAACATAGCTAGATAGCATCATGCAAGCAATAGTGCTACCTGCAGAGAAGAAAAACTATGAACTAGCAACACAATAAAGAGTTCTTTTCTTGGTTACCTCACGAGAAGAAAAACTATGAACCAAAGAACACAATAATACTTCTTTGCTTGAGTAATGCTTCTTCAACACAATAATCTGCAGCACAACAGATGCAAGAAGCAAGAACAAACAAAAAGGACAATAAGAAAGAGCCTACACGCATAATGAGGCCCTGGAAAACAGAGAAAGAATGCCAAAAAACATAGCTAGATAGCATCATGCAAGCAATAGTGCTACCTGCAGAGAAGAAAAACTATGAACTAGCAACACAATAAAGAGTTCTTTTCTTGGTTACCTGCTGAGAAGAAAAACTATGAACCAGCAACACAATAATACTTCTTTGCTTGAGTAATGCTTCTTCAACACAATAATCTGCAGCACAACAGATGCAAGAAGCAAGAACAAACAAAAAGGACAATAAGAAAGAGCCTACACGCATAATGAGGTCCTGGAAAACAGAGAAAGAATGCCAAAAAATCGTTTCTAGATAGCATCATGCAAGCAATAATGCCACCTGCAGAGAAGAAAAACTATGAACCAGCAACACAATAAATAGTTCTTTTCTTGGTTACTTGCAAAGAATAAAAACTATGAACCAGCAACACAATAATACTTCTTTTCTTGTGTAATGCTTCTTCAACACAATAATCTGTAGCACAACAGATGCAAGAAACAAGAACATACAAAAAGGACAATAAGAAATAGCCTATACGCATATTGAGGCCCTGGAAAACAGAGAAAGAATGCCAAAAAAACATAGCTAGATAGCATCATGCAAGCAATAATGCTACCTGCAGAGAAGAAAAACTATGAACTAGCAACACAATAAAGAGTTCTTTTCTTGGTAACCTGCTGAGAAGAAAAACTATGAACCAGCAACACAATAATACTTCTTTGCTTGAGTAATGCTTCTTCAACACAATAATCTGCAGCACAACAGATGCAAGAAGCAAGAACAAACAAAAAGGACAATAAGAAAGTGCCTACACGCATAATGAGGTACTGGAAAACAGAGAAAGAATGCCAAAAAAAGTTGCTAGATAGCATCATGGAAGCAATAATGCCACCTGCAAAGAAGAAAAACTATGAACCAGCAACACAATAAAGAGTTCTTTTCTTGGTTACTTGCAAAGAATAAAAACAATGAACCAGCAACACAATAATACTTCTTTGCTTGAGTAATGCTTCTTCAACACAATAATCTGTAGCACAACAGATGCAAGAAATAAGAACATACAAAAAGGACAATAAGAAATAGCCTATACGCATATTGAGGCCCTGGAAAACAGAGAAAGAATGCCAAAAAAACATAGCTAGATAGGATCATGCAAGCAATAATGCTACCTGCAGAGAAGAAAAACTATGAACCAGCAACACAATAATACTTCTTTGCTTGAGTAATGCTTCTTCAACACAATAATCTGCAGCACTACAAATGCAAGAAACAAGAACATACAAAAAGGACAATAAGAAATAGCCTATACGCATATTGAGGCCCTGGAAAACAGAGAAAGAATGCCAAAAAAACATAGCTAGATAGCATCATGCAAGCAATAATGCTACCTGCAGAGAAGAAAAATTATGAGCCAGCAACACAATAATACTTCTTTGCTTGAGTAATGCTTCTTCAACACAATAATCTGCACACTACAAATGCAAGAAACAAGAACATACAAAAAGGACCATCACAAAGTGCCTACACGCATAATGAGGCCCTGGAAAACAGAGAAAGAATGCCAACAAACATAGCTAGCTAGCATAATGCAAGCAATGATGCTACCTGCAGAGAAGAAAAACTATGAACCAGCAACACAATAAAGAGTTCTTTTCTTGGTTACCTGCAGAGAAGAAAAACTATGAACCAACAATACAACAATACTTCTTTGCTTGAGTAATGCTTCTTCAACACAAAAATCTGCAGCACACCAGATGCAAGAAACAAGAACAAACAAAAAGGACAATAAGAAAGAGCCTACACGCATAATGAGGCCCCGGAAAACAGAGAAAGAATGCCAAAAAACATAGCTAGATAGCATCATGCAAGCAATAGTGCTACCTGCAGAGAAGAAAAACTATGAACTAGCAACACAATAAAGAGTTCTTTTCTTGGTTACCTGCTGAGAAGAAAAACTATGAACCAGCAACACAATAATACTTCTTTGCTTGAGTAATGCTTCTTCAACACAATAATCTGCAGCACAACAGATGCAAGAAGCAAGAACAAACAAAAAGGACAATAAGAAAGAGCCTACACGCATAATGAGGTCCTGGAAAACAGAGAAAGAATGCCAAAAAATCGTTTCTAGATAGCATCATGCAAGCAATAATGCCACCTGCAGAGAAGAAAAACTATGAACCAGCAACACAATAAATAGTTCTTTTCTTGGTTACTTGCAAAGAATAAAAACTATGAACCAAGCAACACAATAATACTTCTTTTCTTGTGTAATGCTTCTTCAACACAATAATCAGAGCAGCACAACATGATGCAAGAAACAAGAACATACAAAAAGGACAATAAGAAATAGCCTATACGCATATTGAGGCCCTGGAAAACAGAGAAAGAATGCCAAAAAAACATAGCTAGATAGCACCATGCAAGCAATAATGCTACCTGCAGAGAAGAAAAACTATGAACTAGCAACACAATAAAGAGTTCTTTTCTTGGTAACCTGCTGAGAAGAAAAACTATGAACCAGCAACACAATAATACTTCTTTGCTTGAGTAATGCTTCTTCAACACAATAATCTGCAGCACACCAGATGCAAGAAGCAAGAACAAACAAAAAGGACAATAAGAAAGAGCCTACACGCATAATGAGGTCCTGGAAAACAGAGAAAGAATTCCAAAAAACGTTGCTAGATAGCATCATGCAAGCAATAATGCCACCTGCAGAGAAGAAAAACTATGAACCAGCAACACAATAAAGAGTTCTTTTCTTGGTTACTTGCAAAGATTAAAAACAATGAACCAGCAACACAATAATACTTCTTTGCTTGAGTAATGCTTCTTCAACACAATAATCTGTAGCACAACAGATGCAAGAAACAAGAACATACAAAAAGGACAATAAGAAATAGCCTATACGCATATTGAGGCCCTGGAAAACAGAGAAAGAATGCCAAAAAAACATAGCTAGATAGGATCATGCAAGCAATAATGCTACCTGCAGAGAAGAAAAACTATGAACCAGCAACACAATAATACTTCTTTGCTTGAGTAATGCTTCTTCAACACAATAATCTGCAGCACTACAAATGCAAGAAACAAGAACATACAAAAAGGACAATAAGAAATAGCCTATACGCATATTGAGGCCCTGGAAAACAGAGAAAGAATGCCAAAAAACATAGCTAGATAGGATCATGCAAGCAATAATGCTACCTGCAGAGAAGAAAAACTATGAACCAAAGAACACAATAATACTTCTTTGCTTGAGTAATGCTTCTTCAACACAATAATCTGCACACTACAAATGCAAGAAACAAGAACATACAAAAAGGACCATCACAAAGTGCCTACACGCATAATGAGGCCCTGGAAAATAGAGAAAGAATGCCAACAAACATAGCTAGATAGCATAATGCAAGCAATGATGCTACCTGCAGAGAAGAAAAACTATGAACCAGCAACACAATAAAGAGTTCTTTTCTTGGTTACCTGCAGAGAAGAAAAACTATGAACCAGCAACACAATAATACTTCTTTGCTTGAGTAATGCTTCTTCAACACAATAATCTGCAGCACACCAGATGCAAGAAACAAGAACAAACAAAAAGGACAATAAGAAAGAGCCTACACGCATAATGAGGCCCTGGAAAACAGAGAAAGAATGCCAAAAAACATAGCTAGATAGCATCATGCAAGCAATAGTGCTACCTGCAGAGAAGAAAAACTATGAACTAGCAACACAATAAAGAGTTCTTTTCTTGGTTACCTGCTGAGAAGAAAAACTATGAACCAGCAACACAATAATACTTCTTTGCTTGAGTAATGCTTCTTCAACACAATAATCTGCAGCACAACAGATGCAAGAAGCAAGAACAAACAAAAAGGACAATAAGAAAGAGCCTACACGCATAATGAGGTCCTGGAAAACAGAGAAAGAATGCCAAAAAATCGTTTCTAGATAGCATCATGCAAGCAATAATGCCACCTGCAGAGAAGAAAAACTATGAACCAGCAACACAATAAATAGTTCTTTTCTTGGTTACTTGCAAAGAATAAAAACTATGAACCAGCAACACAATAATACTTCTTTTCTTGTGTAATGCTTCTTCAACACAATAATCTGTAGCACAACAGATGCAAGAAACAAGAACATACAAAAAGGACAATAAGAAATAGCCTATACGCATATTGAGGCCCTGGAAAACAGAGAAAGAATGCCAAAAAAACATAGCTAGATAGCATCATGCAAGCAATAATGCTACCTGCAGAGAAGAAAAACTATGAACCAGCAACACAATAATACTTCTTTGCTTGAGTAATGCTTCTTCAACACAATAATCTGCATCACTACAAATGCAAAAAACAAGAACATACAAAAAGGACAATAAGAAATAGCCTACACGCATATTGAGGCCCTGGAAAACAGAGAAAGAATGCCAAAAAACATAGCTAGATAGCATCATGCAAGCAATAATGCTACCTGCAGAGAAGAAAAACTATGAACCAGCAACACAATAAAGAGTTCTTTTCTTGGTAACCTGCTGAGAAGAAAAACTATGAACCAGCAACACAATAATACTTCTTTGCTTGAGTAATGCTTCTTCAACACAATAATCAAAGACACCAGATGCAAGAAGCAAGAACAAACAAAAAGGACAATAAGAAAGAGCCTACACGCATAATGAGGTCCTGGAAAACAGAGAAAGAATTCCAAAAAACGTTGCTAGATAGCATCATGCAAGCAATAATGCCACCTGCAGAGAAGAAAAACTATGAACCAGCAACACAATAAAGAGTTCTTTTCTTGGTTACTTGCAAAGAATAAAAACAATGAACCAGCAACACAATAATACTTCTTTGCTTGAGTAATGCTTCTTCAACACAATAATCTGTAGCACAACAGATGCAAGAAACAAGAACATACAAAAAGGACAATAAGAAATAGCCTATACGCATATTGAGGCCCTGGAAAACAGAGAAAGAATGCCAAAAAAACATAGCTAGATAGGATCATGCAAGCAATAATGCTACCTGCAGAGAAGAAAAACTATGAACCAGCAACACAATAATACTTCTTTGCTTGAGTAATGCTTCTTCAACACAATAATCTGCAGCACTACAAATGCAAGAAACAAGAACATACAAAAAGGACCATCACAAAGTGCCTACACGCATAATGAGGCCCTGGAAAATAGAGAAAGAATGCCAACAAACATAGCTAGATAGCATAATGCAAGCAATGATGCTACCTGCAGAGAAGAAAAACTATGAACCAGCAACACAATAAAGAGTTCTTTTCTTGGTTACCTGCAGAGAAGAAAAACTATGAACCAGCAACACAATAATACTTCTTTGCTTGAGTAATGCTTCTTCAACACAATAATCTGCAGCACACCAGATGCAAGAAACAAGAACAAACAAAAAGGACAATAAGAAAGAGCCTACACGCATAATGAGGCCCTGGAAAACAGAGAAAGAATGCCAAAAAACATAGCTAGATAGCATCATGCAAGCAATAGTGCTACCTGCAGAGAAGAAAAACTATGAACTAGCAACACAATAAAGAGTTATTTTCTTGGTAACCTGCAGAGAAGAAAAACTATGAACCAGCAACAGAATAATACTTCTTTGCTTGAGTAATGCTTCTTCAACACAATAATCTGCAGCACACCAGATGCAATAAGCAAGAACAAACAAAAAGGATAATAAGAAAGAGCCTACACGCATAATGAGGTCCTGGAAAACAGAGAAAGAATTCCAAAAAACGTTGCTAGATAGCATCATGCAAGCAATAATGCCACCTGCAGAGAAGAAAAACTATGAACCAGCAACACAATAATACTTCTTTGCTTGAGTAATGCTTCTTCAACACAATAATCTGTAGCACAACAGATGCAAGAAACAAGAACATACAAAAAGGACAATAAGAAATAGCCTATTCGCATATTGAGTCGCTGGAAAACAGAGAAAGAATGCCAAAAAAAATAGCTAGATAGCATCATGCAAGCAATAATGCTACCTGCAGAGAAGAAAAACTATGAACCAGCAACACAATAATACTTCTTTGGTTGAGTAATGCTTCTTCAACACAATAATCTGCAACACTACAAATGCAAGAAACAAGAACATACAAAAAGGACCATCACAAAGTGCCAACACGGATAATGAGGCCCTGGAAAACAGAGAAAGAATGCCAAAAAACATAGCTAGATTGCATCATCCAAGCAATAATGTTACCTGAAGAGAAGAAAAACTATGAACCAGCAACACAATAATACTTCTTTGCTTGAGTAATTCCTCTTCAACACAATAATCTGCAGCACAACAGATGCAAAAAATAAGAACATACAAAAAGCACAATAAGAAAGAGCCTACACGTATAATGAAGCCATGGAAAACTGAGAAAGATGCCAAAAAAACATAGCTAGATAGCATCATGCAAGTAATAATGCTACCCTTGGAGAAGAAAAACTATGAACCAACAACACAATAAAGAGTTCTTTTCTTGCTTACCTGCAGAGAATAAAAACTATGAACCAGCAACACAATAATACTTCTTTGCTTGAGTAATGCTTCTTCAACACAATGATCTGCAGCACAACCGATGCAAGAAACAAGAACATACAAAAAGGACAATAAGAAAGAGCCTACACGCATAACGAAGTCCTGGAAAACAGTGAAAGAATGCCAAAAAACATAGCTAGATAGCATCATGCAAGCAATAATGCAACCTGCAGAGAAGAAATACTATGAACCAGCAACACAATAAAGAGTTCTTTTCTTGGTTACCTGCAGAGAAGAAAAACTATCAACCAGCAACACAATAATACTTCTTTGCTTGAGTAATTCCGCTTTAAAACAATAATCTGCAGCACAACAGATGCAAAAAACAAGAACATACAAAAATAACAATAAGAAGAGCCTACACGTATAATGAAGCCCTGGAAAACTAAGAAAGATGCCAAAAAAACATATCCAGATAGCATCATGCAAGTAATAATGCTACCTGTGGAGAAGAAAAACTATGACCCAGCAACACAATAAAGAGTTCTTTTCTTTCTTACCTGCGGAGAATAAAAACTATGAACCAGCAACACAATAATACTTCTTTGCTTGAGTAATGCTTCTTCAACACAATAATCTGCAGCACTCCAGATGCAAGAAACAAGAACAAACCAAAAGGACAATAAGAAAGTGCCTACACGCACAATGAGGCCCTGGAAAATAGAGGAAGAATGCCAAAAAACATAGCTAGATAGCATCATGCAAGCAATAATGCTACCTGCAGAGAAGAAAAACTATGAACTAGCAACACAATAAAGAGTTCTTTTCTTGGTTACCTGCTGAGAAGAAAAACTATGAACCAGCAACACAATAATACTTCTTTGCTTGAGTAATGCTTCTTCAACACAATAATCTGCAGCACAACAGATGCAAGAAGCAAGAACAAACAAAAAGGATAATAAGAAAGAGCCTACACGCATAATGAGGTCCTGGAAAATAGAGAAAGAATTCCAAAAAACGTTGCTAGATAGCATCATGCAAGCAATAATGCCACCTGCAGAGAAGAAAAACTATGAACCAGCAACACAATAAAGAGTTCTTTTCTTGGTTACTTTCAAAGAATAAAAACTATGAACCAGCAACACAACAATACTTCTTTGCTTGAGTAATGCTTCTTCAACACAATAATCTGTAGAACAACAGATGCAAGAAACAAGAACATACAAAAAGGACAATAAGAAATAGCCTATACGCATATTGAGTCCCTGGAAAACAGAGAAAGAATGCCAAAAAAAATAGCTAGATAGCATCATGCAAGCAATAATGCTACCTGCAGAGAAGTAAAACTATGAACCAGCAACACAATAATACTTCTTTGGTTGAGTAATGCATCTTAAACAGAATAATCTGCAACACTACAAATGCAAGAAACAAAAACATACAAAAAGGACCATCACAAAGTGCCTACACGGATAATGAGGCCCTGGAAAACAGAGAAAGAATGCCAAAAAACATAGCTAGATTGCATCATGCAAGCAATAATGTTACCTGAAGAGAAGAAAAACTGTGAACCAGCAACACAATAATACTTCTTTGCTTGAGTAATTCCTCTTCAACACAATAATCTGCAGCACAACAGATGCAAAAGACAAGAACATACAAAAAGAACAATAAGAAAGAGCCTACACGTATAATGAAGCCCTGGAAAACTGAGAAAGATGCCAAAAAAACATATCCAGATAGCATCATGCAAGTAATAATGCTACCTGTGGAGAAGAAAAACTATGACCCAGCAACACAATAAAGAGTTCTTTTCTTTCTTACCTGCGGAGAATAAAAACTATGAACCAGCAACACAATAATACTTCTTTGCTTGAGTAATGCTTCTTCAACACAATAATCTGCAGCACTCCAGATGCAAGAAACAAGAACAAACAAAAAGGACAATAAGAAAGAGCCTACACGCACAATGAGGCCCTGGAAAATAGAGAAAGAATGCCAAAAAACATAGCTAGATAGCATCATGCAAGCAAAAATGCTACCTGCAGAGAAGAAAAACTATGAACTAGCAACACAATAAAGAGTTCTTTTCTTGGTTACTTGCTGAGAAGAAAAACTATGAACCAGCAACACAATAATACTTCTTTGCTTGAGTAATGCTTCTTCAACACAATAATCTGCAGCACAACAGATGCAAGAAGCAAGAACAAACAAAAAGGACAATAAGAAAGTGCCTACACGCATAATGAGGTCCTGGAAAACAGAGAAAGAATGCCAAAAAAAGTTGCTAGATAGCATCATGCAAGCAATAATGCCACCTGCAAAGAAGAAAAACTATGAACCAGCAACACAATAAAGAGTTCTTTTCTTGGTTACTTGCAAAGAATAAAAACTATGAACCAGCAACACAATAATACTTCTTTTCTTGTGTAATGCTTCTTCAACACAATAATCTGTAGCACAACAGATGCAAGAAACAAGAACATACAAAAAGGACAATAAGAAATAGCCTATACGCATGTTGTGGCCCTGGAAAACAGAGAAAGAATGCCAAAAAAACATAGCTAGATAGCATCATGCAAGCAATAATGCTACCTACAGAGAAGAAAAACTATGAACTAGCAACACAATAATACTTCTTTGGTCGAGTAATGCTTCTTCAACACAATAATCTGCAAAACTACAAATGCAAGAAACAAGAACATACAAAAAGGACCGTCACAAAGTGCCTACACGCATAATGAGGCCCTGGAAAACAGAGAAAGAATGCCAAAAAACATAGCTAGATTGCATCATGCAAGAAATAATGTTACCTGCAGAGAAGAAAAACTATGAACCAGCAACACAATAAAAGTTCTTCTCTTGGTTACCTGCAGAGAAGAAAAACTATGAACAAGCAACGCAATAAAACTTCTTTGCTTGAGTAATTCCTTTTCAGCGCAATAATCTGTAGCACAACATATGCAAAAAATAAGAACATACAAAAAGGACAATAAGAAAGAGCCTACACGTATAATGAAGCCCTGGAAAACTGAGAAAGATGCCAAAAAAAACATAGCTAGATAGCATCATGCAAGTAATAATGCTACCCGAGGAGAAGAAAAACTATGAACCAACAACACAATAAAGAGTTCTTTTCTTGCTTACCTGCAGAGAATAAAAACTATGAACCAGCAACACAATAATACTTCTTTGCTTGAGTAATGCTTCTTCAACACAATAATCTGCAGCACAACAGATGCAAGAAACAAGAACATACAAAAAGGACAATAAGAAAGAGCCTACACGCATAACGAGGCCCTGGAAAACAGTGAAAGAATGCCAAAAAACATAGCTAGATAGCATCATGCAAGCAACAATGCTACCTGCAGAGAAGAAAAACTATGAACCAGCAACACAATAAAGAGTTCTTTTCTTGGTTACCTGCAGAGAAGAAAAACTATCAACCAGCAACACAATAATACTTCTTTGCTTGAGTAATTCCTCTTCAACACAATAATCTGCAGCACAACAGATGCAAAAAACAAGAACATACAAAAAGAACAATAAGAAAGAGCCTACACGTATAATGAAGCCCTGGAAAACTGAGAAAGATGCCAAAAAAACATATCCAGATAGCATCATGCAAGTAATAATGCTACCTGTGGAGAAGAAAAACTATGACCCAGCAATACAATAAAGAGTTCTTTTCTTGCTTACCTGCGGAGAATAAAAACTATGAACCAGCAACACAATAATACTTCTTTGCTTGAGTAATGCTTCTTCAACACAATAATCTGCAGCACTACAAACGCAAGAAACAAGAACATACAAAAAAGACCATAACAAAGTGCCTACACGCATAATGAGGCCCTGGAAAACAGTGAAAGAATGCCAAAAAATATAGCTAGATAGCATCATGCAAGCAATAATGCAACCTGCAAAGAAGAAAAACTATGAACCAGCAACACAATAAAGAGTTCTTTTCTTGGTTACCTGCAGAGAACAAAAACTATGAACCAGCAACACAATAATACTTCTTTGCTTGAGTAATGCTTCTTCAACACAATAATCTGCAGCACTCTATATGCAAGAAACAAGAACAAACAAAAAGGAAAATAAGAAAGAGCCTACACGCATAATGAGGCCCTGGAAAACAGAGAAAGAATGCCAAAAAAACATAGCCAGATAGCATCATGCAAGTAATAATGCTACCTGCGGAGAAGAAAAACTATGAACCAGCAATACAATAAAGAGTTCTTTTCTTGCTTACCTGCGGAGAATAAAAACTATGAACCTGCAACATAATAACACTTCTTTGCTTGAGTAATGCTTCTCCAACACAATAATCTGCAGCACTACAAACGCAAGAAACAAGAACATACAAAAAGGACCATAACAAAGTGCCTACACGCATAATGAGGCCCTGGAAAACAGAGAAAGAATGCCAAAAAATATAGCTAGATAGCATCATGCAAGCAATATTGCAACCTGCAGAGAAGAAAAACTATGAACCAGCAACACAATAAAGAGTTCTTTTCTTGGTTACCTGCAGAGAAGAAAAACTATGAACCAGCAACACAATAATACTTCTTTGCTTGAGTAATGCTTCTTCAACACAATAATCTGCAGCACAACACATGCAAGAAACAAGAACATACAAAAAGGACAATAAGAAAGAGGCTACACGCATAACGAGGCCCTGGAAAACAGAGAAAGAATGCCAAAAAACATAGCTAGATAGCATCATGCAAGCAATTATGCTACCTGCAGTGAAGAAAAACTATGAACCAGCAACACAATAAAGAGTTCTTTTCTTGGTTACCTGCAGAGAACAAAAACTGTCAACCAGCAACACAATAATACTTCTTTGCTTGAGTAATTCCTCTTCAACACAATAATCTGCAGCACAATAGATGCAAAAAATAAAAGAACATACAAAAAGGACAATAAGAAAGAGCCTACACGTATAATGAAGCCCTGGAAAACTGAGAAAGATGCCAAAAAACCATAGCTAGATAGCATCTTGCAAGTAATAATGCTACCTGCGGAGAAGAAAAACTATGAACCAGCAACACAATAAAGAGTTTTTTTCTTGCTTACCTGCAGGGAATAAAAACTATGAACCTGCAACACAATAACACTTCTTTGGTTGAGTAATGCTTCTTCAACACAATAATCTGCAGCATTACAAATGCAAGACACAAGAACTTACAAAAAGGACCATAACAAAGTGCCTACACGCATAATGAGGCCATGGAAAACAGAGAAAGAATGCCAGAAAACATAGCTAGATAGCATCATGCAAGCAATTATGCTACCTGCAGTGAAGAAAAACTATGAACCAACAACACAATAGAGTTCTTTTCTTGGTTACCTGCAGAGAAGAAAAACTATGAACCAGCAACACAATAATACTTCCTTGCTTGAGTAATGCTTCTTCAACACAATAATCTGCAGCACACCAGATGCAAGAAACAAGCAAACAAAAAGGACAATAAGAAAGAGCCTACACGCATAATGAGGCCCTGTAAAACAGAGAAAGAATGCCAAAAAACGTTGCTAGATAGCATCATGCTAGCAATAATGCTACCTGCAGAGAAGAAAAACTATGAACCAGCAACACAATAAAGAGTTCTTTTCTTGGTTACCTGCAAAGAAGAAAAACTATGAACCAGCAACACAATAATACTTCTTTGCTTGAGTAATGCTTCTTCAACACAATAATCTGTAGCACAACAGATGCAAGAAACAAGAACATACAAAAAGGACAATAAGAAATAGCCTACACGCATATTGAGGCCCCGGAAAACAGAGAAAGAATGCCAAAAAATATAGCTAGATAGCATCATGCAAGCAATAATGCTACCTGCCGAGAAGAAAAACTATGAACCAGCAACACAATAATACTTCTTTGCTTGAGTAATGCTTCTTCAACACAATAATCTGCAGCACAACAGATGCAAGAAACAAGAACATACAAAAGGACATAAGAAAGAGCCTACATGCATAACGAGGCCCCGGAAAACAGAGAAAGAATGCCAAAAAACATAGCTAGATAGCATCATGCAAGCAATAATGCTACCTGCAGAGAAGAAAAACTATGATCCAGCAACACATTAAAGAGTTCTGTTGATTCACCGACAAGTGTACCGGGTCGTCGCAAGTAATAAAATAAACACGATAAGAATTTACCGAGGTCGAACACAAAGATTGGGCTACCAATTCAGCTAATTCGCGAGAAATTCGATAAGTTGGTTAAGTGACAGCAAATGGTTGAGAGAGAGAAAATAGGATTGCAATTCAATTAACAAATCTAATAAAACTAAGGTATTAAAATCAGAAATTAAATATCTAAGGTGTCAATTCCACCTACCCAATCATGCATAGCACCCAAGTGATGATGACTCTTCCCTAATTCAATTACAATGTCAACCAGGACCCCAAAATTCTCCTATATCCACTGTCGTGCTCAATAGGACGTATTTAACGATTGGATTAATTACTTACTAGGTCTCATAACCCTAATCATCAAACTCTATTAATTCTTGTTCCCTATAAGGTTGCACCGATCTCCTACTCACTCTTGTGCAATAGTCGATCGATGATCCCAATTCAAGTTCTAAAACGCGAATCGCCTCCTAAGCCTCAACATGTTTAACTAGTCAATCACGCATGCACATATGATCAACGCAATCAATTCAGAATTGGAAAACATTAATTGAGAAAAGGGAGAGAAACATACATCACATTGAATCGCTACACCGTCATGGGTGGTTTCATTGATCCCTCAGACGAGGGAATTAGTTCCTCATGCTCGTAAAGACAGACAAGCAATCGGACATAACCACCATAGTAAAATAAGAAAAATAAAAGAGGAGACACAGCTCCAGAAACACAAGGATTCGTCCCTAAACACTACAAAACAATGGTGAATCAAAAACTTCCCGAGATCCCCTCAATCTGCTCTAAAACAGCAATATATAGGATTCCTGATCTGCGCTCGCTCGCGAGGCGAGCAAACTCTCGCAAGGCGAATATTAAAATTGGCGCGCATTCAAATTGGACTCTCGCGAGGCGAGACTACGTTCGCGAGGCGAGACAGAGAGGATGTCATTTCTAGCACAATCAGGCCTTCAGGATTGCGGGGCGAGCAGTATCTTCGCGGGGCGAGACAGAAAGGATGACTGTTGCTGCTTCAGCTGGTCTTCAGGCTCGCGAGGCGAGCATCCACTCGCGGGGCGAGTATCTCCAGAATGGTAATTTCCACTATTTCTTGACTTTCCTTGACTCTCAGAGCTCTACTTCTAACCTGAACATAAAAAGAAACAAAAAGCGTAATTCTACTCCAAATAGACTAAAAACTACTAAAAATACATAAACCGAGTCAAAGTCTAATTTAGGAACAAAACAAGGCCAAATTTGGGCGAAAACGAGATTGAACTCGAATAATTAGCGCATAAACCACAGTCTTACTAGTTATAAAACTAGATAAGCCAGAGGCTTATCAAACACCCCAAACTTAAACCTTGCTTGTCCCCAAGCAAGCTAAAACTCAAAAAAGACTCAAGACTTGGCAAGCTTAAAGGATCTAATCAATTTCGCACAAATTTCATGCAATCTAAACAAAACAGTTTTTCTTCAATGATTTCCCCCCTTGCATCAATGTAATCCCCACATTCATTTACTTTAAACAATTGAGAACTTCATCATTCATGCAATCATTAATCTAAGTTGAGGATCAAAGTCACCCACAAAAGGAAGATCACCAATTTCAAACAATTTCCTTCCTCACAAGGGTATGTAAAATTTCACTCATTCGCTCAAATTCGTCTAGGCTATCAACTTTTCACTCAATTTCACATATCAAGAGCACTTCCCATGAATTTGATGTTCATCTCAAAAATAGTTCCCATGAAAACATGTATGCAACATCAGAAGGTCTTTTAAAGGTTGAAATGGGGCCTGGCTAAGGGTAGGATATTCAAGGATACTAGGCTTAAGTCCCTAGGAACTAAGAGAGCATGAGCATTTGACACATATTCCACTCAAATTCCTTTTTTCCATTTTTCTTTTTGCCTCGAGTGACTACAGCCTTTTCCTTGCTAATCTTTTTGTTTTGCCCATTTTCTTTTGGCAATTTTTTTTTCTTTCTTTTTTTTTTCTTTTTCTTTTTGCCTTGGGTTTCAACCTTTATTTTTCTTTTTCTCAACCCAAAATGACATATCACCTTGTAGCCACCCCAAACTTAGTTTCTCACAACCCTTCTCTTGCTAAGCTTTCATGCTCTCCTAATCCTAAGATTGGGTTAACATGGTTTTTCAGATTTTTGGCTTATAATATAGGGTCATCAAGAAACAATAGGTCAATTAGGCTCAATGTGGCTAACTAGGGAACATGTATTAGGGATGGTTCTTTTTAGGCCAAGTAGCTATTCAAAGAAAATTGCCTAAATCATTTGATGCAACACATAAACATGCAAACCATGAAGAGATTCAATCAAATTCGGGAAAGTGCAACTTAAAAGTGATTCACACTATCAAAAACAAAGTTGGAGTCTCAAATTCCTCATCTGGACATTTTTTGCAAATTGTTTGACCGAGATACAATTCCTAGTGTGTGCACCCCTTCACCCCAAACTTGTCATAAATCAAGCAATCACAATAAAGTTTCTCAAAGTTCAATTTTCAATTTTTCCCATGGGGATCAACTTTTCTATTTTCAGAACCTAGGGGGAAATCATCAATGGTCAAAATAATTCATGCAATCAATCTATGCTAAATTTAATTAAAATCCAACAAGCTTGCCGACACAACATTCATACACAAACTCTTGATCTTCTCAAATTATTCAAGAGCGACAAACAAAAACAAAAACAAAAACAAAAACAAAAAAAAAAAAACAATTGGTTCCCTCCCCCACACTTAAAGCATACATTGTCCTCAAAGAAAGAACACAGATATATAAAATAAGAGTGAGGAAAGGAAAGGGTGCTCCCTGATCAAATACTAGTGGAGGTAGCCGCTTCCACGAAAATTTCTTCTACGGTTGCATCCTCATCCAATTGTTCCCTCGGGCACCCCCTCTGCTGGTCCAAAGGCCTCTCCTGGAAGAAATCTTGCTAGTCAAAAACTTAATTGCAGATTCGCGAGGCGAGAGATCACTCGTGAGGCGGATCTGGAAAATTGTTCTTCACACTTTCCAGAATAGCGAGGCGAGTAGTATCTCGTGAGGCGAATCTGGAATTCCAACAGATGCTGATGCCCGACGCGAGACAGAAGCGTGAGCAAGCCTCTGAGATTCAGGGCTTCTATCTCGCGTGGCCACTGAGGATTCGCGTTGTGAATCAAGATATATATTTTTTTTAATATATAAATGAAAATGACAGAAACTAAAAATAAAGGATACCTAGCTTGGGTTGCCTCCCAATAAGCGCTTCTTTAACGTCACTAGCTTGACTTATTAAGAAACATCCTCCTGGATCCCATAGCCTGTGGCATAAGGGCCAAGTGATGCTCATCATTTGAGATCCTCCACCCGGATCCCATGGTTTGTGAAGTGGCCATTGCAGAAGCATTACGACTCTATCCATAATTCCACCTGGCTCGTGTGTGAAAACTCCATTGACCTCTTCAATTATGAACTCACTTCCTCTCGGGTCAAATGGTGTTTTCTCGAGGAAGTGTGCCAGACAAGTGGGAAGGTCTAACTTACCATTGTCCACATATGCATGTAAGCCAACATATTTATTTAATGCAGCAAAATCAGATTGCTCAGCAAGCATGGTGGAGTCCACTACCGCATCATCTGCACTTTGATCCATCCCCCCAACCATATTCTGCTCAAACAATGCTTCATGTGGGTATGGTACCTGCCGTTTGCAAATCTCCCCCACTTGCTCCGGTGCCTTGTCACTTGCCAACTCCTCTTTCTTAGGTTGCTCTTCCTCAACATGTGGTTGTTCCGGGGCCTTGTCTGGGAAAGTGTCTGGGAGACGCTCATTAAGTTGCTTTGTGCGCTGAGCTATCTACGTCTCTAGATTCTGAATTACCGCCCCTGTATGAGTTGCCAACTTGTCAATGATTGTGCTTGTATTGATTGCCAACTTCTCGACTGCCGCGCTCATCTTCTCAAAAGCCAACTCCCACGGTTGCCTTCCACCATCCTGTTGAGGCTGTGGTTGCCAAGCTAGACCACCACTAGCATTACTCCAAGCGAAACCCGAATGGTCTCTCCTCATATAACCCCTATTCTGATTGTGACTGTTCCTCTGATAGATGTTCTAGGGCACGCTGTCATAGAAATTATGGCATGAGTCCACATGTTCTTGAGAGAAGTAGAACGGACAGCTCTGAGTGTCATGGTCTCCATTACAACTTTCACAACTCGGAGGCATTCCCTCGTGTACCTCGCATACAAAACAAGGCAAGACCAAGTGGAATCAAAGAAGCAGATGGAAATAATAATAAATAAAAATAAAAATAAAAATAACTTAACCAAATAATCAAACTTCCCTAAAAATTAGGAAAATTGGTTGTGCCAATCCCCGGCAACAGCGCCAAAAACTTGTTGATTCACCGGCAAGTGTACCGGGTCGTCGCAAGTAATAAAATAAACACGGTAAGAATTTACCGAGGTCGAACACAAGGATTGGGCTACCAATTCAGCTAATTCGCGAGAAATTCGATAAGTTGGTTAAGTGACAGCAAATGGTTGAGAGAGAGAAAATAGGATTGCAATTCAGTAACAAATCTAATAAAACTAAGGTATTAAAATCAGAAATTAAATATCTAAGGTGTCAATTACACCTACCCAATCATTCATAGTACCCAAGTGATGATGACTCTTCCCTAATTCAATTACAATGTCAACCAGGACCCCAAAATTCTCCTATATCCACTGTCGTGCTCAATAGGACGTATTCAACGATTGGATTAATTACTTACTAGGTCTCATAACCCTAATCATCAAACTCTATTAATTCTTGTTCCCTATAAGGTTGCACCGATCTCCTACTCACTCTCGTGCAATAGTCGATCGATGATCCCAATTCAAGTTCTAAAACGCGAATCGCCTCCTAAGCCTCATCACGTTTAACTAGTCAATCACGCATGCACATATGATCAACGCAATAAATTCAGAATTGGAAAACAATAATTGAGAAAAGGGAGAGAAACATACATCACATTGAATCTCTACACCGTCATGGGTGGTTTCATTGATCCCTCAGACGAGGGAATTAGTTCCTCATGCTCGTAAAGACAGACAAGCAATCGGACATAACCACCATAGTAAAATAAGAAAAATAAAAGAGGAGACGCAGCTCCAGAAACACAAGGATTCGTCCCTAAACACTACAAAACAATGGTGAATCAAAAACTTCCCGAGATCCCCCCTCAATCTGCCCTAAAACAGCAATATATAGGATTCTTAATATGCGCTCGCTCGCGAGGCGAGCAAACTCTCGCGAGGCGAATATGAAAATTGGCGCGCATTCAAATTGGACTCTCGCGAGGCAAGACTACGTTCGCGAGGCGAGACAGAGAGGATGTCATTTCCGGCACAGTCAGGCCTTCAGGATCGTGGGGCGAGCAGTATCTTCGCGGGGCGAGACAGAAATGATGACTGTTGCTGCTTCAGCTAGTCTTCAGGCTCGCGAGGCGAGCATCCACTCGCGGGGCGAGTATCTCCAGAATGGCAATTTCCACTATTTCTTGACTTTCCTTGACTCTCAGAGCTCCACTTCTAACCTGTACATAAAAAGAAACAAAATGCGTAATTCTACTCCAAATAGACTAAAACTACAAAAAGACATAAACCGAGTCAAAGTCTAACTTAGGAACAAAACAAGGCCAAATTTGGCGAAAACGAGATTGAAATCGAATAATTAGCACATAAACCACAGTCTTACTAGTTATAAAACTAGATAAGCCAGAGGCTTATCAAGTTCTTTTCTTGGTTACCTGCAGAGAACAAAAACTATCAACCATCAAGACAATAATACTTATTTTCTTGAGTAATTCCTCTTCAACACAATAATTTGCAGCGCAACAGATGCAAAAAACAAGAACATACAAAAAGGACAATAAGAAAGAGCCTACACGTATAATGAAGCCCAGGAAAACTGAGAAAGATGCCAAAAAAACATAGCTAGATAGCATCATGCAAGTAATAATGCTACCTGCGGCGAAGAAAAACTATGAACCAGCAACACAATAAAGAGTTCTTTTCTTCCTTACCTGCAGAGAATAAAAACTATGAACCAGCAACACAATAATACTTCTTTGCTTGAGTAATGCTTCTTCAACATAATAATGTGAAGCACTACAAATGCAAGAAACAAGAACATACAAAAAGGACCATAACAAAGTGCCTACACGCATAATGAGGCCCTGGAAAACAGAGAAAGAATGCCAAAAAACATAGCTAGATAGCATCATGCAAGTAATAATGCTACCTGCGGAGAAGAAAAACTATGAACCAACAACACAATAAAGAGTTCTTTTCTTGCTTACCTGCAGTGAATAAAAACTATGAACCAGCAACACAATAATACTTCTTTGCTTGAGTAATGCTTCTTCAACACAATAATCTGCAGCACTACAAATGCAAGAAACAAGAACATACAAAAAGGACCATAACAAAGTGCCTACACGCATAATGAGGCCCTAGAAAACAGAGAAAGAATGCCAAAAGACATAGCTAGATAGCATCATGCAAGCAATAATGCTACCTGCAGAGAAGAAAAACTATGAACCTGCAACACAATAAAGAGTTCTTTTCTTGGTTACCTGCAGAGAACAAAAACTATGAACCAGCAACACAATAATACTTCTTTGCTTGAGTAATGCTTCTTCAACACAATAATCTGCAGCACTACAAGATGCAAGCAACAAGAACATACAAAAAGGACCATAACAAAGTGCCTACACGCATAATGAGGCCGTGGAAAACAGAGAAAGAATGCCAAAAAACATAGCTAGATAGCATCATGCAAGCAATAATGCTACCTGCAGAGAAGAAAAACTATGAACCCGCAACACAATAAAGAGTTCTTTTCTTGGTTACCTGCAGAGAATAAAAACTATGAACCAGCAACACAATAATACGTCTTTGCTTGAGTAATGCTTCTTCAACACAATAATCTGCAGCACAACAGATGCAAGAAACAAGAACAAACAAAAAGGACAATAAGAAAGAGCCTACACGCATAATGAGGCCCTGGAGAACAGAGAAAGAATGCCAAAAGACATTGCTAGATAGCATCATGCTAGCAATAATGCTACCTGCAGAGAAGAAAAACTATGAACCAGCAACACAATAAAGAGTTCTTTTCTTGGTTACCTGCAAAGAAGAAAAACTATGAACCAGCAACACAATAATACTTCTTTGCTTGAGTAATGCTTCTTCAACACAATAATCAGAGTACAAAGATGCAAGAAACAAGAACATACAAAAAGGACAATAAGAAATAGCCTACACGCATATTGAGGCCCTGGAAAACAGAGAAAGAATGCCAAAAAACATAGCTAGATAGCATCATGCAAGCAATAATGCTACCTGCAGAGAAGAAAAACTATGAACCAGCAAGACAATAAAGAGTTCTTTTCTTGGTTACCTGTAGAGAACAAAAACTATGAACCAGCAACACAATAATACTTCTTTGCTTGAGTAATTCCTCTTCAAATCAATAATCTGCAGCGCAACAGATGCAAGAAACAAGAACATACAAAAGGACCATAACAAAGTGCCTACACGCATAACGAGGCCCCGGAAAACAGAGAAAGAATGCCAAAAAACATAGCTAGATAGCATCATGCAAGCAATAATGCTACCTGCAGAGAAGAAAAACTATGAACCAGCAACACAATAAAGAGTTCTTTTCTTGGTTACCTGCAGAGAACAAAAACTATGAACCAGCAACACAATAATACTTCTTTGCTTGAGTAATTCCTCTTCAAATCAATAATCTGCAGCGCAACAGATGCAAGAAACAAGAACATACAAAAAGGACCATAACAAAGTGCCTACACGCATAACGAGGCCCCGGAAAACAGAGAAAGAATGCCAAAAAACATAGCTAGATAGCATCATGCAAGTAATAATGCTACCTGCGGAGAAGAAAAACTATGAACCCGCAACACAATAAAGAGTTCTTTTCTTGCTTACCTGCAGAGAATAAAAACTATGAACCAGCAACACAATAATACGTCTTTGCTTGAGTAATGCTTCTTCAACACAATAATCTGCAGCACTACAAACGCAAGAAACAAGAACATACAAAAAGGACCATAACAAAGTGCCTACACGCATAATGGGGCCCTGGAAAACAGAGAAAGAATGCCAAAAAATATAGCTAGATAGCATCATGCAAGCAATATTGCAACCTGCAGAGAAGAAAAACTATGAACCAGCAACACAATAAAGAGTTCTTTTCTTGGTTACCTGCAGAGAAGAAAAACTATGAACCAGCAACACAATAATACTTCTTTGCTTGAGTAATGCTTCTTCAACACAATAATCTGCAGCACAACACATGCAAGAAACAAGAACATACAAAAAGGACAATAAGAAAGAGGCTACACGCATAACGAGGCCCTGGAAAACAGAGAAAGAATGCCAAAAAACATAGCTAGATAGCATCATGCAAGCAATTATGCTACCTGCAGTGAAGAAAAACTATGAACCAGCAACACAATAAAGAGTTCTTTTCTTGGTTACCTGCAGAGAACAAAAATTGTCAACCAGCAACACAATAATACTTCTTTGCTTGAGTAATTCCTCTTCAACACAATAATCTGCAGCACAATAGATGCAAAAAATAAAACAACATACAAAAAGGACAATAAGAAAGAGCCTACACGTATAATGAAGCCCTGGAAAACTGAGAAAGATGCCAAAAAACCATAGCTAGATAGCATCTTGCAAGTAATAATGCTACCTGCGGAGAAGAAAAACTATGAACCAGCAACACAATAAAGAGTTTTTTTCTTGCTTACCTGCAGGGAATAAAAACTATGAACCTGCAACACAATAACACTTCTTTGGTTGAGTAATGCTTCTTCAACACAATAATCTGCAGCACTACAAATGCAAGACACAAGAACTTACAAAAAGGACCATAACAAAGTGCCTACACGCATAATGAGGCCATGGAAAACAGAGAAAGAATGCCAGAAAACATAGCTAGATAGCATCATGCAAGCAATTATGCTACCTGCAGTGAAGAAAAACTATGAACCAACAACACAATAGAGTTCTTTTCTTGGTTACCTGCAGAGAAGAAAAACTATGAACCAGCAACACAATAATACTTCTTTGCTTGTATAATGCTTCTTCAACATAATAATCTGCAGCACACCAGATGCAAGAAACAAGAACAAACAAAAAGGACAATAAGAAAGAGCCTACACGCATAATGAGGCCCTGGAAAACAGAGAAAGAATGCCAAAAAACGTTGCTAGATAGCATCATGCTAGCAATAATGCTACCTGCAGAGAAGAAAAACTATGAACCAGCAACACAATAAAGAGTTCTTTTCTTGGTTACCTGCAAAGAAGAAAAACTATGAACCAGCAACACAATAATACTTCTTTGCTTGAGTAATGCTTCTTCAACACAATAATCTGTAGCACAACAGATGCAAGAAACAAGAACATACAAAAAGGACAATAAGAAATAGCCTACACGCATATTGAGGCCCTGGAAAACAGAGAAAGAATGCCAAAAAACATAGCTAGATAGCATCATGCAAGCAATAATGCTACCTGTAGAGAAGAAAAACTATGAACCAGCAACACTATAATACTTCTTTGCTAGAGTAATGCTTCTTCAACACATTAATCTGCAGCACAACAGATGCAAGAAACAAGAACATACAAAAAGGACATAAGAAAGAGCCTACATGCATAACGAGGCCCCGGAAAACAGGGAAAGAATGCCAAAAAACATAGCTAGATAGCATCATGCAAGCAATAATGCTACCTGCAGAGAAGAAAAACTATGATCCAGCAACACAATAAAGAGTTCTGTTGATTCACCGGCAAGTGTACCGGGTCGTCGCAAGTGATAAAATAAACACTGTAAGAATTTACCGAGGTCGAACACAAGGATTGGGCTACCAATTCAGCTAATTCACGAGAAATTCGATAAGTTGGTTAAGTGACAGCAAATGGTTGAGAGAGAGAAAATAGGATTGCAATTCAATTAACAAATCTAATAAAACTAAGGTATTAAAATCAGAAATTAAATATCTAAGGTGTCAATTCCACCTACCCAATCATGCATAGTACCCCAAGTGATGATGACTCTTCCCTAATTCAATTACAATGTCAACCAGGACCCCAAAATTCTCCTATATCCACTGTCGTGCTCAATAGGACGTATTCAACGATTGGATTAATTACATACTATGTCTCATAACCCTAATCATCAAACTCTATTAATTCTTGTTCCCTATAAGGTTGCACCGATCTCCTACTCACTCTCGTGCAATAGTCGATTGATGATCCCAATTCAAGTTCTAAAACGCGAATCGCCTCCTAAGCCTCAACATGTTTAACTAGTCAATCACGCATGCACATATGATCAACGCAGTCAATTCAGAATTGGAAAACATTAATTGAGAAAAGGGAGAGAAACATACATCACATTGAATCGCTACACCGTCATGGGTGGTTTCATTGATCCCTCAGACGAGGGAATTAGTTCCTCATGCTCGTAAAGACAGACAAGCAATCGGACATAACCACCATAGTAAAATAAGAAAAATAAAAGAGGAGACACAGCTCCAGAAACACAAGGATTCGTCCCTAAACACTACAAAACAATGGTGAATCAAAAACTTCCCGAGATCCCCTCAATCTGCTCTAAAACAGCAATATATAGGATTCCTGATCTGCGCTCGCTCGCGAGGCGAGCAAACTCTCGCGAGGCGAATATTAAAATTGGCGTGCATTCAAATTGGACTCTCGCGAGGCGAGACTACGTTCGCGAGGCGAGACAGAGAGGATGTCATTTCTGGCACAATCAGGCCTTCAGGATCGCGGGGCGAGCAGTATCTTCGCGGGGCGAGACAGAAAGGATGACTCATTCTTTGCACTGGTCTTCAGGCTCGCGAGGCGAGCATCCACTCGCGGGGCGAGTATCTCCAGAATGGCAATTTCCACTATTTCTTGACTTTCCTTGACTCTCAGAGCTCCACTTCTAACCTGAACATAAAAAGAAACAAAAAGCGTAATTCTACTCCAAATAGACTAAAAACTACTAAAAATACATAAACCGAGTCAAAGTCTAATTTAGGAACAAAACAAGGCCAAATTTGGGTGAAAACGAGATTGAACTCGAATAATTAGCACATAAACCACAGTCTTACTAGTTATAAAACTAGATAAGCCAGAGGCTTATCAAACACCCCAAACTTAAACCTTGCTTGTCCCCAAGCAAGCTAAAACTCAAAAAAGACTCAAGACTTGGCAAGCTTAAAGGATCTAATCAATTTCGCACAAATTTCATGCAATCTAAACAAAACAGTTTTTCTTCAATGATTTCCCCCCATGCATCAATGTAATCCCCACATTCATTTACTTTAAACAATTGAGAACTTCATCATTCATGCAATCATTAATCTAAGTTGAGGATCAAAGTCACCCACAAAAGGAAGATCACCAATTTCAAACAATTTCCTTCCTCACAAGGGTATGTAAAATTTCACTCATTCGCTCAAATTGTCTAGGCTATCAACTTTTCACTCAATTTCACATATCAAGAGCACTTCCCATGAATTTGATGTTCATCTCAAAAATAGTTCCCATGAAAACATGTATGCAACATCAGAAGGTCTTTTAAAGGTTGAAATGGGGCCTGGCTAAGGGTAGGATATTCAAGGATACTAGGCTTAAGTCCCTAGGAACTAAGAGAGCATGAGCATTTGACACATATTCCACTCAAATTCCTTTTTTCCATTTTTCTTTTGCCTCGAGTGACTACAGACCTTTTCCTTGCTAATCTTTTTGTTTTGACCATTTTCTTTTGGCAATTTTTTTTTCTTTCTTGTTTTTTTTTTATTTTTGCCTTGGGTTTCAACCTTTATTTTTCTTTTTCTCAACCCAAAATGACATATCACCTTGTAGCCACCCCAAACTTAGTTTCTCACAACCCTTCTCTTGCTAAGCTTTCATGCTCTCCTAATCCTAAGATTGGGTTAACATGGTTTTTCAGATTTTTGGCTTATAATATAGGGTCATCAAGAAACAATAGGTCAATTAGGCTCAATGTGGCTAACTAGGGAACATGTATTAGGGATGGTTCTTTTTAGGCCAAGTAGCTATTCAAAGAAAATTGCCTAAATCATTTGATGCAACACATAAACATGCAAACCATGAAGAGATTCAATCAAATTCGGGAAAGTGCAACTTAAAAGTGATTCACACTATCAAAAACAAAGTTGGAGTCTCAAATTCCTCATCTGGACATTTTTTGCAAATTGTTTGACCGAGATACAATTCCTAGTGTGTGCACCCCTTCACCCCAAACTTGTCATAAATCAAGCAATCACAATAAAGTTTCTCAAAGTTCAATTTTCAATTTTTCCCATGGGGATCAACTTTTCTATTTTCAGAACCTAGGGGGAAATCATCAATGGTCAAAATAATTCATGCAATCAATCTATGCTAAATTTAATTAAAATCCAACAAGCTTGCCGACACAACATTCATACACAAACTCTTGATCTTCTCAAATTATTCAAGAGCGACAAACAAAAACAAAAACAAAAACCAAAACAAAAACAGCAATTGGTTCCCTCCCCCACACTTAAAGCATACATTGTCCTCAATGAAAGAACACAGATATATAAAATAAGAGTGAGGAAAGGAAAGGGTGCTCCCTGATCAAATACTAGTGGAGGTAGCCGCTTCCACGAAAATTTCTTCTACGGTTGCATCCTCATCCAATTGTTCCCTCGGGCACCCCCTCTGCTGGTCCAAAGGCCTCTCCTGGAAGAAATCTTGCTAGTCAAAAACTTAATTGCAGATTCGCGAGGCGAGAGATCACTCGCGAGGCGGATCTGGAAAATTGTTCTTCACACTTTCCAGAATAGCGAGGCGAGTAGTATCTCGTGAGGCGAATATGGAATTCCAACAGATGCTGATGCCCGACGCGAGACAGAAGCGTGAGCAAGCCTCTGAGATTCAGGGCTTCTGTCTCGCGTGGCCACTGAGGATTCGCGTTGTGAATCAAGATATATATATTTTTTAATATATAAATGAAAATGACAGAAACTAAAAATAAAGGATACCTAGCTTGGGTTGCCTCCCAATAAGCGCTTCTTTAACGTCACTAGCTTGACTTATTAAGAAACATCCTCCTGGATCCCATAGCCTGTGGCATAAGGGCCAAGTGATGCTCATCATTTGAGATCCTCCACCCGGATCCCATGGTTTGTGAAGTGGCCATTGCAGAAGCATTACGACTCTATCCATAATTCCACCTGGCTCGTGTGTGAAAACTCCATTGACCTCTTCAATTATGAACTCACTTCCTCTCGGGTCAAATGGTGTTTTCGAGGAAGTGTGCCGCACAAGTGGGAAGGTCTAACTTACCATTGTCCACATATGCATGTAAGCCAACATATTTATTTAATGCAACAAAATCGGATTGCTCAAAGCATGGTGGAGTCCACT
>JAUPTC010000033.1:339381-494398 GCA_030762895.1 Sophora flavescens
GTGGATCCAATTAAGGCGACCTTTGGATTCGGGGAGCTAGAAAAAGATCTTACGACCTGGTACTCGAGGAGGTCTAAGGTACGACCAGTGTTCCATTGGTGGGAGATGTGATGCTTTGGTGGAGGGCACCCGGCGGGTTGTTGGAGTGAGCACCGGCGATCACAGGAGTATTTAGGTGGCAAGTTTTTGAACAAATACTTCCCTCGAGTGCGAAAAAAGAGAATGGAAGTGTGAACAATTTGGGAGCCGGTTTGCGCTTGATTGAGAAATCGGTTGTGCCATTGGAGAGATCGGGAACTTCCAAGCACTAGTGGAGAGTGCAGGAAAGTTGAGATGATCTGTGAGAGGAAGGGATAACAAGGGGAAGCGCAGGAGGACTGTTCGTCCTAAAAGCCAGAATCAAGGCGAGAATTCAAAATGGAAGTAGAACCAGAGGAAGCGTATTACCAAAGCGGTCTAGCTACAACCGAGAACTTCTAAGCTCGTCCCAATGTTTCAGGGGCCCGGGAAGTGGAGGCCGGAGGAAACAACGAACAAGGCCAAGAGAGGAGATGTTACAGGTGTGGAGATCCAAGGCCACCCGGCAAATACTTGTCCAAATAAGGATAACAAGTGTAACAACT
Source organism: Sophora flavescens (assembly GCA_030762895.1). Classification (NCBI taxonomy): domain Eukaryota; kingdom Viridiplantae; phylum Streptophyta; class Magnoliopsida; order Fabales; family Fabaceae; genus Sophora; species Sophora flavescens. Next base: position 340,005 of record JAUPTC010000033.1, read on the forward strand.
GTGGCCTTGTGGGACACTTGGCGAAGGTGTGTCGTGCACCCAAGAGAGGCATCATGTCAACCATACTAGGATGAACAAGCCAACCGGTCAAGGGAAGAAAGTGTATACCATGAGTGGTCTTTGAGGCATCAAACTCCGATAGATCTCGTGCAAGGTAAGTGTGACATTGCTGGTAATCTTTTGATTGTATTTTTCGATTCGAGGCGCAACTCATTCTTTTTATCTCGATGGATCGTGTGAAAATTCTAAATTTGCCTGTTTCTTCCTTACCATATAATCTCGATTGTTTCTACCCCCAACTCGAACCTCGTGACCGTTAATTCGGTTTGCTTAAACTCTCTATCATTGTTCGGAATAAACATTTTCTTGTAGACTTGATCTGTTTGCCTTTAGTACATTTAGATGTAATCTTAGGCATGGATTGGTTATATTCCAACCATATCCTAATAGATTGTGCTCGGAAAACCTTAATCTTTAGGGAGGAGATTTCCGGATTTTTATCGCTAGTCGGTAAAGAGCTTCTTTGAAAGAAGGAGCTCAAGGTTAAATGTTCTTTATTTTCCTTGGACGTCGAGGGCGGTATGACTTGGATTCCATACTTGTCGTTCGAGAGTTTCAGGAGGGTTTTTCCGAGGATGTACTGGATTCCACCTTTCGGGAGATCGAGTTCGCGATTGATCCGACTCGTGCACCGGACCAATATCTATGGCGCCATATCGTATGTCGCCATCGGATTAGAAACCTTGAAGGACCAACTTGAGGAGTCGATGAGGAAGGAGTTTATACGACCTAGTGTGTCACTACATGGGGAGCTCCGTCCTACTAGTAAGGAAGAAGGATGGAACTGCTTAGATCGTATGCGTGGACTTTCGTCGGCTAAACAAAGTCACGATTAAAAACGAGATATCCTCTTCCAAGGATCGATGATCTTATGGATCGATTCGTGGAGCGACAGTATTTTCAAAGATCGATCTGCCCGTGGGATACCACCAGAGATCTGAGTAAAAGCGGAAGATGTTCCTAAGACAGGCGTTTCGAACACGCTATGGGCATTATGAGTATTTGGTGATGCCGTTTGGAGTGACGAATGCACCTGCTATATTCATGGACTATATGAATAGGATCTTTTTGTCCCTTTTTGGATCGAGTTCGTAGTCGTCTTCATTGATGACATATCGATCTATTCTCCGGACAAGGAGACCCATGCCGAGCATCTTAGCATTGTTCTTGGGATCCTGAGAGAAAAGCTCTATGCGAAACCGGAGAAGTGTGAATTTTGGTTGGAGCAAGTTCAATTCTTGGGGCACGTAATATCCCGCAAGGAATCGTGTGGATCCAACGAAGGTCGAGGCTGTTTTGGAATGGGAAAGGCCAACAACGGCAACGGAAGTCCGTAGTTTTGTAGGTTTGGGTGGCTACTACGGGAGATTCATTGAAGGATTTTCCAAGATTGTAGGACCTCTCACTCGGTTGACGCGTAAGGACCAAACGTTCGTGTGGACAAGCCTGTGAGAAAAGCTTCCAAGAACTAAAAAGGAGATTGACCACCTCACCTGTTGATCCTACCCGATCCCAAGGAATCTTTTGAGGTTTACTTGTGATGCTCGCATCGGGGTTTGGGCGTGTCTTCGATGCAAAATCGGAAAGTGGTGGCTTATGCTTGAGGCGGTTGAAGATTCATGAGAGGAACTATCCGACGCTTGATTTAGAACTAGCCGCTGTGGGTCTTCGCTTTTAAGATCTGGAGACATTACTTGTATGGAGCTACTTTTAATGTTTTCAGTGACCATAAAAGCTTGAAGTACTGTTTAATCGTAAGAATTGAATTTGCGTCGTAGACGTTGGTTAGAATTCTGAAGGATTATGATTTTCAACTACGATATCACCCTGGAAAGGCGAATGTAGTGGTCGATGCTTTGAGCGATAAAGACAATTCACGCATCAGCGATGATGGTCAAAGAACATGAAACTGCTGGAAAAATTCCGAGATCTAAGTTTGTTAGTGGAAAGTACAGGAAAATTGTGTCCGAACAGGATCACCGTGTCAAATGGACTAATGGAGCAGATAAAGGAGAAGCAAGAGACCGATCGGTATCTCAGCCAGAAAAGAGACTTGGTACGCCAAGGAGCTCTGGTCAAAATTTAGAGAAGGAACAGGATGGAATTTTGAGGTTTGGCGAGAGAATCGTGTGCACCGATGATCTTGAGCTAAGAAAGCTGATTTTAGAAGAGGCTCACAAGAGTAGGTTGAGTATGCACCACGGGGGCCACCAAGGTTTATCAAGATCTTAAGAAATTATATTGGTGGTATGGAATGAAGAGAGATGTAATGGAGTACGTCGCTTCTTGTTTGATATGTCAAAAGCCAAAGTGGAACACCGAGAGACCAGCAGGAATGTTACGATCCTTAGATATTCCCGAAGTGGAAATGGGATGGAATCTCAATGGATTTCGTGACCAGTTTACCAAGGACTAAGAAGGGGTATGAGGCTATATGGGTAATAGTGGACCGACTAACTAAGTCACTCACTTTTTGCCAATCAATATGAGGTACTCTATGGAGAAGTTAACCCAATCTATACATCGGAGAGATTGTTAGGCTTGCATGGTGTGCCTTCAAGCATTGTCTCCGACCGAGACCCGCGATTTACATCAAGGTTTTGGCAGAGTTTGCAAGAATCTCTTGGGGCGAAACTCGGATTGAGTTCCGCATATCATCCATGGGACGGATGGGCAATCGGAAAGAACAATCCAGTCACTCGAGGATTTCTTTCGAGGGCTTGTGTTTTGGATGATGTCGGAAGTTGGGATGAGTCCCTCCGTTGATAGAATTTACCTCAGATAATAGCTTCCATTCAAGCATTGGAATGGCACCTTATGAGGCTCCTGTATGGTCGACGGATGTCGAATGCCTTTGTGTTGGTACCAGGATGGTGAAAGTTTGTTATTAGGTCCGGACCGTGCAACAAACAACGGAAAAGGTGAAGATGATCCGAGGGAGAAAATGAGGGCAACTCGAGGTCGACAAAAGAGCTACGCGGACAAGAGACGACGCACCTCTAGAGTTTGAGGAAGGCGAACATGTATTCTTGAGAGTCACTCCAACGACTGGGATTGGCAGAGTACTAAAGTCCAGAAAGCTTACACCCAAGTTCATTGGACCCTACCAAATTCTTCGTCGTGTAGGCCCAGTAGCTTATAAAATATCTTTACCACCCTTTCTTTCCAATATCCATGATGTTTTTCATGTCTCTCAGTTGAGAAAAATACATTCCCGATCCATCACATATCATAAAGCCTCGATAAGGTGCGGTTAAAAGAAAACCTGTCCTTTGTGACTTCCACCGACACGAATCGTGGATAGGATGAAAAAGCAGCTAAGAGGTAAACAAATTCCTTTGGTCAAATTAAAGTCATCTGGAATGAGACAACCGGAGAAGCAACGTGGGAGGCTGAGGACAAGATGAAGTTGCAGTACCCTGAGTTATTTCAAGGTACGTAATTTCGATGACGAAATTCTTTTTAGAGGGGTAGAGTTGTAACACCCCGTTTTTCGTATGCTTCTTTATCGGTAAATAATGCTTTAATGTATTTATTTTCGATAAAATCCAGAAGATGATTTTATTTAAAATAAAATCATTTTCTTGTGTTGTTTTACCATATGAAGCCCCAATAAAATTTTGATCGAAAATTCGACAAAAACCTGTCTGGGTTCTCACTACTGGTACAAGTTCACCGAGCTTGAAACAAAATTTTAATTCGTGAACGAGACAGTTAGTGTTTTTATGATGTTTTATGTGGGTTGGTAAATTCTCGAATTTTGTTGTCCGGGAATAAAATATAATATTTTATCCTGACGAAACCTTCAGAAAATACGATCGGATGTGCAACCTGATTACGTGTTTAAGCAGTTAAAGGAACCCTAAAGAAGAGAGAAAAGACTTGATGGGAATCTCATTTAATGTTATGACACACCTAATGGAAAAGAAAATCCTAATTACACTTCAAAATCTTACTTTTCACTTTATCTCTCCAATCACATCACATCACATTAACTCTTAATCCATTCTTCAAGAAACTCAACTTCCTTCTCCTTCTTCCTCTTAAGGCCGTGCACTTCCACCCATCCCTCTATAAATAGCACTTATCAACTTCATTTAAACACTTTCCTTTCTCCTACTTCATTCTTAAGCTTTCATCTTTTCACTTCAAGCTTCCACAGCCCTTGTCTTTACTCTTCTTTTCGCAAGTGTTATTCATCAAAGTTGTTCCTCTTGTTTAGGGTAATACTCTCATATATTCCTTTCTTTAAAAACTTCATCTTTTCTAAAGTTTCTTCTTCATGTCATTTATGAGCTTTTATCTTCAAAAATCTCTCAAAAATGGTAGAAAACTCCTTTTGAGTTGAAACCAATTTCTATGGCCTTGTATTTACTTGTAGTTTAACATACTAAAAGGTTGTGTAAAACAAAGATTCCTAACCTCTACTTCTTAATGAGGCCGAACCATACCTATGGTTTTGATGGATTTTGTTTCAACTTTTACAAGTGTGAGTTTGTATTTAAAGATTTGTTTTTCCAAAATGATCATTGACCAAGGCTCCTTTATGTTAAAGGATGCTATGTCTAAAGTGATTGGAAAGTTTCAAGATTTGTTTCCCAAAATGATCATTGACCAAGGCTCCTTTATGTTAAAGGATGCTATGCTAAAGTGATTGGAAAGTTTAAAGATTTCACTCTACTTTATGTCATTTACTTTTATGTCATTCATGTTTATGCCATTTACTTTAAGTCATTTACCTTATGCCATTTATATTTGTTCTGTTTACTTTATGTCATTTACATTATGTCATTTATCTTATACCATTTATATTTGTGCTATTTACTTTATGTCATTTATATTTATGTCATTTACTTAAAGTCATTTACTTTATGTCATTTATATTCATGCGATTTACTTTAAGTCATTTACTTCATGCCATTTATATTTATGCCATTTACTTTAAGTCATTTACTTTATGTCATTTCCATTATGTCATTTACTTTTATGCCATTTATACTTATGTCATTTACTTTAAGTCATTTACTTTATGTCATGCCATTTACTTTATGATATTATACTATGTTGTTTCCAAGATGATCATGGACTTGAGCTCCATAAGTTATTGGATGCTAAAAGGTTTAAGAGATTGGAAGAATTTAAAGATTTTTATCATGAAAACCCAAGGATGGCCGAACCTTAAAGGTTATGGACCTAGGGTGTTTCGTTTTTCATTTATCCAAAGTGATCATGGTTTTGAGCTCCTTACTATTAATGGATGCTAAACCAAAGAGATTGGAAATTTTAAATGTTCCTAGCCTATTTTATTGATCAAGGCCGAATCTCCATCAAGGTGTAACTTGGTGGGATTTTTGTTCAACTTTGTTTTAAGTAATCGTGTTTTAAACTCTTAGCACTTGCGGATCATAAATCCCTAAGTTGCATGTGTTTTGGAAACTTCTAACCCTAAGTTCTTGGTTGAGTTCTAATCCTTTGAACCTTGTGTCTTGAAACTTAGATTTGCCTCCTAACCAACCTTGAAGAACATCCGCGAAACCGTTTATTTTCTTACATTCTCTTACCTTCTTAATGTAAGAGGGGATTTCCTAAAGATATTCAATGACTGTATGCATGTGTGTAGGTGTTTACCTGGATACTTATATGATGATTGAGCTTACTTGATTATTTTATATACTTAAACTGTTGTGCGATTATCTGATGTTGAACTGTACTTGTTCTAAATGATATAATGCATATATGTGATGAACTGCTTTCAACTGTGATATTAGCATTGAACTGATGATATATACTGTTGTTGATTGAAAGTTTGCTAAGCCAGATGTGCGTCTGTGCTCAACCATAATAAGGATTAAAAACCTTAATAAGCTTTGAATATGAAGGGATTGGTATTCTTTTCCAAAAGCTCTTTAAACTTAAAGTACTTGTTTTAAATGTTGAAATGATTTTGGTGTACTATTGTTATACGAGAGGAAAATCCTTTTCGAACTATGTGTCTTCAAGTGAAAACTTTCAAGAATATTTGGCAATATCCTATTGGGGGAAATATTTCAAAGATAAAAGAATTTCATAGATGCTTTATAAAAGGATTTTCAAAGAAAAGGTTTTTCCTAAACATTTTAGAAACTTTTCGATAACCTGGATAGGTTATCGAGGATTCGGTTTTGGATTTGTTTTTCACTGAACGAAAAATAAGTACTTATGAAAGTGAAACTAGTACGCCAGGCGTCGCCTAGTATTCGAAGGATGTGCACGTGATCTTGGATCAGTGTTAATTCGGGACTACGAGTCCTGGCTATGATATTAGGGACTTGGGTCCTAATCACGTTGTGTTGAGCGTGTGTCTTCTAACCGCGTGTGATGATTATGATTAAAGGTGAAGGTTGTTTTCTACGACCACAACCCTTGACTGCGGCCACGGTCTTGGGCATTGTGATTGAGCATTCGGACTATGAGTCCTATGCTTCTGAGTTCTCAAGTGATGGGGAAATGATGATTAAGTCGTTAGCTTTGAGCAGCGACAATGAAAAGAATGAACACAAAGAAATCCTTTTAATAAAATATTTTATCATGTGCATTTCCCCAGCCAGGCGTGCTATTGATGATTAAATCGAGATACAAGGTGGTATCCGGGAGTCTCGTCCCATGTAAACCGAAGTTAAGAGGCACATATGAGCGTTGCCCCTCACGAGACCTTAATGCATGAGTGTAGGGGGGTAACGCCCGTGGTGGGCTAGAGCTTGACCAACTCTAATGATGATTCAGTGAAAAGAAATGGTGTTGATATCTCATGAGATTAAGTTAGAGCCTCGATTTTGAAGTGCCATGCATCTTTTCGAAAGATTGGTCATGTCGGGTTTGATGCCCTTTGATATAATCTTCGATATATTGCGAATATGCTTGATTTAACTGCGTATATGATTCTGTGATGTATGTATCGCGTATATGGTTGTTGTGGGATATATCTTATGACGGTATCTCACTCTTACACAAATGTATGCTTGTTCTTTTCTCTTTGCTTGGGGAACGTACGTACTCTTAGATGGATCCGGAACTCCCTCTGGCACCAACGAGATCGAGGAATGAGGTCTTCGACCATGCTAGGGCAACGGGGAGTTGGACCATTCACGAAGGAGCAACGACTGTGACCTACCAGGGACCAATCACGACGACTGAGACTAATGCAAACGGAGTGCCTATACGGAGGATCCACACAGTCGAGTCTCGGACTGTGGCACTTCCACCTCCATGGTTCTACCTCCACACTCTGCAGGCCACCGGACTTCTTCACGAGCACCATGACCCAGTCGCACCACTCGAAGAAGATCCAGTGGAGGAGGAGGATCCCGAAGAGGATCCGGAGGAAGACCCCGACGAGTTCATAGAGATTGAGGAGGAGGAGGAAGAGGAGCCCGAGTACCACCCGCAAGATCCTGACGATGACGATATGATTATCGATGATGGCGGCGAAGTTGTCGATCCGGCAAGTGGTTCCTCGGTCTGAAGGTAGCCTGCCGGTCACTCCGAGTGCGGGAGATATGGATAGTTAAATCGTTGATTTTTGGAGTTTACCCCGATGGTCCCTTGGCTTCGGAGCCTTCTTTTGATCCTTATGCCCGATCTTCCCGGTCGGTGTGATGAAAATCTTTTACTTACCTCTTCAGTTTTTGTAACAATGTGAGTTGGCCAGTTCGATAAGGCCTGTTTTGTAACCAGAAACTTAAGATCCCAAGTGGGTCGGCTATCTATTGATATGTACGATGTTTATTCACATGTTCCCAGTGTTCATCATTGTTTCTTAACTCAGCTTACAAAAAAAAAATAAATACCCTTTTTCGGTAACCCTTCTAACAGAGGTTATATTTCCGAAGGCGACCAGCGTTTTAAATAAGTATCTTTTCCGCAAATGAGTAACCATGTGATGCCAGGTTTTAGGGTGTCACATTAGTTGGTATCAGAGCTAGTCGAGTCTTTCGGGAATGTTTGGGTTTAGGTCTGTTGTGTTGAAGTTGTGTTTTCTCTGACTAGATATTGTTTGAATTACCTCCTTGAGGTAATGTGTGATGAACCGTAGTTCACACCCCTTTTCTGGATGACATCCGATCGCTTGTGGTATAGGTCAGTATGAACCAACGAGGTACTCGTGGAGGTGGACGAGGCAACGGAGGAATGGATTTTGCTGCTCCAGCACTAGCCGACGTGGCTGCGGCCATAGCTCTCCAAACAGCTAATACTGCTGCCCAGAACCAACAAGAGCAACAGGAGGCGAACAAGCGGCGAAGGAAGGCATCCGAACGCTTTCGGCGTCGAGAATCCGTCACGCTTTGATGGAGACGTGGATCCAATTAAGGCTGACCTTTGGATTCAGGAGCTAGAAAAGATCTTCGACCTGGTACACACTCCGGAGGAATCTAAGGTACCTTATTCCGTGTTCCAAATAGTGGGAGATCTTGAGTCTGCGTGGAGGGGCACCGAGGCAGGTTGTTGGAGGCTGAGCACCGGGCGATCACCAGGGAGTATTTCGGTGGCAAGTTTTTAGACAAATACTTCCCCTCGGAGTGCGAGAATAGAGAAGGAGCAGGAGTTCATGAGGTGAGTGAGTCAGCGGGACCTGATGAGGGGAGTATGCGGCGAGGTTTGAATCCCTTGCCAAGTATTTCCGTTTCTTCCAAGACAATCCCGTGAGGAATGGAAGTGTGAACAATTTGAAGCCGGTTTGCGCCGAGATTAAGGAATCAGTATTGCCATTGGAGATCGGGATCTTCCAAGCACTAGTGGAGAAGTGCGCGGAAAGTTGAGATGATGCACGAGAGGAAGGGATAACAAGGGAAGCGCAGGGAGGACTGTTCGTCCTAAAAGCCGGAATCAAGGCCGGAATTCAAAATGGAAGCGAGGGCCGGAGGAAGCCGTATTACAGGGCGTCTAGCTACAACCAGAAACCGCAAGCTCGTCCCAATGTTTCAGGGACGGGAAGTGGAGGCCGGAGAAACAACGAACAAGGCCAAGAGAGGAGATGTTACAGTGTGGAGATCAAGAGCCACTGGCAAATACTTGTCCAAAGAAGGATAACAAGTGTAACAACTGTGGCCTTGTGGGACACTTGGCGAAGGTGTGTCGTGCACCCAAGAGAGAGCATCATGTCAACCATACTAGGATGAACAAGCCAACCGTCAAGGGAAGAGTGTATACCATGAGTGGTGTTGAGGCATCAAACTCCGATGATCTCGTGCAAGGTAAGTGTGACATTGCTGGTAATCTTTTGACTGTATTTTTCGATTCAGGCGCAACTCATTCTTTTATCTCGATGGATCATGTGAAAATTCTAAATTTGCCTGTTTCTTCCTTACCATATAATCTGATTGTTTCTACCCCAACTGCTGAACCTGTGACCGTTAATTCGGTTTGCTTAAACTGTCCTATCATTGTTCAGAATAAACATTTTCTTGTAGACTTGATCTGTTTGCCTTTAGTACATTTAGATGTAATCTTAGGCATGGATTGGTTATCTTCCAACCATATCCTAATAGATTGTGCTCAGAAAACCTTAATCTTTAGGGAGGAGATTTCTGGATTTTTATCTGCTAGTCAGGTAAGAGCTTCTTTGAAAGAAGGAGCTCAAGGTTACATGTTCTTGTTTTCCTTGGACGTCGAGGGCGAGTATGACTTGGATTCCATACACCGCTGGTCGAGAGTTTCCGGAGGTTTTTCCTGAGGATGTACCTGGATTGCCACCTGTTCGGGAGATCGAGTTCGCGATTGATCTCGACTCCAGGGCACGGGGACCAATATCTATGGCGCCATATCGTATGTCGCCATCAGAATTAGAAACCTTGAAGGACCAACTTGAGGAGCTGATGAGGAAGGAGTTTATACGACCTAGTGTGTCACCATGGGGAGCTCCAGTCCTACTAGTAAGGAAGAAGGATGGAACTGCTAGACCGTGCATGGACTTTCGTCAGCTAAACAAAGTCACGATTAAAAACAGATATCCTCTTCCAAGGATCGATGATCTTATGGATCGATTCGTGGAGCGGCAGTATTTTCAAAGATCGATCTGCGGTCAGGATACCACCAGATACGAGTAAAAGCGGAAGATGTTCCTAAGACAGCGTTTCGAACACGCTATGGGCATTATGAGTATTTGGTGATGCCGTTTGGAGTGACGAATGCACCTGCTATATTCATGGACTATATGAATTGGATCTTTCGTCCTTTTTTGGATCAGTTCGTAGTCGTCTTCATTGATGACATATCGATCTATTCTCCTGACAAGGAGACCCATCTTTGAGCATCTTAGCATTGTTCTTGGGATCTCGAGAGAGAAACGACTCTATGCGGAAACCAGAGAAGTGTGAATTTTGATTGGAGCAAGTTCAATTCTTGGGGCACGTAATATCCGCGAAGCAATTCTTTGTGGATCCAACGAAGGTCGAGGCTGTTTTGGAATGGGAAAGGCCAACAACGGCAACGGAAATCCGTAGTTTTGTAGGTTTGGTCAGCTACTCTGGGAGATTCATTGAAGGATTTTCCAAGATTGTAGGACCTCTCACTCGGTTGACGCATAAGGACCAAACGTTCGTGTGGACGAAGCCTGTGAGAAAAGCTTCCAAGAACTAAAAGGAGATTGACCACCTCATCGGTGTTGATCCTACCCGATCCCAAGGAATCTTTTGAGGTTTCTTGTGATGCTTCGCATCGGGGTTTGGGCTGTGTCTTGATGCAAAATCGGAAAGTGGTGGCTTATGCTTCGAGGCGTTGAAGATTCATGAGAGGAACTATCCGACGCTACGATTTAGAACTAGCTGCTTTGTGGTCTTCGCTTTTAAGATCTGGAGACATTACTTGTATGGAGCTACTTTTAATGTTTTCGATGACCATAAAAGCTTGAAGTACTGTTTAATCGAAGGAATTGAATATCGTCGAGACGTTGGTTAGAATTCTCGAAGGATTATGATTTTCAACTACAGTATCACCCTGGAAAGGCGAATGTAGTGGCTGATGCTTTGAGCAGAAACACAATTCACGCATCAGCGATGATGGTCAAAGAACATGAACTGCTGGAAAAATTTCGAGATCTAAGTTTGTTAGTGGAAAGTACACCGGGAAAATTGTGTCTGAACAGGATCACCGTGTCAAATGGACTAATGGAGCAGATAAAGGAGAAGCAAGAGACTGATCAGTATCTACAGACAGAAAGAGACTTGGTACGCCAAGGAGCTCTGTCAAAATTTAGAGAAGGAATAGATGGAATTTTGAGGTTTGGCGAGAGAATCTGGGTACCTGATGATGCTGAGCTAAGAAAGCTGATTTTAGAAGAGGCTCACAAGAGTAGGTTGAGTATGCACCCAGGGGCCACCAAGGTGTATCAAGATCTTAAGAAATTATATTGGTGGTATGGAATGAAGAGAGATGTAATGGAGTACGTCGCTTCTTGTTTGATATGTCAAAAAGCCAAAGTGGAACACCAGAGACAAGCAGGAATGTTACAGTCCTTAGATATTCCAGAGTGGAAATGGGATGGAATCTCAATGGATTTCGTGACCAGTTTACCAAGGACTAAGAAGGGGTATGAGGCTATATGGGTAATAGTGGACCGACTAACTAAGTCAGCTCACTTTTTGCCAATCAATATGAGGTACTCTATGGAGAAGTTAACCCAACTGTACATCGGAGAGATTGTTAGGCTGCATGGTGTGCCTTCAAGCATTGTCTCCGACCGAGACCCGCGATTTACATCAAGGTTTTGGCAGAGTTTGCAAGAATCACTTGGGACGAAACTCAGATTGAGTTCCGCATATCATCCACAGACGGATGGGCAATCGGAAAGAACAATCCAGTCACTCGAGGATTTGCTGAGGGCTTGTGTTTTGGATGATGTCGGAAGTTGGGATGAGTCCCTACCGTTGATAGAATTTACCTACAATAATAGCTTCCATTCAAGCATTGGATTGGCACCTTATGAGGCCCTGTATGGTCGACGATGTCGAACGCCTTTGTGTTGGTACCAGGATGGTGAAAGTTTGTTATTAGGTCCAGACTTCGTGCAACAAACAACAGAAAAGGTGAAGATGATCCAGGAGAAAATGAGGGCAACTCAGAGTCGACAAAAGAGCTACGCGGACAAGAGACGACGACCTCTAGAGTTTGAGGAAGGCGAACATGTATTCTTGAGAGTCACTCCAACGACTGGGATTGGCAGAGTACTAAAGTCCAGAAAGCTTACACCCAAGTTCATTGGACCCTACCAAATTCTTCGTCGTGTAGGCCCAGTAGCTTATAAAATATCTTTACCACCCTTTCTTTCCAATATCCATGATGTTTTTCATGTCTCTCAGTTGAGAAAATACATTCCCGATCCATCACATATCATAAAGCCTGATAAGGTGCAGTTAAAAGAAAACCTGTCCTTTGTGACTTCGCCGACACGAATCGTGGATAGGATGACAAAGCAGCTCAGAGGTAAACAAATTCCTTTGGTCAAATTAAAGTCATCTGGAATGAGACAACCGGAGAAGCAACGTGGGAGGCTGAGGACAAGATGAAGTTGCAGTACCCTGAGTTATTTCAAGGTACGTAATTTCGATGACGAAATTCTTTTTAGAGGGGTAGAGTTGTAACACCCGTTTTTTTCGTATGCTTCTTTATCGGTAAATAATGCTTTAATGTATTTATTTTCGATAAAATCCAGAAGATGATTTTATTTAAAATAAAATCATTTTCTTGTGTTGTTTTACCATATGAAGCCCCAATAAAATTTTCAGTCGAAAATTCAGACAAAAATCGGTCTGGGTTCTCACTACCGGTACAAGTTCACTGAGCCAGAAACAAAATTTTAATTCGTGAACGAGACAGTTAGTGTTTTTATGATGTTTTATGTGGGTTGGTAAATTCTCGAAATTTTGTTGTCCGGGAATAAAATATAATATTTTATCCGGACGAAACCTTCAGAAAATACGATCGGATGTGCAACCGGTTACGTATTTAAGCAGTTAAAGGAACCCTAAAGAAGGAGAAAAGACTTGATGGGAATCTCATTTAATGTTATGACACACCTAATGGAAAAGAAAATCCTAATTACACTTCAAAATCTTACTTTTCACTTTCTCTCTCCAACCACATCACATCACATTAACTCTTAATCCATTCTTCAAGAAACTCAACTTCCTTCTCCTTCTTCCTCTTAAGGCCGTGCACTTCCACCCATCCCTCTATAAATAGCACTTATCAACTTCATTTAAACACTTTCCTTTCTCCTACTTCATTCTTAAGCTTTCATCTTTTCACTTCAAGCTTCCAAAGCCCTTGTCTTTACTCTTCTTTTCACAAAGTGTTATTCATCAAAGTTGTTCCTCTTGTTTAGGGTAATACTCTCATATATTCCTTTCTTTAAAAACTTCATCTTTTTCTAAAGTTTCTTCTTCATGTCATTTATGAGCTTTTATCTTCAAAAATCTCTCAAAAATGGTAGAAAACTCCTTTTGAGTTGAAACCAATTTCTATGGCCTTGTATTTACTTGTAGTTTAACATACTAAAAGGTTGTGTAAAACAAAGATTCCTAACCTCTACTTCTTAATGAGGCCGAACCATACCTATGGTTTTGATGGATTTTGTTTCAACTTTTACAAGTGTGAGTTTGTATTTAAAGATTTGTTTTTCCAAAATGATCATTGACCAAGGCTCCTTTATGTTAAAGGATGCTATGTCTAAAGTGATTGGAAAGTTTCAAGATTTGTTTCCCAAAATGATCATTGACCAAGGCTCCTTTATGTTAAAGGATGCTATGTCTAAAGTGATTGGAAAGTTTAAAGATTTCACTCTACTTTATGTCATTTACTTTTATGTCATTCATGTTTATGCCATTTACTTTAAGTCATTTACCTTATGCCATTTATATTTGTTCTATTTACTTTATGTCATTTACATTATGTCATTTACCTTATACCATTTATATTTGTGCTATTTACTTTATGTCATTTATATTTATGCCATTTACTTAAAGTCATTTACTTTATGTCATTTATATTCATGCGATTTACTTTAAGTCATTTACTTCATGCCATTTATATTTATGCCATTTACTTTAAGTCATTTACTTTATGTCATTTCCATTATGTCATTTACTTTTATGCCATTTATACTTATGTCATTTACTTTAAGTCATTTACTTTATGTCATGCCATTTACTTTATGATATTATACTATGTTGTTTCCAAGATGATCATGGACTTGAGCTCCATAAGTTATTGGATGCTAAAAAGTCTAAGAGATTGGAAGAATTTAAAGATTTTTATCATGAAAACCCAAGGATGGCCGAACCTTAAAGGTTATGGACCTAGGGTGTTTCGTTTTTCATTTATCCAAAGTGATCATGGTTTTGAGCTCCTTACTATTAATGGATGCTAAACCAAAGAGATTGGAAATTTTAAATGTTCCTAGCCTATTTTATTGATCAAGGCCGAATCTCCATCAAGGTGTAACTTGGTGGGATTTTTGTTCAACTTTGTTTTAAGTAATCGTGTTTTAAACTCTTAGCACTTGCGGATCATAAATCCCTAAGTTGCATGTGTTTTGGAAACTTCTAACCCTAAGTTCTTGGTTGAGTTCTAATCCTTTGAACCTTGTGTCTTGAAACTTAGATTTGCCTCCTAACCAACCTTGAAGAACATCCGCGAAACCGTTTATTTTCTTACATTCTCTTACCTTCTTAAGGTAAGAGGGGATTTCCTAAAGATATTCAATGACTGTATGCATGTGTGTAGGTGTTTACCTGGATACTTATATGATGATTGAGCTTACTTGATTATTTTATATACTTAAACTGTTGTGCGATTATCTGATGTTGAACTGTACTTGTTCTAAATGATATAATGCATATATGTGATGAACTGCTTTCAACTGTGATATTAGCATTGAACTGATGATATATACTGTTGTTGATTGAAAGTTTGCTAAGCCAGATGTGCGTCTGTGCTCAACCATAATAAGGATTAAAAACCTTAATAAGCTTTGAATATGAAGGGATTGGTATTCTTTTCCAAAAGCTCTTTAAACTTAAAGTACTTGTTTTAAATGTTGAAATGATTTTGGTGTACTATTGTTATACGAGAGGAAAATCCTTTTCGAACTATGTGTCTTCAAGTGAAAACTTTCAAGAATATTTGGCAATATCCTATTGGGGGAAATATTTCAAAGATAAAAGAATTTCATAGATGCTTTATAAAAGGATTTTCAAAGAAAAGGTTTTTCCTAAACATTTTAGAAACTTTCCGATAACCTGGATAGGTTATCGAGGATTCGGTTTTGGATTTGTTTTTCACTGAACGAAAAATAAGTACTTATGAAAGTGAAACTAGTACGCGAGACGTCGCCTCTAGTATTCAGTGATGTGCACGTGATCTTGGATCAGTGTTAATTCGGGACTACGAGTCCTGGCTATGATATTAGGGACTTGGGTCCTAATCACGTTGTGTTGGACTGTGTCTTCTAACCGCGTGTGATGATTATGATTAAAGGTGAAGGTTGTTTTCTACGACCACAACCCTTGACTGCGGCCACGGTCTTGGGCATTGTGATTGAGCATTCGGACTATGAGTCCTATGCTTCTGAGTTCTCAAGTGATGGGGAAATGATGATTAAGTCGTTAGCTTTGAGCAAATGCATGTGAAAAGAATGAACACAAAGAAATCCTTTAAATAAAATATTTTATCATGTGCATTTCCCCAAGCAGACGTCTATTGATGATTAAATCAGATACAAGGTGGTATCACGGGAGTCTGTCCATGTAAACCGAGTTAAGAGGCACATGTGGCGTTGCCCGATCTGAGACCTTAATGCATGAGGGTAAGGGGGTAACTGCCCAGGTGGGCTAGAGCTTGACCAACTCTAATGATGATTCAGTGAAAAGAAATGGTGTTGATATCTCATGAGATTAAGTTAGAGCCTGATTTTGAAGTGCCATGCATCTTTTCGAAAGATTGGCTGTGCGGGTTTGATGCCCTTTGATATAATACTGATATATTGCGAATATGCTTGATTTAACTGCGTATATGATTCTGTGATGTATGTATCGTGTATATGGTTGTTGTGGGATATATCTTATGACGGTATCTCACTCTTGCACAAATGTATGCTTGTTCTTTTCTCTTTGCTTCGGGAACGCACGTACTCTTAGATGGATCCGGAAGTCCCTCTGGCACCAACGAGATCGAGGAATGAGGTCTTCGACCATGCTGGGGCAACGGGGAGTTGGACCATTCACGAAGGAGCAACGACTGCGACCTACCAGGGACCAATCACGACGACTGAGACTAATGCAAACGGAGTGCCTATACGGAGGATCCACACAGTCGAGTCTCGGACTGTGGCACTTCCACCTCCATGGTTCTACCTCCACACTCTGCAGGCCACCGGACTTCTTCACGAGCACCTTGACCCAGTCGCACCACTCGAAGAAGATCCAGTGGAGGAGGAGGATCCCGAAGCGGATCCGGAGGAAGACCCCGACGAGTTCATAGAGATTGAGGAGGAGGAGGAAGAGGAGCCCGAGTACCACCCGCAAGATCCTGACGATGACGACATGATTATCGATGATGGCGGCGAAGTTGTCGATCCGGCAAGTGGTTCCTCGTCTGAAGGTAGCTTCTGCGGTCACTCCGAGTGCAGGAGATATGGATAGTTCGTCGTTGAGTTTTGGAGTTTACCCGGATGGTCCCTTGGCCTCGGAGCCTTCTTTTGATCCTTATGCCCGATCTTCCCAGTCCCCAGTGTGATGAAAATCTTTTACTTACCTCTTGATTTTGTAACAATGTGAGTTGGCTGATTCGATAAGGCCTGTTTTGTAACCAGAAACTTAAGATCCCAAGTGGGTCGGCTATCTATTGATATGTACGATGTTTATTCACATGTTCTGAGTGTTCATCATTGTTTCTTAACTACCGCTTACAAAAAAAAAATAAATACCCTTTTTCGGTAACCCTTCTAACAGAGGTTATATTTCCGAAGGCGACCAGCGTTTTAAATAAGTATCTTTTCCGCAAATGAGTAACCATGTGATGCCAGGTTTTAGGGTGTCATAGATTGCATCACGCAAGCAATAATGTCACCTGCAGAGAAGAAAAACTATGAACTAGCAACACAATAAAGAGTTCTTTTCTTGGTTACCTGCAGAGAGGAAAAACTATGAACCAGCAACACAATAATACTTCTTTGCTTGAGTAATGCTTCTTCAACACAATAATCTGTAGCACAACAGATGCAAGAAACAAGAACACACAAAAAGGACAATAAGAAATAGCCTACATGCATATTGAGGCCCTGGAAAACAGGGAAAGAATGCCAAAAAACATAGCTAGATAGCATCTTGCAAGCAATAATGCTACCTGCAGAGAAGAAAAACTATGAACCAGCAACACAATAATACTTCTTTGCTTGTGTAATGCTTCTTCAACACAATAATCTGCAGCACAACAGATGCAAGAAACAAGAACTTACAAAAAGGACAATAAGAAAGAGCCTACACGCATAACGAGGCCCTAGAAGCCATAGAAAGAATGCCAAAAAACATAGCTAGATAGCATCATGTAAGCTATAATGCTACCTGCAGAGAAGAAAAACTATGAACCAACAACACAATAAAGAGTTCTTTTCTTGGTTACCTACAGAGAACAAAACTATGAACCAGCAACACAATAATACTTCTATGCTTGAGTAATGCTTCTTCAACACAATAATCTGCAGCACAACAGATGCAAGAAACAAGAACATACAAAAAGGACAATAAGAAAGAACCTACACGCATAACGAGGCCTCGGAAAACAGGGAAAGAATGCCGAAAAACATAGCTAGATAGCATCATACAAGCAATAATGCTACCTGCAGAGAAGAAAAACTATGAACCAACAACACAATAAAGAGTTCTTTTCTTGGTTACCTGCAGAGAAGAAAAACTATGAACCAGCAACACAATAATACTTCTTTGCTTGTGTAATTCCTCTTCAACACAATAATCTGCAGCACAACAGATGCAAAAAATAAGAACATACAAAAAGGACAATAAGAAAGAGCCTACACGTATAATGAAGCCGTGGAAAACTGAGAAAGATGCCAAAAAAACATAGCTAGTTAACATCATGCAAGTAATAATGCTACCTGCGGAGAAGAAAAACTATGAACCAGCAACACAATAAAGAGTTCTTTTCCTGGTTACCTGGAGAGAAGAAAAACTACGAACCAGCAACACAATAATACTTCTTTGCTTGAGTAATGCTTCTTCAACACAATAATCTGCATCACTACAAATGCAAGAAACAAGAACATACAAAAAGGACCATAACAAGGTGCCTACACACATAATGAGGCCCTGGAAAGCAGAGAAAGAATGCCAAAAAACATAGCTAGATAGCATCATGCAAGCAATAATGCTACCCGCAGAGAAGAAAAACTATGAAACAACAACACAATAAAGAGTTCTTTTCTTGGTTACCCGCAGAGAAGAAAAACTATGAACCAGCAACACAATAATACTTCTTTGCTTGAGTAATGCTTCTTCAACACAATAATCTGCAGCACTACAAATGCAAGAAACAAGAACACACAAAAAGGACCATAACAAAGTGCCTACACGCATAATGAGGCCCTGGAAAACAGAGAAAGAATGCCAAAAAATATAGCTAGATAGCATCATGAAAGCAATAATGCTACCTGCAGAGAAGAAAAACTATGAACCAGCAACAGAATAAAGAGTTCTTTTCTTGGTTACCTGCAGAGTAGAAAAAGTATGAAACAGCAACACAATAATACTTCTTTGCTGGAGTAATGCTTCTTCAACACAATAATCTGCAGCATAACAGATGCAAGAAACAAGAACATAAAAAAAGGAAAATAAGAAAGAGCCTAGACGCATAATTAGGCCTTGGAAAACAGAGAAAGAATGCCACAAAACATAGCTAGATAGCATCATGCAAGCAATAATGCTACCTGCAGAGAAGAAAAACTATGAACCAGCAACACAATAAAGAGTTCTTTTCTTGGTTACCTGCAGAGAAGAAAAAATATGAACCAACAACACAATAATACTTTTTTGCTTGAGTAATGCTTCTTCAACACAATAATCTGCGACACAACAGATGCAAGAAACAAGAACATACAAAAAGGACAATAAGAAAGTGCCTACACGCATAATGAGGCCCTGGAAAACAGAGAAAGAATGTGAAAAAACATAGCTAGATAGCATCATGCAAGCAATAATACTACCTGCAGAGAAGAAAAACTATGAACCAGCAACACAATAAAAGAGTTCTTTTCTTGGTTACCTGCAGAGAATAAAAACTATGAACCAGCAACACAATAATACTTCTTTGCTTGAGTAATGCTTCTTCAACACAATAATATGCAGCACTACAAATGCAAGAAACAAGAACATCCAAAAAGGACCATAACAAAGTGTCTACACGCATAATGAGGCCCAGGAAAACAGAGAAAGAATGCCAAAAAACATAGCAAGATTGCATCATGCAAGCAATAATGTTACCTGCAGAGAAGAAAAACTATGAACCAGCAACACAATAAAGAGTTCTTTTCTTGGTTACCTGCAGAGAAGAAAAACTATGAACCAGCAACACAATAATACTTCTTTGCTTGAGTAATTCCACTTCAACACAATAATCTGCAGCACAACAGATTGAAAAAATAAGAACATACAAAAAGGACAATAAGAAAGATCCTACACGTATAATGAAGCCCTTCAAAACTGAGAAAGATGATAAAAAAAACATAGCTAGATAGCATCATGCAAGTAATAATGCTACATGCGGGGAAGAAAAACTATGAACCAACAACACAATAAAGAGTTCGTTTCTTGCTTACCCGCAGAGAATAAAAACTATGAACAAGCAACACAATAATACTTCTTTGCTTGAGTAATGCTTCTTCAACACAATAATCTGCAACACTACAAATGCAAGAAACAAGAACATACAAAAAGGACCATAACAAAGTGCCTACACGCATAATGAGGCCCTGGAAAGCAGAGAAAGAATGCCAAAAAACATAGCTAGATAGCATCATGAAAGCAATAATGCTACCAGCAGAGAAGAAAAACTATGAACCAGCAACATAATAAAGAGTTCTTTTCTTGGTTACCTGCAGAGAAGAAAAACTATGAACTGGCAACACAATAATACTTCTTTGCTGGAGTAACGCTTCTTCAACACAATAATCTGCAGCACTCCAGATGCAAGAAACAAGAAAAAACAACAAGGACAATAAGAAAGAGCCTACACGTATAATGAGGCCCTGGAAAACAGAGAAAGAATGCCAAAAAACATTGCTAGATAGCATCATGCAAGCAATAATGCTACCTGCAGAGAAGAAAAACTATGAACCAGGCACACAATAAAGAGTTCTTTTCTTGGTTACCTGCGGAGAAGAAAAACTATGAACCAGCAACACAATAATACTTCTTTGCTTGAGTAATGCTTCTTCAACACCATCATCTGCAGCACACCAGATGCAAGAAACAAGAACAAACAAAAAGGACAATAAGAAAGAGCCTACACGCATAATGAAGCCCTGGAAAACAGAGAAAGAATGCCAATAAACGTTGCTAGATAGCATCATGCAAGCAATAATGCTACCTGCAGAGAAGAAAAACTATGAAACAGCAACACAATAATACTTCTTTGCTTGAGTAATTCCACTTCAACACAATAATCTGCAGCACAACAGATGCAAAAAATAAGAACATACAAAAAGGACAATAAGAAAGATCCTACACGTATAATGAAGCCCTTCAAAACTGAGAAAGATGATAAAAAAAACATAGCTAGATAGCATCATGCAAGTAATAATGCTACATGCGGGGAAGTAAAACTATGAACCAACAACACAATAAAGAGTTCGTTTCTTGCTTACCCGCAGAGAATAAAAACTATGAACAAGCAACACAATAATACTTCTTTGCTTGAGTAATGCTTCGTCAACACAATAATCTGCAACACTACAAATGCAAGAAACAAGAACATACAAAAAGGACCATAACAAAGTGCCTACACGCATAATGAGGCCCTGGAAAGCAGAGAAAAAATGCCAAAAAACATAGCTAGATAGCATCATGAAAGCAATAATGCTACCAGCAGAGAAGAAAAACTATGAACCAGCAACATAATAAAGAGTTCTTTTCTTGGTTACCTGCAGAGAAGAAAAACTATGAACTGGCAACACAATAATACTTCTTTGCTGGAGTAACGCTTCTTCAACACAATAATCTGCAGCACTCCAGATGCAAGAAACAAGAAAAAACAACAAGGACAATAAGAAAGAGCCTACACGTATAATGAGGCCCTGGAAAGCAGAGAAAGAATGCCAAAAAACATAGCTAGATAGCATCATGCAAGCAATAATGCTACCTGCAGAGAAGAAAAACTATGAACCAGCAACACAATAAAGAGTTCTTTTCTTGGTTACCTGCGGAGAAGAAAAACTATGAACCAGCAACACAATAATACTTCTTTGCTTGAGTAATGCTTCTTCAACACAATCATCTGCAGCACACCAGATGCAAGAAACAAGAACAAACAAAAAGGACAATAAGAAAGAGCCTACACGCATAATGAGGCCCTGGAAAACAGAGAAAGAATGCCAAAAAACGTTGCTAGATAGCATCATGCAAGTAATAATGCTACATGCGGAGAAGAAAAACTATGAACCAACAACACAATAAAGAGTTCGTTTCTTGCTTACCCGCAGAGAATAAAAACTATGAACAAGCAACACAATAATACTTCTTTGCTTGAGTGATGCTTCTTCAAGACAATAATCTGCAACACTACAAATGCAAGAAACAAGAACATACAAAAAGGACCATAACAAAGTGCCTACACGCATAATGAGGCCCTAGAAAGCAGAGAAAGAATGCCAAAAAACATAGCTAGATAGCATCATGAAAGCAATAATGCTACCAGCAGAGAAGAAAAACTATGAACCAGCAACAGAATAAAGAGTTCTTTTCTTGGTTACCTGCAGAGAAGAAAAACTATGAACTGGCAACACAATAATACTTCTTTGCTGGAGTAACGCTTCTTCAACACAATAATCTGCAGCACTCCAGATGCAAGAAACAAGAAAAAACAACAAGGACAATAAGAAAGAGCCTACACGTATAATGAGGCCCTGGAAAACAGAGAAAGAATGCCAAAAAACATAGCTAGAAAGCATCATGCAAGCAATAATGCTACCTGCAGAGAAGAAAAACTATGAACCAGCAACACAATAAAGAGTTCTTTTCTTGGTTACCTGCGGAGAAGAAAAACTATGAACCAGCAACACAATAATACTTCTTTGCTTGAGTAATGCTTCTTCAACACAATCATCTGCAGCACACCAGATGCAAGAAACAAGAACAAACAAAAAGGACAATAAGAAAGAGCCTACACGTATAATGAGGCCCTGGAAAACAGAGAAAGAATGCCAAAAACGTTAGCTAGATATAGCATCATGCAAGCAATAATGCTACCAGACGACCAGAAAAGGTCTTTCTGTACCTGCGAGAGAAGAAAAACTATGAACCAGCAACAATAAAGAGTTCTTTTCTTGGTTACCGAGAGAAGAAAAACTATTAACCAACACAACACAATAATACTTCTTTGCTCGGATGCAAGAAACAAGAACAAACAACAAGGACAATAAGAAAGAGCCTACACGTGAGGCCCGGAAAACAGAGAAAGAGCAAAACGGGCCAAAACATAGCTAGATAGCCTCATGCAAGCAATAATGCTACTGCGAGAGAAGAAAAACTATGAACCAGCAACACAATAAAGAGTTCTTTTCTTGGTTACCTGCGGAGAAGAAAAACTATGAACCAGCAACACAATAATACTTCTTTGCTTGAGTAATGCTTCTTCAACACAATCATCTACAACACACCAGATGCAAGAAACAAGAACAAACAAAAAGGACAACAAGAAAGAGCCTACACGCATAATGAGGCCCTGGAAAACAGAGAAAGAATGCCAAAAAACGTTGCTAGATAGCATCATGCAAGCAATAATGCTACCTGCAGAGAAGAAAAACTATGAACCAGCAACACAATAAAGAGTTCTTTTCTTGGTTACCTGCAGAGAAGAAAAACTATGAACCAGCAACACAATAATACTTCTTTGCTTAAGTAATGCTTCTTCAACAGAATAATCTGCAGCACACCAGATGCAAGAAACAAGAACAAACAAAAAGGACAATAAGAAAGAGCCTACACGCTTAATGAGGCCCTGGAAAACAGAGAAAGAATGCCAAAAAACGTTGCTAGATAGCATCATGCAAGCAATAATGCCACCTGCAGAGAAGAAAAACTATGAACCAGCAACACAATAAAGAGTTCCTTTCTTGGTTACCTGCAGAGAAGAAAAACTATGAACCAGCAACACAATAATACTTCTTTTCTTGAGTAATGCTTCTTCAACACAATAATCTGCAGCACAACAGATGCAAGAAACAAGAACATACAAAAAGGACAATAAGAAAGAGCCTACACGCTTAATGAGGCCCTGGAAAACAGAGAAAGAATTCTAAAAAAAATAGCTAGATAGCATCATGCAAGCAATAATGCTACCTGCAGAGAAGAAAAACTATGAATCGGCAACACAATAAAGAGTTCTTTTCTTGGTTACCTGCGGAGAAGAAAAACTATGAACCAGCAACACAATAATACTTCTTT
This sequence comes from Sophora flavescens, assembly GCA_030762895.1. Lineage (NCBI taxonomy): Eukaryota > Viridiplantae > Streptophyta > Magnoliopsida > Fabales > Fabaceae > Sophora > Sophora flavescens. The sequence goes on from JAUPTC010000033.1 coordinate 363,770, forward strand.
GCTTGAGTAATGCTTCTTCAACACAATCATCTGCAGCACACCAGATGCAAGAAACAAGAACAAACAAAAAGGACAATAAGAAAGAGCCTACACGCATAATGAGGCCCTGGAAAACAGAGAAAGAATGCCAAAAAACGTTGCTAGATAGCATCATGCAAGCAATAATGCTACCTGCAGAGAAGAAAAACTATGAACCAGCAACACAATAAAGAGTTCTTTTCTTGGTTACCTGCAGAGAAGAAAAACTATGAACCGGCAACACAATAATACTTCTTTGCTGGAGTAACGCTTCTTCAACACAATAATCTGCAGCACTCCAGATGCAAGAAACAAGAACAAACAACAAGGACAATAAGAAAGAGCCTACACGTATAATGAGGCCCTGGAAAACAGAGAAAGAATGCCAAAAAACATAGCTAGATAGCCTCATGCAAGCAATAATGCTACCTGCAGAGAAGAAAAACTATGAACCAGCAACACAATAAAGAGTTCTTTTCTTGGTTACCTGCGGAGAAGAAAAACTATGAACCAGCAACACAATAATACTTCTTTGCTTGAGTAATGCTTCTTCAACACAATCATCTACAGCACACCAGATGCAAGAAACAAGAACAAACAAAAAGGACAACAAGAAAGAGCCTACACGCATAATGAGGCCCTGGAAAACAGAGAAAGAATGCCAAAAAACGTTGCTAGATAGCATCATGCAAGCAATAATGCTACCTGCAGAGAAGAAAAACTATGAACCAGCAACACAATAAAGAGTTCTTTTCTTGGTTACCTGCAGAGAAGAAAAACTATGAACCAAAGAACACAATAATACTTCTTTGCTTAAGTAATGCTTCTTCAACAGAATAATCTGCAAAGACACCGGATGCAAGAAACAAGAACAAACAAAAAGGACAAGAAGAAAGAGCCTACACGCTTAATGAGGCCCTGGAAAACAGAGAAAGAATGCCAAAAAACGTTGCTAGATAGCATCATGCAAGCAATAATGCCACCTGCAGAGAAGAAAAACTATGAACCAAAGAACACAATAAAGAGTTCCTTTCTTGGTTACTGCGCAGAGAAGAAAAACTATGAACCAAAGAACACAATAATACTTCTTTTCTTGAGTAATGCTTCTTCAACACAATAATCTGCAGCACAACAGATGCAAGAAACAAGAACATACAAAAAGGACAATAAGAAAGAGCCTACACGCTTAATGAGGCCCTGGAAAACAGAGAAAGAATGCTAAAAAAAATAGCTAGATAGCATCATGCAAGCAATAATGCTACCTGCAGAGAAGAAAAACTATGAATCGGCAACACAATAAAGAGTTCTTTTCTTGGTTACCTGCGGAGAAGAAAAACTATGAACCAGCAACACAATAATACTTCTTTGCTTGAGTAATGCTTCTTCAACACAATCATCTGCAGCACACCAGAGATGCAAGAAACAAACAAACAAAAAGGACAATAAGAAAGAGCCTACACGCATAATGAGGCCCTGGAAAACAGAGAAAGAATGCCAAAAAACGTTGCTAGATAGCATCATGCAAGCAATAATGCTACTGCGAGAGAAGAAAAACTATGAACCAGCAACAAAATAAAGAGTTCATTTCTTGGTTACCAGCAGAGAAGAAAAACTATGAACCGGCAACACAATAATACTTCTTTGCTGGAGTAACGCTTCTTCAACACAATAATCTGCAGCACTCCAGATGCAAGAAACAAGAACAAACAACAAGGACAATAAGAAAGAGCCTACACGTATAATGAGGCCCTGGAAAACAGAGAAAGAATGCCAAAAAACATAGCTAGATAGCCTCGTGCAAGCAATAATGCTACCTGCAGAGAAGAAAAACTATGAACCAGCAACACAATAAAGAGTTCTTTTCTTGGTTACCTGCAGAGAAGAAAAACTATGAACCAGCAACACAATAATACTTCTTTGCTTGAGTAATGCTTCTTCAACACAATAATCTGCAGCACACCAGATGCAAGAAACAAGAACAAACAAAAAGGACAATAAGAAAGAGCCTACACGCCTAATGAGGCCCTGGAAAATAGAGAAAGAATGCCAAAAAACGTTGCTAGATAGCATCATGCAAACAATAATGCTACCTGCAGAGAAGAAAAACTATGAACCAGCAACACAATAAAGAGTTCTTTTCTTGGTTACCTGCATAGAAGAAAAACTATGAACCAGCAACACAATAATACTTCTTTGCTGGAGTAATGCTTCTTCAACAAAATAATCTGCAGCACACCAGATGCAAGAAACAAGAACAAACAAAAAGGACAATAAGAAAGAGCCTACACGCTTAATGAGGCCCTGGAAAACAGAGAAAGAATGCCAAAAAACGTTGCTAGATAGCATCATGCTAGCAATAATGCTACCTGCAGAGAAGAAAAACTATGAACCAGCAATACAATAAAGAGTTCTTTTCTTGGTTACCTGCAGAGAACAAAAACTATCAACCAGCAACACAATAATACTTCTTTGCTTGAGTAATGCTTCTTCAACACAATAATCTGCAGCACACCAGATGCAAGAAACAAGAACAAACAAAAAGGACAATAAGAAAGAGCCTACACGCATAATGAGGCCCTGGTAAGTAGAGAAAGAATGCCAAAAAACGTTGCTAGATAGCATCATGCTAGCAATAATGCTACCTGCAGAGAAGAAAAACTATGAACCAGCAACACAATAAAGAGTTCTTTTCTTGGTTACCTGCAGAGAACAAAAACTATCAACCAGCAACACAATAATACTTCTTTGCTTGAGTAATTCCTCTTCAACACAATAATCTGCAGCACAACAGATGCAAAAAACAAGAAGATACAAAAAGGACAATAAGAAAGAGACTACACGTATAATGAAGCCCTGGAGAACTGAGAAAGATGCCAAAAAAACATAGCTTGATAGCATCATGCAAATAATAATGCTACCTGCGGAGAAGAAAAACTATGAACCAACAACACAATAATACTTCTTTGCTTGAGTAATGCTTCTTCAACACAATAATCTGCAGCACAACAGATGCAAGAAACAAGAACTCACAAAAAGGACAATAAGAAAGAGCCTACACGCATAACGAGGCCCTGGAAAAAGGAGAAAGAATGCCAAAAAACATAGCTAGATAGCATCATGCAAGCAATAATGCTACCTGCAGAGAAGAAAAACTACGAACCAGCAACACAATAAAGAGTTCTTTTCTTGGTTACCTGCAGAGAACAAAAACTATGAACCAGCAACACAATAATACTTCTTTGCTATAGTAATGCTTCTTCAACACATTAATCTGCAGCACAACAGATGCAAGAAACAAGAACATTCAAAAACGACATAAGAAAGAGCCTACACGCATAACGAGGCCCCAGAAAACAGATAAAGAATGCCAAAAAACATACCTAGATAGCATCATGCAAGCAATAATGCTACTTGCAGAGAAGAAAAACTATGAACCAGCAACACAATAATGAGTTATGTTGATTCACCGGCAAGTGTACCGGGTCGTCGCAAGTAATAAAATAAACACGGTAAGAATTTACCAAGGTCGAACACAAGGATTGGGCTACCAATTCAGCTAATTCGCGAGAAATTCGATAAGTTGGTTAAGTGACAGAAAATGGTTGAGAGAGAGAGAATATGATTGCAATTCAATTAACAAATCTAATAAAACTAAGGTATTAAAATCAGAAATTAAATATCTAAGGTGTCAATTCCACCTACCCAATCATGCATAGTACCCAAGTGATGATGACTCTTCCCTAATTCAATTACAATGTCAACCAGGACCCCCAAATTCTCCTTTATCCACTGTCGTGCTCAATAGGACGTATTCAACGATTGGATTAATTACTTACTAGGTCTCATAACCCTAATCATCAAACTCTATTAATTCTTGTTTCCTATAAGGTTGCACCGATCTCCTACTCACTCTCGTGCAATAGTCGATCGATGATCCCAATTCAAGTTCTAAAACGCGAATCGCCTCCTAAGCCTCAACACATATGATCAATGCAATCAATTCAGAATTGGAAAACATTAATTGAGAAAAGGGAGAGAAACATACATCACATTGAATCGCTACACCGTCATGGGTGGTTTCATTGATCCTTCAGACGAGGGAATTAGTTCCTCGTGCTCGTAAAGATAGACAAGCAATCGGACATAACCACCATAGTAAAATAAGAAAAAGAAAAGAGGAGACGCAGCTCCAAAAACACAAGGATTCGTCCCTAAACACTAAAAAACAATGGTGAATTAAAAACTTCCCGAGATCCCCTCAATCTGCCCTAAAACAGCAATATATAGGATTCCTGATCTGCGCTCGCTCGTGAGGCGAGCAAGCTCTCGCGAGGCGAATATTAAAATTGGCGCGCATTCAAATTGGACTCTCGCGAGGCGAGACTACGTTCACGAGGCGAGACAGAGAGGATGTCATTTCTGGCACAGTCAGGCCTTCAGGATTGCGGGGCGAGCAGTATCTTCGCGGGGCGAGACAGAAAGGAAGATTGTTGCTGCTTCAGCTGGTCTTCAGGCTCGCGAGGCGAGCATCCACTCGCAGGGCGAGTATCTCCAGAATGGCAATTTCCACTATTTCTTGACTTTTCTTGACTCTCAGAGCTCTACTTCTAACCAGAATCATAAAAAGAAACAAAAAGCGTAATTCTACTCTAAATAGACTAAAAACTACTAAAAATACATAAACCGAGTCAAAGTCTAACTTAGGAACAAAACAAGGCCAAATTTGGGCGAAAACGAGATTGAACTCGAATAATTAGCACATAAACCACAGTCTTACTAGTTATAAAACTAGATAAGCCAGAGGCTTATCAAACACCCCAAACTTAAACCTTGTTTGTCCCCAAGCAAGCTAAAACTCATAAAAGACTCAAGACTTGGCAAGCTTAAAGGATCTAATCAATTTCATACAAATTTCATGCAATCTAAACAAAACAGTTTTTCTTCAATGATTTCCACCCTTGCATCAATGTAATCCCCACATTCATTTACTTTAAACAATTGAGAACTTCATCATTCATGCAATCATTAATCTAAGTTGAGGATCAAAGTCACCCACAAAAGGAAGATCACCAATTTCAAACAATTGCCTTCCTCACAAGGGTATGTAAAATTTCACTCATTCACTCAAATTCGTCTAGGCTATCAACTTTTCACTCAATTTCACATATCAAGAGCACTTCCCATGAATTTGATGTTCATCTCAAAAATAGTTCCCACGAAAACATGTATGCAACATTAGAAGGTCTTTTAAAGGTTAAAATGGGGCCTGGCTAAGGGTAGCATATTCAAGGATACTAGGCTTAAGTCCCTAGGAACTAAGAGAGCATGAGCATTTGACACATATTCCACTCAAATTCCTTTTTTCCATTTTTCTTTTTGCCTCGGGTGACTACAGCCTTTTCCTTGCTAATCTTTTTGTTTTGCCCCTTTTCTTTTGGCAATTTTTTTTCTTTCTTTCTTTTTTTCTTTTTCTTTTTGCCTTGGGTTTCAACCTTTATTTTTCTTTTTCTCAACCCAAAATGACATATCATCTTGTATCCACCCCAAACTTAGTTTCTCACAACCCTTCTCTTGCTAAGCTTTCATGCTCTCCTAATCCTAAGATTGGGTTAACATGGTTTTTTAGATTTTTGGCTTATAATATAGGGTCATCAAGAAACAATAGGTCAATTAGGCTCAATGTGGCTAACTAGGGAACATGTATTAGGGATGGTTCTTTTTAGGCCAAGTAGCTATTCAAAGAAAATTTCCTAAATCATTTGATGCAACACATAAACATGCAAACCATGAAGAGATTCAATCAAATTCATAAAAGTGCAACTTAAAAGTGATTCACACTATCAAAAACAAAGTTGGAGGCTCAAATTCCTCACCTGGACATTTTTTGCAAATTGTTTGACCGAGATACAATTCCTAGTGTGTGCACCCTTCACCCCAAACTTGTCATAAATCAAGCAATCACAATAAAGTTTCTCAAAGTTCAATTTTCAATTTTTCCCATGGGGATCAACTTTTCTATTTTCAGAACCTAGGGGGAAATCATCAATGGTCAAAATAATTCATGCAATCAATCTATGCTAAATTTAATTAAAATCCAACAAGCTTGCCGACACAACATTCATACACAAACTCTTGATCTTCTCAAATTATTCAAGAGCGACAAACAAAAACAAAAACAAAAACAAAAACAAAAACAACAATTGGTTCCCTCCCCCACACTTAAAGCATACAGTTTCTTCAATGAAAGAACACAGATATATAAAATAAGAGTGAGGAAAGGAAAGGGTGCTCCCTGATCAAATACTAGTGGATGTAGCCGCTTCCACGGAAAGTTCTTCTACGGTTGCATCCTCATCCAATTGTTCCCTCGGGCACCCCCTCTGCTGGTCCAAAGGCCTCTCCTGGAAGAAATCCTGCAAGTCAAAAACTTAATTGCAGATTCGCGAGGCGAGAGATCACTCGTGAGGCGAATATGGAAAATTGTTCTTCACACTTTCCAAAATAGCGAGGCGAGTAGTATCTCGTGAGGCGAATCTGGAATTCCAATAGATGCTGATGCCCAGAATCGCGAAGCTAAAGTAGCCATCGCGACGCGAGACAGAAGCGTGAGCAAGCCTCTGAGATTCAGGGCTTCTGTCTCGCGTGGCCACTGAGGATTCGCGTGGCAAATCAAGCTTTTTTTTTAATATATAAATGAAAATGACAGAAACTAAAAATAAAGGATACCTAGCTTGGGTTGCCTCCCAATAAGCGCTTCTTTAACGTCACTAGCTTGACTTATTAAGAAGCATCCTCCTGGATCCCATAGCCTGTGGCATAAGGGCCAAGTGATGCTCATCATGTGAGATCCTCCACCCGGATCCCATGGTTTGTGAAGTGACCATTGCAGAAGCATTACGACTCTATCCATAATTCCACCTGGCTCGTGTGTGAAAACTCCATTGACCTCTTCAATTATGAACTCACTTCTTCTCGAGTCAAATGGTGTTTTCTCGAGGAAGTGTGCCAGACAAGTGGGAGGGTCTAACTTACCAGTGTCCACACATGCATGTAAGCCAACATCTTTATTTAATGCAGCAAAATCAGATTGCTCAGCAAGCATGGTGGAGTCCACTACCGCATCATCTGCACTTTGATCCATCCCCCCAACCATATTCTGCTCAAATAATGCTTCATGTGGGTATGGTACCTGCCGTTTGCAAATCTCCCCCACTTGCTCCGGTGTCTTGTCACTTGCCAACTCCTCTTTCTTAGGTTGCTCTTCCTCAACATGTGGTTGTTCCGGGGCCTTGTCTGGGAAAGTGGCTGGGAGACGCTCATTAAGTTGCTTTGCGAGCTGAGCTATCTGCGTCTCTAGATTCTGAATTGCCGCCCCTGTATGAGTTGCCAACTTGTCAATGGTTGTGCTTGTATTGATTGCCAACTTCTCGACTGTCGCGCTCATCTTCTCAAAAGCCAACTCCCACGGTTGCCTTCCACCATCCTGATAAGCCTCTGGCTTATCTAGTTTTATGACTAGATAAACTAGGGTTTATGTGCCAAATAGTCGAGTTCATTCTCGTTTTCGCCCAAATTTGCCTTGTTTCGTTCCTAAGTTAGACTTTGACTCGTTTTGTGGATTTTGTGTAGTTTTTAGCTTATTTTGGATAGAATTACGCTTTTGTTTGCTTTTGGTGTTTTCAGGTCAATAAGTGAAGCTCGGAGAATCAAGGAAAGTCAAGAAGCAGTGGAAAAAGCACTTCTGGAGATACTCGCCTCGCGAGTATATGCTCGCCTCGCGAACCTGAACATCAGAAAAAGGCAGCAACAGTCATCCTTCTGGTTCGCCTCGCGAACAATATTCTCGCCTCGCGAACCTGAACATCAGAAAAAGAAGCGAGCAATCGGCTCTGCGGTTCGCCCCGCGAACAATCTTCTCGCCTCGCGAATCAGGAAGACCCTGGAAGTCAGAGACCATCACGGCCCAGCCGTGATGAAGGTCACAGCCTAGAATTGAAGACTCGCCCCGCGAACACACTTTCGCCTCGCGAGAGTTCAAATTGAAAGCGCGCCAATTTTAATTCTCGCCTCGCGAGAGGCATCTCGCCTCGCGAACGAGCGCAGATCAGGAATCCTATTTAAAGGCTGTTGCAGATCAGATTGGAGACATCTGGGAGGCTGTAGGGCTTTTGGAGGGCCGCGAATCCTAGTAGTTTTCCGCTGTTTAGAGTAGCGTTTAGGGTAATTTCTTTTCTCTTTGGAGCTGCGTCTCCCTTTTTCTTATGGAGATTATGTCCGATTGTTTGTCTATGAGCATGAGGAACTAATCCCCTCGTCTGAGGGAACAATGAAGCCACCCATGGCAGTGTAGATTCGATATGATGTATGTCTTTCTCCCTTTTTCTCAATAAATGTTTTCCAATTCTGATTTGATTGTGTTAATCATATGTGTTGCGTGATTGACTTGTTAACGTCGATGAGGCCTAGTCAGCGATTCACGTTTAGAACTTGAATTGGGATCATCGATCGAGTATTGCACGAGAGTGAGTAGGAGATCGGTGCAACCTTATAGGGAACAAGAATTAACCAAATTCGAGATTAGGATTATGAGACCTAGTAAGTAATTAATCCAATCGTCGAATACGTCCTAATGAGCACGAGAGTGGATTTAGGAGAATTTAGGGGTCCCGGTTGACATTGTAATTGAACTTAGGGAGGAATTCATCATCACTTGGGAATACATATTGGGTAGGTGGATTTGTGACCTTGGATATTTTAATTTCTGATTTTTAGTTAATTATTTCATTAGATTTGTTAATTGAATTTTAGATATTAATCTCTCTCTCTCTCCACCACCTTCTGTAACTTGACCAAACCTATCTGATTTCCCGCGGATTAGTCGAATTGGTAGCCCAATCCCTGAGTTCGACCTCGGTAATTACTTATCGTGTTATTTTATTACTTACGACGACCCGGTACACTTGCCGGCGTCTCACAACAAGTTTTTGGCGCCGTTGCCGGGGATTGGCACAACCAATTTTCCTGATTTTAGGGTAGTTTGATTATTTGGTTAAGTTATTTTTCTTTTCATTTTTAATTCTTATTTTTGTTTTATTTGATATTATTACTCTCTATTTCTTGATCCCACTTGGTCTTGGCCCTGTTTTGTATGCGAGGTACACGAAGGAATGCTTCCGGGTTGCGAATATTGTGATGGGAACCATGACACTTGGAATTGTCCGTTCTACTTCCCTCAAGTATATGTGGAACCATGGCATAATGACAGCGTGCCCCAAAACAACTATCAGAGTCAGAATCAGTATTGGGGTGATATGCATAGAGACCATCTGGATTTCGCTTGGAGTAATGCTGACGATGGTCTAGCCTGGCAACCACAACCTCAACAGAACTGGCAACCACAACCTCAACAAAATTGGCAACCACAACCTTGGGAGTTGGCTCTTGAGAGGTTGAGTGCGACACTTGAGAAAGTGTCAATCAATACAAATGCAGTCATTGACAAGATGGCCACATCATTTGAGAAGGCGAATGCGGCATTAGAGATGAAGATTGACCAACTCGCAAGGCAAATAAATGAGCATCCCCCAGAGACTTTCCCAGTTGATACCGAGAACGACCCTAAGAACCAATGCAATGCCACAACAACTAGAAGCAGTGGGGTGTTGGGATATGACTGGGATGTAACTAGTTCTCAGGGAGTTGAGGAAGAACTACCACATGTTGAGGAAGAACAACCGGAGGAAGAGAAATTGACAAGCAACAAGGCCCCGGAACAACCACATGTTGAGAAAGAGCAACCTAAGGAAGAGGAGTTGGCAAAGGACAAGGCACCGGAGCAAGGGGGTAGAGATCAAGATGAAGATAAAGTGGCAGAGGATTTCACCATGCTTGCCAAGCAACCTGATTTTGATGCGTTAAATAACTATGTTGGCTTACATGCATGTGTGGACATGGGTAAGTTAGACCCTCCCACTTGTCTGGCACACTTCCTCGTGAAAACACAATTTGACCCGAGAGGAAGTGAGTTCATCATTGCGGAGGTCAATGGAGTTTTCACACACTGGCTGGGTGGAGTTGATGATAAGGTCATATTGCTGCTACGATCTCCACTCCAATTACCATTTGATCCGGGTGGAGGATTTGATATGATGAGCGTCTCTTGGCCCTTGTACCATAGACTATGGGATCCAGGTGGATGCTTCTTAATAAGTCAAGCTCGGGACGTTAAACAAGCGCTTCTTGGGAGGCAACCCAAGCTAGGTATCCCTCTCTTCTCCTAAATTTTGTTTTGTTTTTGTGTTTGTTTTGTTTTTGTTTGTCACTCTTGAATAATTTGAGAAGATCAATAGTTGTTGTATGAATGTCGTGTCGGCAAGCTTGTTGGATTTTAATTAGATTGAGCGTAGATTGATTGCATGAATTATTTGACCATTGATGATTTCCCCTAAGTTCTGAAATTAGAAAAGTTTATCCCCACTTAAAAATTGAAAACTGAACTTTGAGAACTTTGTTGTGATTACTTGATTTATGATAAGTTTGGGGTGAGGGGGTGCACACACGAGGAATCGTATCTCGGTCAAACAATTTGCAAAATGTCCAGGTGAGGATTTGAGCCTCCAACTCTGTTTTTGAATGTGTGAATCACTGTTAAGTTGCACTTTCCCGAATTTGCTTGAATCTCTATATGGTTTGCATGTTTATGTGTTGCATCAAATGATTTAGGCAATTTTCTTTGAATAACTACTTGGCCGTAAATTGAACCAACCATGATGAATGATCCCTAGTTAGCCACATTGAGCCTTGAAGCCTATTGTTCTTGATGACCTTACATTACAAGCCATTAACTCAGAAAAACCATGATTTTCCCCTACCCTAGGATTTAGGAGAGTATGGAATTTTAGCTTTGTGAGTGTTGTTGTGGAACTAAGTTTGGGGTGGCTACAAGTTCATGAATCATAGTTGAGAAAAAGAAAAACGGAAGTAAGGGGCCGAAGGCTTGGAAGAAAAAAAAAAGGGTGATAAAAAGCATTGAATATGTGCCAAAAAGGGCAAAGAAAAATAAATATAAAAAGGAAGAGAATAATATGAGAGTGAATTCAATTGTTGTGATATTAGTTTCATGCTCTCATTGATCCTAGGGACTTAGCCTCTATCCTTTGATTATCCTACCCTTAACCAGGCCCCATTACAACCTTTGAAAGACCTATTGATGTTGCATGCATGTTTTCGTGGGAACTATGTTTGAGATGAAAATCAAATTCATGGGAAGTGCTCTTAGAATGTGAAAGTGAGTGAAAAAGTTGAAAGCCTAGACGAATTTGAGCGAATGAGTGAAATTTTACATACCCTTGTGAGGAAGGCAATTGTTTGAAATTGGTGATCTTCTTTTTGTGTGTGACTCTGAACCTCAACTTAGATTAATGATTGCATGAATGATGAAGTTCTCAAATGTTTAAAGTAAATGAATGTGGGGATTACGTTAATATAGGGGGGGAGATCATTGGAGAAAAACTGTTTTGATTGCATGAAATTTGTGCGAAATTGATTAGATCCTTTAGGCTTGCCAAGTCTTGAGTCATTTTTGAGTTTTAGCTTGCTTGGGGACAGGCAAGGTTTAAGTTTGGGGTGTTTTGATAAACCTCTGGCTTATCTAGTTTTATGACTAGATAAACTAGGGTTTATGTGCCAAATAGTCGAGTTCATTCTCATTTTCGCCCAAATTTGCCTTGTTTCGTTCCTAAGTTAGACTTTGACTCCTTTTGTGGATTTTGTGTAGTTTTTAGCTTATTTTGGATAGAATTACGCTTTTGTTTGCTTTTGGTGTTTTCAGGTCAATAAGTGAAGCTCGGAGAATCAAGGAAAGTCAAGAAGCAGTGGAAAAAGCACTTTTGGAGATACTCGCCTCGTGAGTATATGCTCGCCTCGCGAACCTGAACATCAGAAAAAGGCAGCAACAGTCATCCTTCTGGTTCGCCTCGCGAACAATATTCTCGCCTCGCGAACCTGAACATCAGAAAAAGGCAGCAACAGTCAGCTCTCTGGTTCGCCCCGCGAACAATCTTCTCGCCTCGCGAATCAGGAAGACCCTGGAAGTCAGAGACCATCACGGCCCAGCCGTGATGAAGGTCACAGCCTAGAATTGAAGACTCGCCCCGCGAACACACTTTCGCCTCGCGAGAGTTCAAATTGAAAGCGCGCCAATTTTAATTCTTGCCTCGCGAGAGGCATCTCGCATCGCGAACGAGCGCAGATCAGGAATCCTATTTAAAGGCTGTTGCAGATCAGATTGGAGACATCTGGGAGGCTGTAGGGCTTTTGGAGGGCCGCGAATCCTAGTAGTTTTCCGCTGTTTAGAGTAGCGTTTAGGGTAATTTCTTTTCTCTTTGGAGCTGCGTCTCCCTTTTTCTTATGGAGATTATGTCCGATTGTTTGTCTATGAGCATGAGGAACTAATCCCCTCGTCTGAGGGAACAATGAAGCCACCCATGGCAGTGTAGATTCGATATGATGTATGTCTTTCTCCCTTTTTCTCAATAAATGTTTTCCAATTCTGATTTGATTGTGTTAATCATATGTGTTGCGTGATTGACTTGTTAACGTCGATGAGGCCTAGTCAGCGATTCGCGTTTAGAACTTGAATTGGGATCACCGATCGAGTATTGCACGAGAGTGAGTAGGAGATCGGTGCAACCTTATAGGGAACAAGAATTAACCAAATTCGAGATTAGGATTATGAGACCTAGTAAGTAATTAATCCAATCGTCGAATACGTCCTAATGAGCACGAGAGTGGATTTAGGAGAATTTAGGGGTCCCGGTTGACATTGTAATTGAACTTAGGGAGGAATGCATCATCACTTGGGAATACATATTGGGTAGGTGGATTTGTGACCTTGGATATTTTAATTTCTGATTTTTAGTTAATTATTTCATTAGTTTTGTTAATTGAATTTTAGAAATTAATCTCTCTCTCTCTCCACCACCTTCTGTAACTTGACCAAACCTATCTGATTTCCCGCGGATTAGTCGAATTGGTAGCCCAATCCCTGAGTTCGACCTCGGTAATTACTTACCGTGTTATTTTATTACTTGCGACGACCCGGTACACTTGCCGGCGTCACACAACACATCCCGTCGAGGCTGTGGTTGCCAAGCTAGACCACCACTAGCATTACTCCAAGCGAAACCCGGATGGTCTCTCCTCATATAACCCCTATTCTGATTCTGGCTGTTACTCTGATAGATGTTCTGGGGCACGCTGTCATAGAAATTATGGCATGAGTCCACATGTTCTTGAGAGAAGTAGAACAGACAGCTCTGAGTGTCATGGTCTCCATTACAATTTTCACAACCCGGAGGCATTCCCTCGTGTACCTCGCATACAAAACAAGGCAAGACCAAGTGGAATCAAAGAAGCAGATGGAAATAATAATAAATAAAAATAAAAATAAAAATAAAAATAAAAATAAAAATAAAAATAACTTAGCCAAATAATCAAACTTCCCTAAAAATTAGAAAAATTGGTTGTGCCAATCCCCGGCAACGGCGCCAAAAACTTGCTGATTCACCGGCAAGTGTACCGGGTCGTTGCAAGTAATAAAATAAACACGGTAAGAATTTACCGAGGTCGAACACAAGGATTGGGCTACCAATTCAGGTAATTCGCGAGAAATCGATAAGTTGGTTAAGTGACAACAAATGGTCGAGAGAGAGAAAATAGGATTGCAATTCAATTAACAAATCTAATAAAACTAAGGTATTAAAATCAGAAATTAAATATCTAAGGTGTCAATTCCACCTACCCACTCATGCATAGTACCCAAGTGATGATGACTCTTCCCTAATTCAATTACAATGTCAACCAGGACCCCCAAATTCTCCTATATCCACTGTCGTGCTCAATAGGACGTATTCAACGATTGGATTAATTACTTACTAGGTCTCATAACCCTAATCATCAAACTCTATTAATTCTTGTTCCCTATAAGGTTGCACCGATCTCCTACTCACTCTCGTGCAATACTAGTCGATCGATGATCCCAATTCAAGTTCTAAAACGCGAATCGCCTCCTAAGCCTCAACACGTTTAACTAGTCAATCACGCATGCACATATGATCAACGCAATCAATTCAGAATTGGAAAACATTAATTGAGAAAAGGGAGAGAAACATACATCACATTGAATCGCTACACCGTCATGGGTGATTTCATTGATCCCTCATACGAGGGAATTAGTTCCTCATGCTCGTAAAGACAGACAAGCAATCGGACATAACCACCATAGTAAAATAAGAAAAAGAAAAGAGGAGACACAGCTCCAGAAACACAAGGATTCGTCCCTAAACACTACAAAACAATGGTGAATCAAAAACTTCCCGAGATCCCCTCAATCTGACATAAACAACAATATATAGGATTCCTGATCTGCGCTCGCTCGCGAGGCGAGCAAGCTCTCGCGAGGCGAATATTAAAATTGGCGTGCATTCAAATTGGACTCTCGCGAGGTGAGACAGAGAGGATGTCATTCCTGGCACAGTCAGGCCTTCAGGATCGCGGGGCGAGTAGTATCTTCGCTGGGCGAGACAGAAAGGATGATTGTTGCTGCTTCAGCTGGTCTTCAGGCTAGCGAGGCGAGCATCCACTCGTGGGGCGAGTATCTCCAGAATGGCAATTTCCACTATTTCTTGACTTTCCTTGACTCTCAGAGCTCCACTTCTAACCAGAAACATAAAAAGAAACAAAAAGCGTAATTCTACTCTAAATAGACTAAAAACTACTAAAAATACATAAACCGAGTCAAAGTCTAACTTAGGAACAAAACAAGGCCAAATTTGGGCGAAAACGAGATTGAACTCGAATAATTAGCACATAAACCACAGTCTTACTAGTTATAAAACTAGATAAGCCAAAGGCTTATCAAGTTCTTCTCTTGGTTACCTGCAGAGAACAAAAACTATCAACCAGCAAGACAATAATACTTCTTTTCTTGAGTAATTCCTCTTCAACACAATAATCTGCAGCGCAACAGATGCAAAAAACAAGAAAATACAAAAAGGACAATAAGAAAGAGCCTACACGTATAATGAAGCCCAGGAAAACAGAGCAAGGTGCCAAAAAAACATAGCTAGATAGCATCATGCAAGTAATAATGCTACCTGCGGAGAAGAAAGACTATGAACCAGCAACACAATAAACAATTGTTTTCTTGCTTACCTGCAGAGAATAAAAACTATGAACCAACAACACATTAATACTTCTTTGCTTGAGTAATGCTTCTTCAACACAATAATCTGAAGCACTACAAATGCAAGAAACAAGAACATACAAAAAGGACCATAACAAAATGCCTACACGCAAAATGAGGCCCTGGAAAACAGAGAAAGAATGCCAAAAAACATAGTTAGATAGCATCATGCAAGTAATAATGCTACCTGCGGAGAAGAAAAACTATGAACCAGCAACACAATAAAGAGTTCTTTTCTTGCTTACCTGCAGAGAAGAAAAAATATGAACCAGCAACACAATAATACTTCTTTGCTTGTGTAATGCTTCTTCAACACAATAATCTGCAGTACACCAGATGCAAGAATCAAGAACAAACAAAAAGGACAATAAGAAAGAGCCTACACGCATAACGAGGCCCTGGAAAACAGAGAAAGAATGCCAAAAAACATAGCTAGATAGCATCATGCAAGCAATAATGCTACCTGCAGAGAAGAAAAACTATGAACCAGCAACACAATAAAGAGTTCTTTTCTTAGTTACCTGCAGAGAACAAAAACTATGAACCAGCAACACAATAATATTTCTTTGCTTGAGTAATGCTTCTTCAACACATTAATCTGCTGCACAACAGATGCAAGAAACAAGAACATACAAAAAGGAAAATAAGAAAGAGCCTACACGCATAACGAGGCCCTGGAAAACAGAAAAAGAATGCCAAAAAAATAGCTAGATAGCATCATGCAAGCAATAATGCTACCAGCAGAGAAGAAAAACTATGAACCAACAACACAATAAAGAGTTCTTTTCTTGGTTACCTGCAGAGAACAAAAACTATGAACCAGCAACACAATAATACTTCTTTGCATGAGTAATGCTTCCTCAACACATTAATCTGCAACACAACAGATGCAAGAAACAAGAACATACAAAAAGGACATAAGAAAGAGCCTACACGCATAACGAGGCCCCGAAAAACAGAGAAAGAATACCAAAAAACATAGCTAGATAGCATCATGCAAGCAATAATGCTACCAACAGAAAAGAAAAACTCTGAACCAGCAACACAATAAAGAATTCATTTCTTGGTTACCTGCAGAGAACAAAAACTATCAACCAGCAACACAATAATACTTCTTTTCTTGAGTAATTCCTCTTCAACACAATAATCTGCAGCGCAACAGATTTAAAAAACAAGAACATACAAAAAGGACAATAAGAAAGAGACTACACGTATAATGAAGCCAAGGAAAACTGAGAAAGATGCCAAAAAAACATAGCTAGATAGCATCATGCAAGTAATAATGCTACCTGCGGAGAAGAAAAACTATGGACCAGCAACACAATAAAGAGTTCTTTTCTTCCTTACCTGCAGAGAATAAAAACTATGAACCAGCAACACAATAATACTTCTTTGCTTGAGTAATGCTTCTTCAACACAATAATCTGAAGCACTACAAATGCAAGAAACAAGAACATACAAAAAGGACCATAACAAAGTGCCTACACGTATAATGAGGCCCTGGAAAATAGAGAAAGAATGCCAAAAAACATAGCTAGATAGCATCATGCAAGTAATCATGCTACCTGCGGAGAAGAAAAACTATTAACCAGCAACACAATAAAGAGTTCTTTTCTTGCATACTTGCAGAGAATAAAATCTACGAACCAGCAACACAATAATACTTCTTTGCTTGAGTAATGCTTCTTCAACACAATAATCTGCAGCTCTACAAATGCATGAAACAAAAACATACAAAAAGGACCATAACAAAGTGCCTACACGCATAATGAGGCCCTGGAAAACAGAGAAAGAATGCCAAAAAAACATAGCTAGATAGCATCATGCAAGCAATAATGCTACCTGCAGAGAAGAAAAACTATGAACCAGCAACACAATAAAGAGTTCTTTTCTTGGTTACCTGCAGAGAAGAAAAACTATGAACCAGCAACACAATAATACTTCTTTGCTTGAGTAATGCTTCTTCAACACAATAATCTGCATCACACCAGATGCAAGAAACAAGAACAAACAAAAAGGACAATAAGAAAGAGCCTACACGCATAATGAGGCCCTGAAAAATAGAGAAAGATTGCCAAAAAACGTTGCTCGATAGCATCATCCTAGCAATAATGCTACCTGCAGAGAAGAAAAACTATGAACCAGCAACACAATAAAGAGCTCTTTTCTTGGTTACCTGCAAAGAATAAAAACTATGAACCAGCAACACAATAATACTTCTTTGCTTGAGTAATGCTTCTTCAACACAATAATCTGTAGCACAACAGATGCAAGAAACAAGAACAAACAAAAAGAACAATAAGAAATAGCCTACACGCATATTGAGGCCCTGGAAAATAGAGAAAGAATGCCATAAAACATAGCTAGATAGCATCATGCAAGCAATAATGCTACCTGCAGAGAAGAAAAACTATGAACCAGCAACACAATAATACTTCTTTGCTTGAGTAATGCTTCTTCAACACAATAATCTGCAGCACTACAAATGCAAGAAACAAGAACATACAAAAAGGACAATAAGAAAGAGCCTACACGCATAACGAGGCCCTGGAAAACAGAGAAAGAATGCCAAAAAACATAGCTAGATAGCATCATGCAAGCAATAATGCTACCTGCAGAGAAGAAAAACTATGAACCAGCAACACAATAAAGAGTTCTTTTCTTGGTTACTGCAGAGAACAAAAACTATGAACCAAAGAACACAATAATACTTCTTTGCTTGAGTAATGCTTCTTCAACACATTAATCTGCTGCACAACAGATGCAAGAAACAAGAACATACAAAAAGGACAATAAGAAAGAGCCTACATGCATAACGCGGCCCTGGAAAATGGAGAAAGAAAGCCAAAAAACATAGCTAGATAGCATCATGCAAGCAATAATGCTACCTGCAGAGAAGAAAAACTATGAACCAACAACACAATAAAGAGTTCTTTTCTTGGTTACCTGCAGAGAACAAAAACTATGAACCAGCAACACAATAATACTTCTTTGCCTGAGTAATGCTTCTTCAACACATTAATCTGCAGCACAACAGATGCAAGAAACAAGAACATACAAAAAGGACATAAGAAAGAGCCTACACGCATAACGAGGCCCCGAAAAACAGAGAAAGAAT
Source organism: Sophora flavescens (assembly GCA_030762895.1). Taxonomy (NCBI): domain Eukaryota; kingdom Viridiplantae; phylum Streptophyta; class Magnoliopsida; order Fabales; family Fabaceae; genus Sophora; species Sophora flavescens. Next base: position 382,150 of record JAUPTC010000033.1, read on the forward strand.
ACCAAAAAACATAGCTAGATAGCATCATGCAAGCAATAATGCTACCTACAGAAAATAAAAACTATGAACCAGCAACACAATAAAGAGTTCATTTCTTGGTTACCTGCAAAGAACAAAAACTATCAACCAGCAACACAATAATACTTCTTTTCTTGAGTAATTCCTCTTCAACACAATAATCTGCAGCGCAACAGATGTAAAAAACAAGAACATACAAAAAGGTCAATAAGAAAGAGACTACACGTATAATGAAGCCCAGGAAAACTGAGAAAGATGCCAAAAAAACATAGCTAGATAGCATCTTGCAAGTAATAATGCTACCTGCGGAGAAGAAAGACTATGAACCAGCAACACAATAAACAATTGTTTTCTTGCTTACCTGCAGAGAACAAAAACTATCAACCAGCAACACAATAATACTTCTTTTCTTGAGTAATTCCTCTTCAACACAATAATCTGCAGCGCAACAGATGCAAGAAACAAGAACATACAAAAAGGACCATAACAAAATGCCTACACGCAAAATGAGGCCCTGGAAAACAGAGAAAGAATGCCAAACAACATAGTTAGATAGCATCATGCAAGTAATAATGCTACTTGCGGAGAAGAAAAACTATGAACCAGCAACACAATAAAGAGTTCTTTTCTTGCTTACCTGCAGAGAAGAAAAACTATGAACCAGCAACACAATAATACTTCTTTGCTTGAGTAATGCTTCTTCAACACATTAATCTGCAGTACACCAGATGCAAGAATCAAGAACAAACAAAAAGGACAATAAGAAAGAGCCTACACGCATAATGAGGCCCTGGAAAACAGAGAAAGATTGCCAAAAAACGTTGCTCGATAGCATCATGCTAGCAATAATGCTACCTGCAGAGAAGAAAAACTATGAACCAGCAACACAATAAAGAGTTCTTTTCTTGGTTACCTGCAAAGAAGAAAAACTATGAACCAGCAACACAATAATACTTCTTTGCTTGAGTAATGCTTCTTCAACACAATAATCTGTAGCACAACAGATGCAAGAAACAAGAACATACAAAAAGGACAATAAGAAATAGCCTACACGCATATTGAGGCCCTGGAAAACAGAGAAAGAATGCCAAAAAACATAGCTAGATAGCATCATGCAAGCAATAATGCTACCTGCAGAGAAGAAAAACTATGAACCAAAGAACACAATAATACTTCTTTGCTTGAGTAATGCTTCTTCAACACAATAATCTGCAGCACTACAAATGCAAGAAACAAGAACATTCAAAAAGGACAATAAGAAAGAGCCTACACGCATAACGAGGCCCTGGAAAACAGAGAAAGAATGCCAAAAAACATAGCTAGATAGCATCATGCAAGCAATAATGCTACCTGCAGAGAAGAAAAACTATGAACCAGCAACACAATAAAGAGTTCTTTTCTTGGTTACCTGTAGAGAACAAAAACTATGAACCAGCAACACAATAATACTTCTTTTCTTGAGTAATGCTTCTTCAACACATTAATCTGCAGCACAACAGATGCAAGAAACAAGAACATACAAAAAGGACAATAAGAAAGAGCCTACACGCATAACGAGGCCCTGGAAAACAGAGAAAGAATGCCAAAAAAATAGCTAGATAGTATCATGCAAGCAATAATGCTACCAGCAGAGAAGAAAAACTATGAACCAGCAACACAATAAAGAGTTCTTTTCTTGGTTACTTGCAGAGAACAAAAACTATGAACCAGCAACACAATAATACTTTTTTGCTTGAGTAATGCTTCTTCAACACATTAATCTGCAGCCCAACAGATGCAAGAAACAAGAACTTACAAAAAGGACATAAGAGCCTACACGCATAACGAGGCCCCGGAAAACTGAGAAAGATGCCAAAAAAACAATGCTAGATAGCATCATGCAAGTAATAATGCTACCTACAGAAAAGAAAAACTATGAACCAGCAACACAATAAAGAGTTCATTTCTTGGTTACCTGCAGAGAACAAAAACTATCAACCAGCAACACAATAATACTTCTTTTCTTGAGTAATTCCTCTTCAAAACAATAATCTGCAGCGCAACAGATGCAAAAAACAAGAACATACAAAAAGGACAATAAGAAAGAGACTACACATATAATGAAGCCCAGGAAAACTGAGAAAGATGCCAAAAAAACATAGCTAGATAGCATCATGCAAGTAATAATACTACCTGCGGAGAAGAAAAACTATGAACCAGCAACACAATAAAGAGTTCTTTTCTTGCTTACCTGCAGAGAATAAAAACTATGAACCAGCAACACAATAATACTTCTTTGCTTGAGTAATGCTTCTTCAACACAATAATCTGAAGCAATACATATGCAAGAAACAAGAACATACAAAAAGGACCATAACAAAGTGCCTACACGTATAAGGAGGCCCTGGAAAATAGAGAAAGAATGCCAAAAAACATAGCTAGATAGCATCATGCAAGTAATAATGCTACCTGCGGAGAAGAAAAACTATTAACCAGCAACACAATAAAGAGTTCTTTTCTTGCATACCTGCAGAGAATAAAAACTACGAACCAGCAACACAATAATACTTCTTTGCTTGAGTAATGCTTCTTCAACACAATAATCTGCAGCTCTACAAATGCATGAAACAAAAACATACAAAAAGGACCATAACAAAGTGCCTACACGCATAATGAGGCCCTGGAAAACAGAGAAAGAATGCCAAAAAAACATAGCTAGATTGCATCATGCAAGCAATAATGCTACCTGCAGAGAAGAAAAACTATGAACCAGCAACACAATAAAGAGTTCTTTTCTTGGTTACCTGCAGAGAAGAAAAACTATGAACCAGCAACACAATAATACTTCTTTGCTTGAGTAATGCTTCTTCAACACAATAATCTGCAGCACACCAGATGCAAGAAACAAGAACAAACAAAAAGGACAATAAGAAAGAGCCTACACGCATAATGAGGCCCTGAAAAATAGAGAAAGATTGCCAAAAAACGTTGCTCGATAGCATCATGCTAGCAATAATGCTACCTGCAGAGAAGAAAAACTATGAACCAGCAACACAATAAAGAGCTCTTTTCTTGGTTACCTGTAAAGAATAAAAACTATGAACCTGCAACACAATAATACTTCTTTGCTTGAGTAATGCTTCTTCAACACAATAATCTGTAGCACAACAGATGCAAGAAACAAGAACATACAAAAAGGACAATAAGAAATAGGCTACACGCATATTGAGGCCCTGGAAAACAGAGAAAGAATGCCAAAAAACATAGCTAGATAGCATCATGCAAGCAATAATGCTACCTGCAGAGAAGAAAAACTATGAACCAGCAACACAATAATACTTCTTTGCTTGAGTAATGCTTCTTCAACACAATAATCTGCAGCACTACAAATGCAAGAAACAAGAACATACAAAAAGGACAATAAGAAAGAGCCTACACGCATAACGAGGCCCTGGAAAACAGAGAAAGAATGCCAAAAAACATAGCTAGATAGCATCATGCAAGCAATAATGCTACCTGCAGAGAAGAAAAACTATGAACCAGCAACACAATAAAGAGTTCTTTTCTTGGTTACCTGCAGAGAACAAAAACTATGAACCAGCAACACAATAATACTTCTTTGCTTGAGTAATGCTTCTTCAACACATTAATCTGCAGCACAACAGATGCAAGAAACAAGAACATACAAAAAGGACAATAAGAAAGAGCCTACACGCATAACGAGGCCCTGGAAAACAGAGAAAGAATGCCAAAAAAATAGCTAGATAGCATCATGCAAGCAATAATGCTACCTGCAGAGAAGAAAAACTATGAACCAGCAACACAATAAAGAGTTCTTTTCTTGGTTACCTGCAGAGAACAAAAACTATGAACCAGCAACAAAATAATACTTCTTTGCATGAGTAATGCTTCTTCAACACATTAATCTGCAGCATAACAGATGCAAGAAACAAGAACATACAAAAAGGACATAACAAAGAGCCTACACGCATAACGAGGCCCCGGAAAACAGAGAAAGAATGCCAAAAAACATAGCTAGATAGCATCATGCAAGCAATAATGCTACCTACAGAAAAGAAAAACTATGAACCAGCAACACAATAAAGAGTTCATTTCTTGGTTACCTGCAGAGAACAAAAACTATCAACCAGCAACACAATAATACTTCTTTTCTTGAGTAATTCATCTTCAACACAATAATCTGCAGCGCAACAGATGCAAAAAACAAGAACATACAAAAAGTGTTGGGAATTTGCGTATAAAACAAAATTTAAACGCAGCAGAAAAATTCCCATCGAAGGATCCTTGCGAATGGTCGTGATTCATGATTAGAAAGTTTACCTCTTGAAGCGATGGTTGTTGGTTGAAATTCGTCTATCACGAACACCGCACGAACGGTGTCTCTAGAGGTATCCACACGAGCGGATTCCGTGAGCGTCCAACGTCACGAACCGAAGCGTCTCTGTCTCACAGTGCTAGCTTCAAAACCGAGACTTTGCTATTCACTCTTACTCTCTTTTGTGCGGCTAGGTTATCAACCATGTGGGCACAACAACTTAAGTGGTCTACTTATAGTATCACCTCCTTAAGTGAGTTAGTGAGCAACATTTGACCTAAGCCCATCTACTATGCGCTAGGCCCAATAGGAAAGTCCAACTTTCTTTTAATGCTTCTTTTAATCCGCTCTTTTGTGTGTGACCCTATAGGTTCCCAATACGTTAGCAGTAATATTAAATCCCATTTAATATTACAAACAGTGAGCGGTATCTAGCAATACATCACTGCTACCTAAGTAGTGAGAAAGTCAGTGATTTGACGAAACCTTTCTGTGACAAATATTCATGTGCATTGTTATCCCTTTGTCCATATATCTATATTGAACACAAGGCATATAATGTGTCACCCTTGTATGGTTCAATATCATGTTCCCTGATACCCGAGTAGACTTAACAACAAATGAGGTCAATATCTCATATTGACTCATTTCAAAGACGGCCATGCATTTTACTGATCTCACTCTATCAGGGGGCCCACAGATATTACTCCTGTTATGTAGGAGGGACAAATTCCATCTAGGTCACTCACATCCCTCTGCATGGCTCGTGGTATGCCCAATGATCGTCTTTATAATCATCCTATTACAGATGACGTTTGACGATATTAAAGCACACGACTCCTCATGTAGGGATCGTAGTGATTTCAGGTCGAAGGATTACATACACCATTGTCACTATGAGAACTACTTATGACACTCACATAACGCTCCATGTAGTGTTCTCATGGAGGGTCAATCCAAAGACATCATTACCTTAATGTGTACCTATGTGGTGACTCGATATCTCATATCCATGACCCGTGAGATATGGTCATCAGTCTGCACACATAATAGTCTCAATTGTATTATTATTGTCTTTGTTGATAAAATACTTGACTACGGATATTTAAGAATAGGATTTCATTGTTCAATAGTGTCTCACGATCAAGTCATGTACTTGATATTCTATTAAACTGAAATTTCTATTCTAAGGACTTTATTATGTTTAAACAAGTAACACAATAAACTGGAATGCCTCATATCATATATATATATGAAATAGCAAGATACAAATGTAAGTCTAAAGAAATACATTGGCCTCTAGGGCTTACACCAACAATCTCCCACTAGCACTAGAGCCAATCAGGCATAAATCTAATGCCCATCGATCTAGTGTGACCTTCATGCTTCATTGAGCAAGAGGTTTCGTAAGTGGGTCAAAGAACGTTATCAAGCGTTGGTACTCTGCATATCTTCACATCTCCTCTATCGATAATCTCTCGAATGAGATGGAAGCGCCTAAGTATATGTTTGGATCGCTGATGAGATCTAGGTTCCTTAGCTTGTGCAATGGCCCCATTGTTATCACAATAGAGATCAATGGGGTCCATAATACCAGGAACCGTACCAAGCTCAGTAATGAACTTCGTGATCCAAACAGCCTCCTTTGCTGCATTGGAGGCAGCAATATACTCAGCCTCTGTAGTAGAATCGGCAAATCGCTCCTTCGCTTGAACTTTTCCAGCTCACAGTCCCGCCATTCAGGCAGAACACATAACCAGATTGCGATCTGGAATCATCCTTATCGGTCTGGAAGCTAGCATCGGTGTAACCTATTACAGCAAGCTCTTCCTCGCCTCCATACACCAAGAACAAATCCTTAGTTCTTCTCAAGTACTTAAGGATGTTCTTGACAGGAGACCAGTGACTTTCACCGGGATCAGACTAGTACCTGCTCGTTATGCTTAAAGCATACGATACATCTGGTCGAGTACATAACATGGCATACATGATAGATCCAATTGCGGATGCATATGGAATCTTACTCATGCGATCCCTTTCTTCTTGAGTGGAAGGGGATTGTGCCTTTGATAGGCATATACCATGTGACATAGGCAAGAGTCCTTTCTTGGATTCATGCATGTTAAAGCGTCTCAACACTTTGTCTATGTATGTACTCTGACTTAGGCCAAGCAATTTCAGCGATCTATCCCTATAGATCCTGATTCCTAATACATAGGTAGCCTCACCCAAATCTTTCATAGAGAAGCAATTCCCTAACCATTTCTTTACATTTTGTAGTGTAGGGATGTCATTTCCAATGAGTAATATGTCATCTACATATAACACCAGAAAAACGACAATGCTCCCACTAACCTTCTTGTAGACACAAGGTTCATCTTCATTTTTGATGAATCCGTCATCTGTCTTCTACAAATCATCAAAACGAAGGTTCCAACTTCTGGAAGCTTGCTTCAATCCATAGATTGACCGCTGCAATTTACATACCTTTCGAGCATCCTCTGAAATGTCAAAGCCTTCAGGTTGTGTCATGTACACATCCTCAAGAAGCTTTCCATTAAGGAAGGCAGTTTTGACATCCATTTACCATATCTCATAATCATGGTATGCATCGATAGCAAGTAAGATCCGGACGGATTTAAGCATCGCAACAGGTGAAAAGGTCTCATCATAGTCGACACCATGAATTTGCTTGAAACCCTTAGCGACCAATCGTGCCTTAAAGGTGTGTACCTTACCATCCATGTCAGTTTTCTTTTTGAAAACCCACTTGCACCCTATAGGCTTTACCCCTTCAGGTGGCTCTACCAAGGTCCATACCTGGTTGGTGTACATGGAATCCATCTCAGATTTCATGGCCTCAAGCCACTTCTCAGATTCTGGGCCGATGTGGCCTCCTGGTAGGTCACGAGCTCATCTTGATCCATGAGCAAGACATCACCTTGTGGAGTCATGAGAAATCCATATCTCTCAGGCGGTGACGTATCCTGTTAGACCTACGCTGGTGGTCTTGTGCTCTTTGGAGCGGGTTGTTCCTCCACAGATTCTCGTGAAGGTTGCTCCTGTTCCACCAATGGTAGGTCACTACTCTGTGATTCTTCAATTTCTTCAAGTTCTATCTTCCTCCCACTGGTTCCTATGGAGATAAACTCCTTTTCTAGGAATACACCCGGTCCGTGCGACAAATACTTTGCCTTCGGAAGGATTATAGAATTGGTATCCCTTGGTTTCTTTGGGATACCCCACAAAGAAGCATTTATCGGATTTGGGATCAAGCTTATTAGAAACTTGACGTTTTACATATGCTTCACAACCCCAAATCTTCATAAAAGACATCTTTGGGTCGTCTACCAGTCCATATCTCATATGGTGTCTTTTCTACCGATTTTGGACGGAACACGGTTAAGTGTAAAAGCTCTTTGTTAATAGAGCATGTCCCCGAAAAGAGTTTGGAAGGTTTGCATGACTCATCATAGACCGAACCATGTCCAACAAGGTTCGATTTCTCCTCTCGTAAAACACCATTCCATTGTGGTGTTCCGGGTGGAGTGAGTTGAGATAAAATCCCACACTCTTTCAGATGATCATCAAACTCTAGGCTCAAATATTCACCACCTCGATCTGATCGAAGAGCTTTAATATTTTTACCAAGTTGGTTTTGTACCTCATTTTTGAATTCCTTGAACTTTTCAAAGGATTCCGATTTATGTTTCATAAGATACACAAATCCATATCTACTGAAATCATCAGTAAATGTGATGAAGTACTGAAAACCACCTCTAGCTAATGTGTTTAGGGGTCCGCATACATCGCTATGTATAAGACCCAAAAGATCGTTGGCTCTTTCACCTTTGCCGGTGAATGGAGCTTTAGTCATCTTTCCCAATAAACAAGACTCACATATCTCATATGATTCATAATCAAATGAGTCCAAGAGTCCATCTTTATGGAGCTTCAAATGCGCTTCTCATTTATATGGCCTAAACGACAATGCCAAAGATAAGACGGGTTCAACTCATTTGGTTTGATCCTCTTAGTATTTACGTTATAGATGGGCATTTCAAGATCAAGGACATAAAGTCCATTACTCATGTGTGCACTAGCATAGAAAATATCATCCAAATAAATAGAACAACTTTTGTTCTTTATTATAAAAGAAAAACCAATCTTGTCCAAACAAGAAATGGAAATGATATTCCCTGCTAATTGCAGGCACAAAATAACAGTTCTCTAACCTGAATAGTAAGCCCAGTGGGCAAAGTCAATACATAAGTCCCTACGGCTAAAGCAGCAACCTTTGCTCCATTTCCAACTCGTAGGTCGACTTCGCCCTTTGCCAATGGTCTACTCCCTGTTTAGATCCTGCACATTTGTACAAATGTGAGAACCACATCCGGTATCTAATACCCATGATGCAGAAGTAGATAAATTGACTTCTATAACAAACATACCCGAAGTGGAAGTCTCACTTCCCTTCTTCTTCTTGCTTTCTTCCGGGTATTTTGGGCGGTTCCTCTTGCTTGCTTGCTCTTGGTAGAGCAGCTTGAGGTGCACGATCATATCGTGCGCCTCCATGGTCTCATGTTGCTTTTGCAGCTCGGAGGTCATGGCAGCAAGCATAAGACAGCCCACGTCTAAGGCGTCATCCCGATGCTTCTTATAAGCATCCCCGCGTCACCCTAGGAGCACTTGAAGCCGGTGGCTTCTCGGGAATAGGCTCCTCAAGAACATACAGCTTTTTCTCATGTTTGAGGACAATTCTAAAGTTACTTGTACCAGTCCAGAAAAATTCGTTCGGGATAGTTTGTCCTTCTCAAGGACGGATCGCAATGACAAGTTACTTGATGTGTTTGATGCCATGGTAATCTGAGAGATAAATATGCAAAGTATAAGTATCATGCCATGAAGTTATTTAATAAGGTCTTTAATTAAATACGCCTCCCACTATTTTACTCAAAACAATGACCCTCATCATTGATTCGGAAAATCCCGTTGGAAGATTTTCTAGTGGGCCAAGATCCATATTTCACCTAGCTTTAAGTCGGCTTTGGTGATCACCCAAAATTCGGTTATTTAGGTAGGAAACACTTTCCGATTGCATCTCATGCAACTCTTGGATAGTTGGGTGAATAACTCTTATTCTAATCCATCACATGGACTAAAGCCCAACTTATGAGCCTCTAAGCCTTTCAATCCTATTGAAGTTGGCTTAGTTAAGTCGAACCCAATGGATAGCGAGTTGAACATTACATTTGTCCCATCGCGCCTTACTATTATAGATAAAGGTACCCCGCTTTGGCGGACCCACACTTAATCGATAGTAGTCTTGACGAGTGTCATGCATCGGAAGGCCTTTAAATGTGACTTAATATTTCCTTTTGAGGGATTTGATTAAAACTTGATCTCATCATTTGTTAAACTCTTTAACTTACTATTTTCATACATGCATCTCATACATATATTAGTTAAACATCTTTTAACATACTATATACATACATGCATCTCATACATATATAAGGTAAATAAATGTGATATGGTTATGGCCCCTAACGCATTGATTCTCCCAAGCCAATGAGAGAATCTAAACTAAAACCTAGGAGCGTCCAAGCTTCTCCAAGCAAGATCTCCCACGTGATAGCGTCTTCTTGTCTCCATCATTACATTACATAAACAGAAACCTCATTTTACATATGAGGGGAGTGAGATGAGAAAAGAAAATACATATGGAATATAAGAGAAAGGCACGGCACGCAGGTGTATTTCAAAATATAAACCAAAAGGTAAAAGGACTAAGGCCATAACCATTCACCATACATCACCAAATAAATAGTAACAACCAATAATAACACATAATCATTATTATTATTAATTTCATAAATTAGAGATTTCAAAATCTGAATTTTGAAAACATAACATATATATATAATAAATCACATTTATTATAATAGATGTTACTATAAATCATATTTATTGCAATTGTTGTTACCACAAATCACATTTATTATAAATCATATTTATTGTAAATGACATAAATCACATTTATTGCAATTGTTGTTACCACAAATCACATTTATTGTAATTGACATAAATCACATTTATTCAATTAACATAAATCACATTTATTGTAACAAATCACATTTATTGTAATTGATATAAATCACATTTCAAAATCTGAATTTTGAAAACGTAACATATATATAATAAATCACATTTATTATAATTGATGTTACTATAAATCACATTTATTGTGATTGATATAAATCACATTTCAAAATCTGAATTTTGAAACCGTAACATATATATAATAAATCACATTTATTATAATTGATGTTACTATAAATCACATTTATTGTGATTGATATAATTATTAAATGGTGACATAAAATTTCAAAATTTGAATTTCGAAATTACACACTACACAGAGGTAGCACGGGGGTCCCGCTGCCCGGTCCGAAGTGTGCCTCGCTTCCTTGGTGGCTAGGGCGTCAACCTTTCAACCCTAAAACCGTAAGGCCCGTGAACACTTCACGTTGCAAGGAACGACGGCTACGGTTTCAACACTTGGAACCTCAGCCGCAACAACATGAACTTTTCATGTCTGAAACCCCTTAACGCCGCCAACACAGAACTGAAAACAATCATGTTTAACATCAACATTTGATGCCATCGCAGAACATAATAAGGATTCAGAACCAATGTACATATCGCATATATACACAAACATGCAATAGACATATATATCATATACATACGAAAATCACAGAAACAAGGTTTCGCAAACCAGATGCAAACGATTTTCAAAAACAATTTTCAGAAAACGATTCACATTACAAACATGTTATCATACATAACAGGCAAACCACGTAACAGAATCATGGTTTCGCAAGCGGCTCTGATACCACTGTTGGGAATTTGCGTATAAAACAAAATTAAAACGCAGCGGAAAAATTCCCATCGAAGGATCCTTGCGAATGGTCGTGATTCATGATTAGAAAGTTTACCTCTTGAAGCGATGGTTGTTGGTTGAAATTCGTCTATCACGAACACCGCACGAACGGTGTCTCTAGAGGTATCCACACGAGCGGATTCCGTGAGCGTCCAACGTCACGAACCGAAGCGTCTCTGTCTCACAGTGCTAGCTTCAAAACCGAGACTTTGCTGTTCACTCTTACTCTCTTTTGTGCGGCTAGGTTATCAACCATGTGGGCACAACAACTTAAGTGGTCTACTTATAGTATCACCTCCTTAAGTGAGTTAGTGAGCAACATTTGACCTAAGCCCATCTACTATGCGCTAGGCCCAATAGGAAAGTCCAACTTTCTTTTAATGCTTCTTTTAATCCGCTCTTTTGTGTGTGACCCTATAGGTTCCCAATACGTTAGCGAGTAATATTAAATCCCATTTAATATTACAAACAAATGAGCGGTATCTAGCAATACATCACTGCTACCTAAGTAGTGAGAAAGTCAGTGATTTGACGAAACCTTTCTGTGACAAATATTCATGTGCATTGTTATCCCTTTGTCCATATATCTATATTGAACACAAGGCATAGAATGTGTCACCCTTGTATGGTTCAATATCATGTTCCCTGATACCCGAGTAGACTTAACAACAAATGAGGTCAATATCTCATATTGACTCATTTCAAAGACGGCCATGCATTTTTCAGATCTCACTCTATCGGGGGCCCACGATATTACTCCCGTTATGTAGGAGGGACAAATTCCATCTAGGTCACTCACATCCCTCTGCATGGCTCGTGGTATGCCCAATGATCGTCTTTATAATCATCCTATTACAGATGACGTTTGACGATATTAAAGCACACGACTCCTCATGTAGGGATCGTTGTGATTTCAGGTCGAAGGATTACATACACCATTGTCACTATGAGAACTACTTATGACACTCACATAACGCTCCATGTAGTGTTCTCATGGTGGGTCAATCCAGTACATCATTACCTTAATGTGTACCTATGTGGTGACTCGATATCTCATATCCATGACCCGTGAGATATGGTCATCAGTCTGCACACATAATAGTCTCAATTGTATTATTATTGTCTTTGTTGATAAAATACTTGACTACGGATATTTAAGAATAGGATTTCATTGTTCAATAGTGTCTCACGATCAAGTCATGTACTTGATATTCTATTAAACTGAAATTTCTATTCTAAGGACTTTATTATGTTTAAACAAGTAACACAATAAACTGGACTGCCTCATATCATATATATATATGAAATAGCAAGATACAAATGTAAGTCTAAAGAAATACATTGGCCTCTAGGGCTTACACCAACAAAAAGGACAATAAGAAAGAGACTACACGTATAATGAAGCCCAGGAAAACTGAGAAAGATGCCAAAAAAACATAGCTAGATAGCATCATGCAAGTAATAATGATACCTGCGGAGAAGAAAAACTATGAACCAGCAATACAATAAAGAGTTCTTTTCTTGCTTACCTGCAGAGAATAAAAACTTTGAACCAGCAACACAATAATACTTCTTTGCTTGAGTAATGCTTCTTCAACACAATAATTTGAAGCACTACAAATGCAAGAAACAAGAACATACAAAAAGGACCATAACAAAGTGCCTACACGTATAATTAGGCCCTGGAAAATAGAGAAAGAATGCCAAAAAACATAGCTAGATTGCATCATGCAAGTAATAATGCTACCTGGGGAGAAGAAAAACTATTAACCAGCAACACAATAAAGAGTTCTTTTCTTGCTTACCTGCAAAGAATAAAAACTACGAACCAGCAACACAATAATACTTCTTTGCTTGAGTAATGCTTCTTCAACACAATAATCTGCAGCACTACAAATTCATGAAACAAAAACATACAAAAAGGACCATAACAAAGTGCCTACACGCATAATGAGGCCCTGGAAAACAGAGAAAGAATGCCAAAAAAACATAGCTAGATAGCATCATGCAAGCAATAATGCTACCTGCAGAGAAGAAAAACTATGAACCAGCAACACAATAAAGAGTTCTTTTCTTGGTTACCTGCAGAGAAGAAAAACTATGAACCAGCAACACAATAATACTTCTTTGCTTGAGTAATGTTTCTTCAACACAATAATCTGCAGCACACCAGATGCAAGAAACAAGAACAAACAAAAAGGACAATAAGAAAGAGCCTACACGCATAATGAGGCCCTGAAAAATAGAGAAAGAATGCCAAAAAACGTTGCTAGATAGCATCATGCTAGCAAAAATGCTACCTGCAGAGAAGAAAAACTATGAACCGGCAACACAATAATACTTCTTTGCTTGAGTAATGCTTCTTCAACACAATAATCTGTAGCACAATAGATGCAAGAAACAAGAACATACAAAAAGGACAATAAGAAATAGCCTACACGCATATTGAGGCCCTGGAAAACAGAGAAAGAATGCCAAAAAACATAGCTAGATAGCATCATGCAAGCAATAATGCTACCTGCAGACAAGAAAAACTATGAACCAGCAACACAATAATACTTCTTTGCTTGAGTAATGCTTCTTCAACACAATAATCTGCAGCACAACAGATGCAAGAAACAAGAACATACAAAAAGGACAATAAGAAAGTGCCTACACGCATAATGAGGCCCTGGAAAACAGAGAAAGAATGCCAAAAACACATAGCTAGATAGCATCATGCAAGCAATAATACTACTTGCACAGAAGAAAAACTGTGAACCTGCAACACAATAAAGAGTTCTTTTCTTGGTTACCTGCAAAGAAGAAAAACTATGAACCAGCAACACAATAATACATCTTTGCTTGAGTAATGCTTCTTCAACACAATAATTTGTAGCACAACAGATGCAAGAAACAAGAACATACAAAAAGGACAATAAGAAAGAGCTTACACGAATAACGAGGCCCCGAAAAACAGAGAAAGAATGCCAAAAAACATAGCTATATAGCATCATGCAAGCAATAATGCTACCTGCAGAGTAGAAAAACTATGAACCAGCAACACAATAAAGAGTTCTTTTCTTGGTTACCTGCAGAGAACAAAAACTATGAACCAGCAACACAATAATACTTCTTTGCTTGAGTAATGCTTCTTCAACACATTAATCTGCAGCACACCAGAAGCAAGAAACAAGAACATACAAAAAGGACATAAGAAAGAGCCTACACACATAATGAGGCCCCGAAAAATAGAGAAAGAATGCCAAAAAACATAGCTAGATAGCATCATGCAAGCAAAAATGCTACCTACAAAGAAGAAAAACTATGAACCAGCAACACAATAAAGAGTTCTTTTCTTGGTTACCTGCAGTGAACAAAAACTATGAACGAGCAACACAATAATACTTCTTTTCTTGAGTAATGCTTCTTCAACACAATAATCTGCAGCACAACAGATGCAAGAAACAAGAACATATAAAAAGGACAATAAGAAAGAGCCTACACGCATAATGAGGCCACGGAAAACAGAGAAAGAATGCCGAAAAACATAGCTAGATAGAATCATGCAAGCAATAATGCTACTGCGAGAGAAGAAAAACTATGAACCAAAGAACACAATAAAGAGTTCTTTTCGTGGTTACCTGCGCAGAGAAGAAAAACTATGAACCAACAACACAATAATACTTCCTGGCTTGAGTAATTCCTCATCAACCCAATAATCTGCAGCACAACAGACGCAAAAAACAGGAACATACAAAAAGGACAATTAGAAATAGCCTACACGTGAATTGAAGCCCTGGAAAACTGAGAAAGATGCCAAAAAAACATAGCTAGATAGGGTCATACAAGTAATAATGCTACCTGTGGAGAAGAAAAACTATGAACCAGCAACACAATAATGAGTTCTTTTCTTGCTTACCTGGAGAGAATAAAAACTATGAACCATCTACACAATAATACTTCTTTGCTTGAGTAATGCTTCTTCAACACAATAATCTGCAGCACTACAAATGCAAGAAATAAGAACATACAAAAAGGACCATAACAAAGTGCCTACACGCATAATGAGGCCCTGGAAAATAGAGAAAGAATGCCAAAAAACATAGCTAGATAGCATCATGCAAGCAATAATGCTACCTGTAGAGAAGAAAAACTATGAACCAGAAACACAATAAAGAGTTCTTTTCTTGGTTACCTGTAGAGAAGAAAAACTATGAACCAGCAATACAATAATACTTCTTTGCTTGAGTAATGCTTCTTCAACACAATAATATGCACCACACCATATGCAAGAAACAAGAACAAACAAAAAGGACAATAAGAAAGAGCCTACACGCATATTGAGGCCCTAGAAAATAGAGAAAGAATGCCAAAAAACGGGGCTAGATAGCTTCATGCTAGCAATAATGCTACCTGCAGAGAAGAAAAATTATGAACCAGCAACACAATAAAGAGTTATTCCCTTGGTTACCTGAAGAGATCAAAAACTATGAACCAGCAACACAATAATTCTTCTTTGCTTGAGTAATGCTTCTTCAACACATTAATCTGCAGCACACCAGATGCAAGAAACAAGAACAAACAAAAAGGACAATAAGAAAAACCTACACGCATAATGAGGCCCTAGAAAATAGAGAAAGAATGCCAAAAAACGGGGCTAGATAGCATCATGCTAGCAATAATGCTACCTGCAGAGAAGAAAAACTATGAACCAGCAACACAATAAAGAGTTATTCTCTTGGTTACCTGCAAAGAAGAAAAACTATGAACCAGCATCACAATAATACTTCTTTGCTTGAGTAATGCTTCTTCAACACAATAATCTGTAGCACAACAGATGCAAGAAACAAGAACATACAAAAAGGACAATAAAAAATAGCCTACACGCATATTGAGGCCCTGGAAAACAGAGAAAGAATGCCAAAAAACATAGCTAGATAGCATCATGCAAGCAATAATGCTACCTGAAGAGAACAAAAACTATGAACCAGCAACACAATAATTCTTCTTTGCTTGAGTAATGCTTCTTCAACACATTAATCAGCAGCACAACAGATGCAAGAATCAAGAAGATACAAAAAGGACAATAAGAAAGAGCCTACACGCATAACGAGGCCCCGGAAAAAAGAGAAAGAATGCCAAAAAACATAGCTAGATAGCATCATGCAAGCAATAATGCTACCTGCAGAGAAGAAAAACTATGAACCAGCAACACAATAAAGAGTTCTTTTCTTGGTGACCTGCAGAGAACAAAAACTATGAACCAGCAACACAATAATACTTCTTTGCTTGAGTAATTCCTCTTCAACACAATAATCTGCAGCGCAACACATGCAAAAAACAAGAACATACAAAAAGGACAATAAGAAAGAGCCACCACGTATAATGAAGCCTTGGAAAACTGAGAAAGATGCCAAAAAAACATAGCTAGATAGCATCATGCAAGTAATAATGCTAACTGATGAGAAGAAAAACTATAAACCAGCAACACAATAAAGAGTTCTTCTCTTGCTTACCTGCAGAGAATAAAAACTATGAACCAGCAACACAAGAATACTTCTTTGCTTGAGTAATGCTTCTTCAACACAATAAACTGTAGCGCAACAAAAGCAAGCAACAAGAACATACAGAAAGGACAATAAGAAAGAGCCTACACGCATAACGAGGCCCTGGAAAACAGAGAAAGAATGCCAAAAAACATAGATAGATAGCATCATGCAAGCAATAATGCTACCTGCAGAGAAGAAAAACTATGAACCAGCAACACAATAAAGAGTTCTTTTCTTGGTTACCTGCAGAGAACAAAAACTATTAACCAGCAACACAATAATACTTCTTTTCTTGAGTAATTCTTCTTCAACACAATAATCTGCAGCACAACAGATGCAAGAAACAAGAACATATAAAAAGGACAATAAGAAAGAGCCTACATGCATAACGAGGCCACGGAAAACAGAGAAAGAATGCCGAAAAACATAGCTAGATAGAATCATGCAAGCAATAATGCTACCTGCAGAGAAGAAAAACTATGAACCAGCAACACAATAAAGAGTTCTTTTCTTGGTTACCTGCAGAGAAGAAAAACTATGAACCAGCAACACAATAATACTTCTTTGCTTGAGTAATGCTTCTTCAACACAATAATTTGTAGCACAACAGATGCAAGAAACAAGAACATACAAAAAGGACAATAAGAAAGAGCTTACACGAATAACGAGGCCCCGAAAAACAGAGAAAGAATGCCAAAAAACATAGCTATATAGCATCATGCAAGCAATAATGCTACCTGCAGAGTAGAAAAACTATGAACCAGCAACACAATAAAGAGTTCTTTTCTTGGTTACCTGCAGAGAACAAAAACTATGAACCAGCAACACAATAATACTTCTTTGCTTGAGTAATGCTTCTTCAACACATTAATCTGCAGCACACCAGAAGCAAGAAACAAGAACATACAAAAAGGACATAAGAAAGAGCCTACACACATAACGAGGCCCCGAAAAATAGAGAAAGAATGCCAAAAAACATAGCTAGATAGCATCATGCAAGCAAAAATGCTACCTACAAAGAAGAAAAACTATGAACCAGCAACACAATAAAGAGTTCTTTTCTTGGTTACCTGCAGAGAACAAAAACTATGAACCAAAGAACACAATAATACTTCTTTTCTTGAGTAATGCTTCTTCAACACAATAATCTGCAGACACAACAGGATGCAAGAAACAAGAACATATAAAAAGGACAATAAGAAAGAGCCTACACGCATAATGAGGCCACGGAAAAACAGAGAAAGAATGCTTGAAAAACATAGCTAGATAGAATCATGCAAGCAATAATGCTACCTGCAGAGAAGAAAAACTATGAACCAGCAACACAATAAAGAGTTCTTTTCGTGGTTACCTGCAGAGAAGAAAAACTATGAACCAACAACACAATAATACTTCCTGGCTTGAGTAATTCCTCATCAACCCAATAATCTGCAGCACAACAGACGCAAAAAACAGGAACATACAAAAAGGACAATTAGAAATAGCCTACACGTGAATTGAAGCCCTGGAAAACTGAGAAAGATGCCAAAAAAACATAGCTAGATAGGGTCATACAAGTAATAATGCTACCTGTGGAGAAGAAAAACTATGAACCAGCAACACAATAATGAGTTCTTTTCTTGCTTACCTGGAGAGAATAAAAACTATGAACCATCTACACAATAATACTTCTTTGCTTGAGTAATGCTTCTTCAACACAATAATCTGCAGCACTACAAATGCAAGAAACAAGAACATACAAAAAGGACCATAACAAAGTGCCTACACGCATAATGAGGCCCTGGAAAATAGAGAAAGAATGCCAAAAAACATAGCTAGATAGCATCATGCAAGCAATAATGCTACCTGTAGAGAAGAAAAACTATGAACCAGTAACACAATAAAGAGTTCTTTTCTTGGTTACCTGTAGAGAAGAAAAACTATGAACCAAAGAATACAATAATACTTCTTTGCTTGAGTAATGCTTCTTCAACACAATAATATGCACCACACCATATGCAAGAAACAAGAACAAACAAAAAGGACAATAAGAAAGAGCCTACACGCATATTGAGGCCCTAGAAAATAGAGAAAGAATGCCAAAAAACGGGGCTAGATAGCTTCATGCTAGCAATAATGCTACCTGCAGAGAAGAAAAATTATGAACCAGCAACACAATAAAGAGTTATTCTCTTGGTTACCTGAAGAGAACAAAAACTATGAAACAAAGAACACAATAATTCTTCTTTGCTTGAGTAATGCTTCTTCAACACATTAATCTGCAGCACACCAGATGCAAGAAACAAGAACAAACAAAAAGGACAATAAGAAAAACCTACACGCATAATGAGGCCCTAGAAAATAGAGAAAGAATGCCAAAAAACGGGGCTAGATAGCATCATGCTAGCAATAATGCTACCTGCAGAGAAGAAAAACTATGAACCAGCAACACAATAAAGAGTTATTCTCTTGGTTACCTGCAAAGAAGAAAAACTATGAACCAAAGATCACAATAATACTTCTTTGCTTGAGTAATGCTTCTTCAACACAATAATCAGAGCACAACAGATGCAAGAAACAAGAACATACAAAAAGGACAATAAAAAATAGCCTACACGCATATTGAGGCCCTGGAAAACAGAGAAAGAATGCCAAAAAACATAGCTAGATAGCATCATGCAAGCAATAATGCTACCTGAAGAGAACAAAAACTATGAACCAGCAACACAATAATTCTTCTTTGCTTGAGTAATGCTTCTTCAACACATTAATCAGCAGCACAACAGATGCAAGAATCAAGAAGATACAAAAAGGACAATAAGAAAGAGCCTACACGCATAACGAGGCCCCGGAAAAAAGAGAAAGAATGCCAAAAAACATAGCTAGATAGCATCATGCAAGCAATAATGCTACCTGCAGAGAAGAAAAACTATGAACCAGCAACACAATAAAGGGTTCTTTTCTTGGTGACCTGCAGAGAACAAAAACTATGAACCAGCAACACAATAATACTTCTTTGCTTGAGTAATTCCTCTTCAACACAATAATCTGCAGCGCAACACATGCAAAAAACAAGAACATACAAAAAGGACAATAAGAAAGAGCCACCACGTATAATGAAGCCTTGGAAAACTGAGAAAGATGCCAAAAAAACATAGCTAGATAGCATCATGCAAGTAATAATGCTACCTGCGGAGAAGAAAAACTATAAACCAGCAACACAATAAAGAGTTCTTCTCTTGCTTACCTGCAGAGAATAAAAACTATGAACCAGCAACACAAGAATACTTCTTTGCTTGAGTAATGCTTCTTCAACACAATAAACTGTAGCGCAACAAAAGCAAGCAACAAGAACATACAGAAAGGACAATAAGAAAGAGCCTACACGCATAACGAGGCCCTGGAAAACAGAGAAAGAATGCCAAAAAACATAGATAGATAGCATCATGCAAGCAATAATGCTACCTGCAGAGAAGAAAAACTATGAACCAGCAACACAATAAAGAGTTCTTTTCTTGGTTACCTGCAGAGAACAAAAACTATTAACCAGCAACACAATAATACTTCTTTTCTTGAGTAATTCTTCTTCAACACAATAATCTGCAGCACAACAGATGCAAGAAACAAGAACATATAAAAAGGACAATAAGAAAGAGCCTACATGCATAACGAGGCCACGGAAAACAGAGAAAGAATGCCGAAAAACATAGCTAGATAGAATCATGCAAGCAATAATGCTACCTGCAGAGAAGAAAAACTATGAACCAGCAACACAATAAAGAGTTCTTTTCTTGGTTACCTGCAGAGAAGAAAAACTATGAACCAGCAACACAATAATACTTCTTTGCTTGAGTAATGCTTCTTCAACACAATAATTTGTAGCACAACAGATGCAAGAAACAAGAACATACAAAAAGGACAATAAGAAAGAGCTTACACGAATAACGAGGCCCCGAAAAACAGAGAAAGAATGCCAAAAAACATAGCTATATAGCATCATGCAAGCAATAATGCTACCTGCAGAGTAGAAAAACTATGAACCAGCAACACAATAAAGAGTTCTTTTCTTGGTTACCTGCAGAGAACAAAAACTATGAACCAGCAACACAATAATACTTCTTTGCTTGAGTAATGCTTCTTCAACACATTAATCTGCAGCACACCAGAAGCAAGAAACAAGAACATACAAAAAGGACATAAGAAAGAGCCTACACACATAACGAGGCCCCGAAAAATAGAGAAAGAATGCCAAAAAACATAGCTAGATAGCATCATGCAAGCAAAAATGCTACCTACAAAGAAGAAAAACTATGAACCAGCAACACAATAAAGAGTTCTTTTCTTGGTTACCTGCAGAGAACAAAAACTATGAACCAGCAACACAATAATACTTCTTTTCTTGAGTAATGCTTCTTCAACACAATAATCTGCAGCACAACAGATGCAAGAAACAAGAACATATAAAAAGGACAATAAGAAAGAGCCTACACGCATAATGAGGCCACGGAAAACAGAGAAAGAATGCCGAAAAACATAGCTAGATAGAATCATGCAAGCAATAATGCTACCTGCAGAGAAGAAAAACTATGAACCAGCAACACAATAAAGAGTTCTTTTCGTGGTTACCTGCAGAGAAGAAAAACTATGAACCAACAACACAATAATACTTCCTGGCTTGAGTAATTCCTCATCAACCCAATAATCTGCAGCACAACAGACGCAAAAAACAGGAACATACAAAAAGGACAATTAGAAATAGCCTACACGTGAATTGAAGCCCTGGAAAACTGAGAAAGATGCCAAAAAAACATAGCTAGATAGGGTCATACAAGTAATAATGCTACCTGTGGAGAAGAAAAACTATGAACCAGCAACACAATAATGAGTTCTTTTCTTGCTTACCTGGAGAGAATAAAAACTATGAACCATCTACACAATAATACTTCTTTGCTTGAGTAATGCTTCTTCAACACAATAATCTGCAGCACTACAAATGCAAGAAACAAGAACATACAAAAAGGACCATAACAAAGTGCCTACACGCATAATGAGGCCCTGGAAAATAGAGAAAGAATGCCAAAAAACATAGCTAGATAGCATCATGCAAGCAATAATGCTACCTGTAGAGAAGAAAAACTATGAACCAGTAACACAATAAAGAGTTCTTTTCTTGGTTACCCGTAGAGAAGAAAAACTATGAACCAGCAATACAATAATACTTCTTTGCTTGAGTAATGCTTCTTCAACACAATAATATGCACCACACCATATGCAAGAAACAAGAACAAACAAAAAGGACAATAAGAAAGAGCCTACACGCATATTGAGGCCCTAGAAAATAGAGAAAGAATGCCAAAAAACGGGGCTAGATAGCTTCATGCTAGCAATAATGCTACCTGCAGAGAAGAAAAATTATGAACCAGCAACACAATAAAGAGTTATTCCCTTGGTTACCTGAAGAGAACAAAAACTATGAACCAGCAACACAATAATTCTTCTTTGCTTGAGTAATGCTTCTTCAACACATTAATCTGCAGCACACCAGATGCAAGAAACAAGAACAAACAAAAAGGACAATAAGAAAAACCTACACGCATAATGAGGCCCTAGAAAATAGAGAAAGAATGCCAAAAAACGGGGCTAGATAGCATCATGCTAGCAATAATGCTACCTGCAGAGAAGAAAAACTATGAACCAGCAACACAATAAAGAGTTATTCTCTTGGTTACCTGCAAAGAAGAAAAACTATGAACCAGCATCACAATAATACTTCTTTGCTTGAGTAATGCTTCTTCAACACAATAATCTGTAGCACAACAGATGCAAGAAACAAGAACATACAAAAAGGACAATAAAAAATAGCCTACACGCATATTGAGGCCCTGGAAAACAGAGAAAGAATGCCAAAAAACATAGCTAGATAGCATCATGCAAGCAATAATGCTACCTGAAGAGAACAAAAACTATGAACCAGCAACACAATAATTCTTCTTTGCTTGAGTAATGCTTCTTCAACACATTAATCAGCAGCACAACAGATGCAAGAATCAAGAAGATACAAAAAGGACAATAAGAAAGAGCCTACACGCATAACGAGGCCCCGGAAAAAAGAGAAAGAATGCCAAAAAACATAGCTAGATAGCATCATGCAAGCAATAATGCTACCTGCAGAGAAGAAAAACTATGAACCAGCAACACAATAAAGAGTTCTTTTCTTGGTGACCTGCAGAGAACAAAAACTATGAACCAGCAACACAATAATACTTCTTTGCTTGAGTAATTCCTCTTCAACACAATAATCTGCAGCGCAACACATGCAAAAAACAAGAACATACAAAAAGGACAATAAGAAAGAGCCACCACGTATAATGAAGCCTTGGAAAACTGAGAAAGATGCCAAAAAAACATAGCTAGATAGCATCATGCAAGTAATAATGCTACCTGCGGAGAAGAAAAACTATAAACCAGCAACACAATAAAGAGTTCTTCTCTTGCTTACCTGCAGAGAATAAAAACTATGAACCAGCAACACAAGAATACTTCTTTGCTTGAGTAATGCTTCTTCAACACAATAAACTGTAGCGCAACAAAAGCAAGCAACAAGAACATACAGAAGGACAATAAGAAAGAGCCTACACGCATAACGAGGCCCCGGAAAACAGAGAAAGAATGCCAAAAACATAGATAGATAGCATCATGCAAGCAATAATGCTACTCGAGAGAAGAAAAACTATGAACCATGAACACAATAAAGAGTTCTTTTCTTGGTTACCTGCAGAGAACAAAAACTATTAACCAGCAACACAATAATACTTCTTTTCTTGAGTAATTCTTCTTCAACACAATAATCTGCAAGACAAATGGATGCAAGAAACAAGAACATATAAAAAGGACAATAAGAAAGAGCCTACACGCATAACGAGGCCACGGAAAACAGAGAAAGAATGCCGAAAAACATAGCTAGATAGAATCATGCAAGCAATAATGCTACCTGCAGAGAAGAAAAACTATGAACCAAAGAACACAATAAAGAGTTCTTTTCTTGGTTACCGCGAGAGAAGAAAAACTATGAACCAAAGAACACAATAATACTTCTTTGCTTGAGTAATGCTTCTTCAACACAATAATTTGTAGCACAACAGATGCAAGAAACAAGAACATACAAAAAGGACAATAAGAAAGAGCTTACACGAATAACGAGGCCCCGAAAAACAGAGAAAGAATGCCAAAAAACATAGCTATATAGCATCATGCAAGCAATAATGCTACCTGCAGAGTAGAAAAACTATGAACCAGCAACACAATAAAGAGTTCTTTTCTTGGTTACTCGAGAGAACAAAAACTATGAACCAAAGAACACAATAATACTTCTTTGCTTGAGTAATGCTTCTTCCACACATTAATCTGCAGACACCAGGAAAGCAAGAAACAAGAACATACAAAAGGACATAAGAAAGAGCCTACACACATAATGAGGCCCCGAAAAATAGAGAAAGAATGCCAAAAAACATAGCTAGATAGCATCATGCAAGCAAAAATGCTACCTACAAAGAAGAAAAACTATGAACCAGCAACACAATAAAGAGTTCTTTTCTTGGTTACCTCACAGAGAACAAAAACTATGAACCAAAGAACACAATAATACTTCTTTTCTTGAGTAATGCTTCTTCAACACAATAATCTGCAAGACAAACGGATGCAAGAAACAAGAACATATAAAAAGGACAATAAGAAAGAGCCTACACGCATAATGAGGCCACGGAAAAACAGAGAAAGAATGCTTGAAAAACATAGCTAGATAGAATCATGCAAGCAATAATGCTACCTGCGAGAGAAGAAAAACTATGAACCAAAGAACACAATAAAGAGTTCTTTTCGTGGTTACCTGCAGAGAAGAAAAACTATGAACCAACAACACAATAATACTTCCTGGCTTGAGTAATTCCTCATCAACCCAATAATCTGCAGCACAACAGACGCAAAAAACAGGAACATACAAAAAGGACAATTAGAAATAGCCTACACGTGAATTGAAGCCCTGGAAAACTGAGAAAGATGCCAAAAAAACATAGCTAGATAGGGTCATACAAGTAATAATGCTACCTGTGGAGAAGAAAAACTATGAACCAGCAACACAATAATGAGTTCTTTTCTTGCTTACCTGGAGAGAATAAAAACTATGAACCATCTACACAATAATACTTCTTTGCTTGAGTAATGCTTCTTCAACACAATAATCTGCAGCACTACAAATGCAAGAAACAAGAACATACAAAAAGGACCATAACAAAGTGCCTACACGCATAATGAGGCCCTGGAAAATAGAGAAAGAATGCCAAAAAACATAGCTAGATAGCATCATGCAAGCAATAATGCTACCTGTAGAGAAGAAAAACTATGAACCAGTAACACAATAAAGAGTTCTTTTCTTGGTTACCTGTAGAGAAGAAAAACTATGAACCAGCAATACAATAATACTTCTTTGCTTGAGTAATGCTTCTTCAACACAATAATATGCACCACACCATATGCAAGAAACAAGAACAAACAAAAAGGACAATAAGAAAGAGCCTACACGCATATTGAGGCCCTAGAAAATAGAGAAAGAATGCCAAAAAACGGGGCTAGATAGCTTCATGCTAGCAATAATGCTACCTGCAGAGAAGAAAAATTATGAACCAGCAACACAATAAAGAGTTATTCCCTTGGTTACCTGAAGAGAACAAAAACTATGAACCAGCAACACAATAATTCTTCTTTGCTTGAGTAATGCTTCTTCAACACATTAATCTGCAGCACACCAGATGCAAGAAACAAGAACAAACAAAAAGGACAATAAGGAAAACCTACACGCATAATGAGGCCCTAGAAAATTGAGAAAGAATGCCAAAAAACGGGGCTAGATAGCATCATGCTAGCAATAATGCTACCTGCAGAGAAGAAAAACTATGAACCAGCAACACAATAAAGAGTTATTCTCTTGGTTACCTGCAAAGAAGAAAAACTATGAACCAGCATCACAATAATACTTCTTTGCTTGAGTAATGCTTCTTCAACACAATAATCTGTAGCACAACAGATGCAAGAAACAAGAACATACAAAAAGGACAATAAAAAATAGCCTACACGCATATTGAGGCCCTGGAAAACAGAGAAAGAATGCCAAAAAACATAGCTAGATAGCATCATGCAAGCAATAATGCTACCTGAAGAGAACAAAAACTATGAACCAGCAACACAATAATTCTTCTTTGCTTGAGTAATGCTTCTTCAACACATTAATCAGCAGCACAACAGATGCAAGAATCAAGAAGATACAAAAAGGACAATAAGAAAGAGCCTACACGCATAACGAGGCCCCGGAAAAAAGAGAAAGAATGCCAAAAAACATAGCTAGATAGCATCATGCAAGCAATAATGCTACCTGCAGAGAAGAAAAACTATGAACCAGCAACACAATAAAGAGTTCTTTTCTTGGTGACCTGCAGAGAACAAAAACTATGAACCAGCAACACAATAATACTTCTTTGCTTGAGTAATTCCTCTTCAACACAATAATCTGCAGCGCAACACATGCAAAAAACAAGAACATACAAAAAGGACAATAAGAAAGAGCCACCACGTATAATGAAGCCTTGGAAAACTGAGAAAGATGCCAAAAAAACATAGCTAGATAGCATCATGCAAGTAATAATGCTACCTGCGGAGAAGAAAAACTATAAACCAGCAACACAATAAAGAGTTCTTCTCTTGCTTACCTGCAGAGAATAAAAACTATGAACCAGCAACACAAGAATACTTCTTTGCTTGAGTAATGCTTCTTCAACACAATAAACTGTAGCGCAACAAAAGCAAGCAACAAGAACATACAGAAAGGACAATAAGAAAGAGCCTACACGCATAACGAGGCCCTGGAAAACAGAGAAAGAATGCCAAAAAACATAGATAGATAGCATCATGCAAGCAATAATGCTACCTGCAGAGAAGAAAAACTATGAACCAGCAACACAATAAAGAGTTCTTTTCTTGGTTACCTGCAGAGAACAAAAACTATTAACCAAAGAACACAATAATACTTCTTTTCTTGAGTAATTCTTCTTCAACACAATAATCTGCAGCACAACAGATGCAAGAAACAAGAACATATAAAAAGGACAATAAGAAAGAGCCTACATGCATAACGAGGCCACGGAAAACAGAGAAAGAATGCCGAAAAACATAGCTAGATAGAATCATGCAAGCAATAATGCTACCTGCAGAGAAGAAAAACTATGAACCAGCAACACAATAAAGAGTTCTTTTCTTGGTTACCTGCAGAGAAGAAAAACTATGAACCAACAACACAATAATACTTCTTGGCTTGAGTAATTCCTCTTCAACCCAATAATCTGCAGCACAACAGATGAAAAAAACAAGAACATACAAAAATGACAATAAGAAATAGCCTACACGTGAAGTGAAGCCCTGGAAAACTGAGAAAGATGCCAAAAAAACATAGCTAGATAGGATCATACAAGTAATAACGCTACCTGCGGAGAAGAAAAACTATGAACCAGCAACACAATAAAGAGTTCTTTTCTTGCTTACCTGCAGAGAATAAAAACTATGAACCAGCTACACAATAATACTTCTTTGCTTGAGTAATGCTTCTTCAACACAATAATCTGCAGCACTACAAATGCAAGAAACAAGAACATACAAAAAGGACCATAACAAAGTGCCTACACGCATAATGAGGCCCTGGAAAATAGAGAAAGAATGCCAAAAAACATAGCTAGATAGCATTATGCAAGCAATAATGCTACCTGCAGAGAAGAAAAACTATGAACCAGTAACACAATAAAGAGTTCTTTTCTTGGTTACCTGTAGAGAAGAAAAACTATGAACCAGCAATACAATAATACTTCTTTGCTTCAGTAATGCTTCTTCAACACAATAATCTGCACCACACCATATGCAAGAAACAAGAACAAACAAAAAGGACAATAAGACAAAGCCTACACGCATAATGAGGCCCTTGAAAATAGAGAAAGAATGCCAAAAAAACGTTGCTGGATAGCATCATGCAAGCAATAATGCCACCTGCAGAGAAGAAAAACTATGAACCAGCAACACAATAAAGAGTTCTTTTCTTTGTTACTTGCAAAGAAGAAAAACTATGAACCAGCAACACAATAATACTTCTTTGCTTGAGTAATGCTTCTTCAACACATTAATCTGCTGCACAACAGATGCAAGAAACAAGAACATACAAAAAGGAAAATAAGAAAGAGCCTACACGCATAACGAGGCCCTGGAAAACAGAGAAAGAATGCCAAAAAACATAGCTAGATAGCATCATGCAAGCAATAATGCTACCTGTAGAGAAGAAAAACTATGAACCAGCAACACAATAAAGAGTTCTTTTCTTGGTTACCTGCAGAGAACAAAAACTATGAACCAACATCACAGTAAAACTTCTTTGCTTGAGTAATGCTTCTTCAACACATTAATCTGCAGCACAACATATGTAAGAAACAAGAAGATACAAAAAGGACAATAAGAAAGAGCCTACACGCATAACGAGGCCCCGGAAAATAGAGAAGGAATGCCAAAAAACATAGCTAGATAGCATCATGCAAGCAATACTGCTACCTGCAGAGAAGAAAAACTAGGAACCAGCAACACAATAAAGAGTTCTTTTCTTGGTTACCTGCAGAGAACAAAAACTATGAGCCAACAACAAAATAATACTTCTATGCTTTAGTAATTCCTCTTCATCACAATAATCTGCTGCACAACAGATGCAAAAAACATAACATATAAAAAGGACAATAAGAAAGAGCCTACACGTATAATGAAGCCCAGGAAAACTGAGAAAGATGCCAAAAAAACATAGCTCGATAGCATCATGCAAGTAATAATGCTACCTGCGGAGATGAAAAACTATGAACCAGCAACACAATAAAGAGTTCTTTTCTTGCTTACCTGCAGAGAATAAAAACTATGAACTAGCAACACAATAATACTTCTTTGCTTGAGTAATGCTTCTTCAACATAATAATCTGAAGCACTACAAATGCAAGAAACAAGAACATACAAAAAGGACCATAACAAAGTGCCTACACGCATAA
Source organism: Sophora flavescens (assembly GCA_030762895.1). NCBI lineage: Eukaryota > Viridiplantae > Streptophyta > Magnoliopsida > Fabales > Fabaceae > Sophora > Sophora flavescens. The sequence continues at coordinate 411,052 of JAUPTC010000033.1, forward strand.
TGAGGCCCTGGAAAACAGAGAAAGAATGCCAAAAAACATAGCTAGAAAGCATCATGCATGCAATAATGCTACCTGCAGAGAAGAAAAACTATGAACCAGCAACACAATAATACTTCTTTGCTTGAGTAATGCTTCTTCAACACAATAATCTGTAGCACAACAGATGCAAGAAACAAGAACATACAAAAAGGGCAATAAGAAATAGCCTACACGCATATTGAGGCCCTGGAAAACAGAGAAAGAATGCCAAAAAACATAGCTAGATAGCATCATGCAAGCAATAATGCTACCTGCAGAGAAGAAAAACTATGAACCAGCAACACAATAATACTTCTTTGCTTGAGTATTGCTTCTTCAACACAAAAATCTACAGCACAACAGATGCAAGAAACAAGAACATACAAAAAGGACAATAAGAAAGAGCCTACACGCATAACGAGGCCCTGGAAAACAGAGAAAGAATGCCAAAAAACATAGCTAGATAGCATCATGCAAGCAATAATGCTACCTGTAGAGAAGAAAAACTATGAACCAGCAACACAATAAAGAGTTCTTTTCTTGGTTACCTGCAGAGAACAAAAACTATGAACCAACATCACAGTAAAACTTCTTTGCTTGAGTAATGCTTCTTCAATACATTAATCTGCAGCACAACATATGTAAGAAACAAGAAGATACAAAAAGGACAATAAGAAAGAGCCTACACGCATAACGAGGCCCCGGAAAACAGAGAAAGAATGCCAAAAAACATAGCTAGATAGCATCATGCAAGCAATAATGCTACCTGCAGAGAAGAAAAACTAGGAACCAGCAACACAATAAAGAGTTCTTTTCTTGGTTACCTGCAGAGAACAAAAACTATCAACCAGCAACACAATAATACTTCTTTGCTTGAGTAAATCCTCATCAATACAATAATCTGCAGCGAAACAGATGCAAGAAACAAGAACATGCAAAAAGGACAATAAGAAAGGGCCTACATGCATAACGAGGCCCCGGAAAACAGAGAAAGAATGCCGAAAAACATAGCTAGATAGAATCATGCAAACAATAATGCTACCTGCGGAGAAGAAAAACTATGAACCAGCAACACAATAAAGAGTTCTTTTCTTGGTTACCTGCAGAGAAGAAAAACTATGAGCCAACAACAAAATAATACTTCTATGCTTTAGTAATTCCTCTTCATCACAATAATCTGCTGCACAACAGATGCGAAAAACATAACATATAAAAAGGACAATAAGAAAGAGCCTACACGTATAATGAAGCCCAGGAAAACTGAGAAAGATGCCAAAAAAACATAGCTAGATAGCATCATGCAAGTAATAATGCTACCTGCGGAGATGAAAAACTATGAACCAGCAACACAATAAAGAGTTCTTTTCTTGCTTACCTGCAGAGAATAAAAACTACGAACTAGCAACACAATAATACTTCTTTGCTTGAGTAATGCTTCTTCAACATAATAATCTGAAGCACTACAAATGCAAGAAACAAGAACATACAAAAAGGACCATAACAAAGTGCCTACACGCATAATGAGGCCCTGGAAAACAGAGAAAGAATGCCAAAAAACATAGCTAGAAAGCATCATGCATGCAATAATGCTACCTGCAGAGAAGAAAAACTATGAACCAGCAACACAATAATACTTCTTTGCTTGAGTAATGCTTCTTCAACACAATAATCTGCTGCACAACAAAAGCAAGAAACAAGAACATACAAAAAGGACAATAAGAAAGAGCCTACACGCATAACGAGGCCCTGGAAAACAGAGAAAGAATGCCAAAAAACATAGCTAGATAGCATCATGCAAGCATAATGCTACCTGCAGAGAAGAAAAACTATAAACCAGCAACACAATAAAGAGTTCTTTTCTTGGTCACCTGCAGAGAACAAAAACTATGAACCAGCAACACAATAATACTTCTTTGCTTGAGTAATGCTTCTTCAACACAATAATCTGCAGCACAACAGATGCAAGAAACAAAAACATACAAAAAAGACAATAAGAAAGAGCCTACATGCATAACGAGGCCCAGGAAAACAGAGAAAGAATGCCGAAAAAAATAGCTAGATAGAATCATGCAAGCAATAATGCTACCTGCAGAGAAGAAAAACAATGAACCAGCAACACAATAAAGAGTTCTTTTCTTGGTTACCTACAGAGAAGAAAAACTATGAACCAACAACACAATAATACTTCTTTGCTTGAGTAATTCCTCTTCAACACATAATCTGCTGGACAACAGATGCAAAATACAAGAACATACAAAAAGGACAATAAGAAAGAGCCTACTCGTATAATGAACCCCTCGAAAACTGAGAAAGATGCCAAAAAAACATAGCTAGATAGCATCATGCAAGTAATAATGCTACATGCGGAGAAGAAAAACTATGAACCAGCAACACAATAATACTTCTTTGCTTGAGTAATGCTTCTTCAACACAATAATCTGAAGCACTACAAATGGAAGAAACAAGAACATACAAAAAGGACCATAACAAAGTGCCTACACGCATAATGAGGCCCTGGAAAAAAGAGAAAGAATGCCAAAAAACATAGCTAGATAGCATCATGCAAGTAATAATGCTACCTGCGGAGAAGAAAAACTATGAACCAACAACACAATAAAGAGTTCTTTTCTTGCTTACCTGCAGAGAATAAAGACTATGAACCAGCAACACAATAATACTACTTTGCTTGAGTAATTCTTCTTCAACACAATAATCTGCAGCACTACAAATGCAAGAAACAAGAACATACAAAAAGGACCATAACAAAGTGCCTACACGCATATTGAGGCCCTGGAAAACAGAGAAAGAATGCCAAAAAACATTGCTAGATAGCATCATGCAAGCAATAATGCTACCTGCAGAGAATAAAAACTATGAACCAGCAACACAATAATACTTCTTTGCTTGAGTAATGCTTCTTCAACACAATAATCTGCAGCACAACAGATGCAAGAAACAAGAACATACAAAAAGGACAATAAGAAAGAGCCTACATGCATAACGAGGCCCTGGAAAACAGAGAAAGAATGCCAAAAAACATAGCTAGATAGCATCAAGCAAGCAAAAATGCTACCTGCAGAGAAGAAAAACAATGAACCAACAACACAATAAAGGGTTCTTTTCTTGGTTACCTGCAGAGAATAAAATCTATGAACCAGCAATACAATAATACTTCTTTGCTAGAGTAATGCTTCTTCAACATAATAATCTGCAGCACTACAAATGCAAGAAACAAGAACATACAAAAATGACCATAACAAACTGCCTACACGCATAATGAGGCCCTGGAAAACAGAGAAAGAAAGCAAAAAAACATAGCTAGATAGCATCTTGCAAGCAATAATGCTACCTGCAAAGAAGAAAAACTATGAACCAGCAACACAATAAAGAGTTCTTTTCTTGGTAACCTGCAGAGAAGAAAAACTATGAACCAGCAACACAATAATACTTCTTTGCTTGAGTAATGCTTCTTCAACACAATAATCTGCAGCACACCAGATGTAAGAAACAAGAGCAAACAAAAAGGACAATAAGAAAGAGCCTACACGCATAATGAGGCCCTGGAAAATAGAGAAAGAATGTCAAAAAACTTTGCTAGATAGCATCATGCTAGCAATATTGCTACCTGCAGAGAAGAAAAACTATGAACTAGCAACACAATAAAGAGTTCTTCTCTTGGTTACCTGCAAAGAAGAAAAACTATGAACCAGCAACACAATAATACTTCTTTGCTTGAGTAATGCTTCTTCAACACAATAATCTGTAGCACAACAGATGCAAGAAACAAGAACATACAAAAAGGACAATAAGAAATAGCCTACACGCATATTGAGGCCCTGGAAAACAGAGAAAGAATGCCAAAAAACATAGCTAGATAGCATCATGCAAGCAATAATGCTACCTGCAGAGAAGAAAAACTATGAACCAGCAACACAATAATACTTCTTTGCTTGAGTATTGCTTCTTCAACACAAAAATCTACAGCACAACAGATGCAAGAAACAAGAATATACAAAAAGGACAATAAGAAAGAGCCTACACGCATAACGAGGCCCTGGAAAACAGAGAAAGAATGCCAAAAAACATAGCTATATAGCATCATGCAAGCAATAATGCTACCTGTAGAGAAGAAAAACTATGAACCAGCAACACAATAAAGAGTTCTTTTCTTGGTTACCTGCAGAGAACAAAAACTATGAACCAACATCACAGTAAAACTTCTTTGCTTGAGTAATGCTTCTTCAACACATTAATCTGCAGCACAACATATGTAAGAAACAAGAAGATACAAAAAGGACAATAAGAAAGAGCCTACACGCATAACGAGGCCCCGGAAAACAGAGAAAGAATGCCAAAAAACATAGCTAGATAGCATCATGCAAGCAATAATGCTACCTGTAGAGAAGAAAAACTATGAACCAGCAACACAATAAAGAGTTCTTTTCTTGGTTACCTGCAGAGAACAAAAACTATGAACCAACATCACAGTAAAACTTCTTTGCTTGAGTAATGCTTCTTCAACACATTAATCTGCAGCACAACATATGTAAGAAACAAGAAGATACAAAAAGGACAATAAGAAAGAGCCTACACGCATAACGAGGCCCCGGAAAACAGAGAAAGAATGCCAAAAAACATAGCTAGATAGCATCATGCAAGCAATAATGCTACCTGCAGAGAAGAAAAACTAGGAACCAGCAACACAATAAAGAGTTCTTTTCTTGGTTACCTGCAGAGAACAAAACTATCAACCAAAGAACACAATAATACTTCTTTGCTTGAGTAAATCCTCATCAATACAATAATCTGCAGCGAAACAGATGCAAGAAACAAGAACATACAAAAAGGACAATAAGAAAGGGCCTACATGCATAACGAGGCCCCGGAAAACAGAGAAAGAATGCCGAAAAACATAGCTAGATAGAATCATGCAAACAATAATGCTACTCGTGAGAAGAAAAACTATGAACCAAAGAACACAATAAAGAGTTCTTTTCTTGGTTACCTGCAGAGAACAAAAACTATGAGCCAACAACAAAATAATACTTCTATGCTTTAGTAATTCCTCTTCATCACAATAATCTGCTGCACAACAGATGCAAAAAACATAACATATAAAAAGGACAATAAGAAAGAGCCTACACGTATAATGAAGCCCAGGAAAACCAGAAAAGATGCCAAAAAAAATAGCTAGATAGCATCATGCAAGTAATAATGCTACTCGGAGAGATGAAAAACTATGAACCAGCAACACAATAAAGAGTTCTTTTCTTGCTTACCTGCAGAGAATAAAAACTATGAACTAGCAACACAATAATACTTCTTTGCTTGAGTAATGCTTCTTCAACATAATAATCTGAAGCACTACAAATGCAAGAAACAAGAACATACAAAAAGGACCATAACAAAGTGCCTACACGCATAATGAGGCCCTGGAAAACAGAGAAAGAATGCCAAAAAACATAGCTAGAAAGCATCATGCATGCAATAATGCTACCTGCAGAGAAGAAAAACTATGAACCAGCAACACAATAATACTTCTTTGCTTGAGTAATGCTTCTTCAACACAATAATCTGCTGCACAACAAAAGCAAGAAACAAGAACATACAAAAAGGACAATAAGAAAGAGCCTACACGCATAACGAGGCCCTGGAAAACAGAGAAAGAATGCCAAAAAACATAGCTAGATAGCATCATGCAAGCAATAATGCTACCTGCAGAGAAGAAAAACTATAAACCAGCAACACAATAAAGAGTTCTTTTCTTGGTCACTTGCAGAGAACAAAAACTATGAACCAGCAACACAATAATACTTCTTTGCTTGAGTAATGCTTCTTCAACACAATAATCTGCAGCACAACAGATGCAAGAAACAAAAACATACAAAAAAGACAATAAGAAAGAGCCTACATGCATAACGAGGCCCAGGAAAACAGAGAAAGAATGCCGAAAAAAATAGCTAGATAGAATCATGCAAGCAATAATGCTACCTGCAGAGAAGAAAAACAATGAACCAGCAACACAATAAAGAGTTCTTTTCTTGGTTACCTACAGAGAAGAAAAACTATGAACCAACAACACAATAATACTTGTTTGCTTGAGTAATTCCTCTTCAACACATAATCTGCTGGACAACAGATGCAAAAAACAAGAACATACAAAAAGGACAATAAGAAAGAGCCTACTCGTATAATGAACCCCTCGAAAACTGAGAAAGATGCCAAAAAAACATAGCTAGATAGCATCATGCAAGTAATAATGCTACATGCGGAGAAGAAAAACTATGAACCAGCAACACAATAATACTTCTTTGCTTGAGTAATGCTTCTTCAACACAGTAATCTGAAGCACTACAAATGGAAGAAACAAGAACATACAAAAAGGACCATAACAAAGTGCCTACACGCATAATGAGGCCCTGGAAAAAAGAGAAAGAATGCCAAAAAACATAGCTAGATAGCATCATGCAAGTAATAATGCTACCTGCGGAGAAGAAAAACTATGAACCAGCAACACAATAAAGAGTTCTTTTCTTGCTTACCTGCAGAGAATAAAGACTATGAACCAGCAACACAATAATACTACTTTGCTTGAGTAATGCTTCTTCAACACAATAATCTGCAGCACTACAAATGCAAGAAACAAGAACATACAAAAAGGACCATAACAAAGTGCCTACACGCATAATGAGGCCCTGGAAAACAGAGAAAGAATGCCAAAAAACATAGCTAGATAGCATCATGCAAGCAATGATGCTACCTGCAGAGAAGAAAAACTATGAACCAGCAACACAATAAAGAGTTCTTTACTTTGTTGCCTGCAAAGAAGAAAAACTATCAACCAGCAACACAATAATACTTCTTTGCTTGAGTAATGCTTTTTCAACACAATAATCTGTAGCACAACAGATGCATGAAACAACAACATACAAAAAGGAGAATAAGAAATAGCCAACACGCATATTGAGGACCTGGAAAACAGAGAAAGAATGCCAAAAAACATAGCTAGATAGCATCGTGCAAGCAATAATGCTACCTGCAGAGAAGAAAAACTATGAACCAGCAACACAATATTACTTCTTTGCTTGTGTAATGCTTCTTCAACACAATAATCCGCAGCACAACAAATGCAAGAAACGAGAACATACAAAAAGGACAATGAGAAAGAGCCTCCACGCATAATGAGGCCCTGGAAAACAGAGAAAGAATACCAAAAAAACGTTGCGAGATAGCATCATGCAAGCAATAATGCCACCTGCAGAGAAGAAAAACTATGAACCAGCAACACAATAAAGAGTTCATTTCTTGGTTACCTGCAGAGTAGAAAAACTATGAACCAACAACACAATAATACTTCTTTGCTTGAGTAATGCTTCTTCAACACAATAATCTGTAGCACAACAGATGCAAGAAACAAGAACATACAAAAAGGACAATAAGAAATAGCCTACACGCATATTGAGGCCCTGGAAAATAGAGCAAGAATGCCGAAACACATAGCTAGATAGCATCATGCACGCAATAATGCTACCTGCAGAGAAGAAAAACTATGAACAGGCAACACAATAATACTTCTTTGCTTGAGTAATGCTTCTTCAACACAATAATCTGCAGCACAATAGATGCAAGAAACAAGAACATACAAAAAGGACAATAAGAAACAGCCTACACGCATAATGAGGCCCTGGAAAGCAGAGAAAGAATGCCAAAAAACATAGCTAGATAGCATCATGCAAGCAACAATGCTACCTGCAGAGAAGAAAAACTATGAACCAGCAACACAATAAAGAGTTCTTTTCTTTGTTACCTGCAAAGAAGAAAAACAATGAACCAGCAACACAATAATACTTCTTTGCTTGAGTAATGCTTCTTCAACACAATAATCTGCAGCACACCAGATGCAAGAAACAAGAACAAAAAAAAAGGACAATAAGAAAGAGCCTACACGCATAATGAGGCCCTGGAAAACAGAGATAGAATGACAAAAAACGTTGCTAGATAGCATCATGCTAGCAATAATGCTACCTGCAGAGAAGAAAAACTATGAACCAGCAACACAATAAAGAGTTTTTTTCTTGGTTACCTGCAAAGAAGAAAAACTATGAACCAGCAACACAATAATACTTCTATGCTTGAGTAATGCTTCTTCAACACAATAATCTGCAGCACAACAGATGCAAGAAACAAGAACATACAAAAAGGACAATAAGAAAGAGCCTACACGTATAATGAAGCCCTGTAAAACTGAGAAAGATGCCAAAAAACATAGCTAGATTGCATCATGCAAGCAATAATGCTACCTGCAGAGAAGAAAAACTATGAACCAGCAACATAATAAAGAGTTCTTTTCTTGGTTACCTGCAGAGAAGAAAAACTATGAACCGGCAACACAATAATACTTCTTTGCTTGAGTAATGCTTCTTCAACACAATAATCTGCAGCACACCAGATGCAAGAAACAAGAACAAACAAAAAGGACAATAAGAAAGAGCCTACACGTATAATGAAGCCCTGGAAAACTGAGAAAGATGCCAAAAAAACATAGCTAGATAGCATCATGCAAGTAATAATGCTACCTGCGGAGAAGAAAAACTATGAACCAGCAACACAATAAAGAGTTCTTTTCTTGCTTACCAGCAGAGAATAAAAACTATGAACCAGCAACACAATAATACTTCTTTGCTTGAGTAATGCTTCTTCAACACAATAATCAGCAGCACTAAAAATGCAAGAAACAAGAACATACAAAAAGGACCATAACAAAGGGCCTACACGCATAATGAGGCCCTGGAAAAAAGAGAAAGAATGCCAAAAAACATAGCTAGATTGCATCATGCAAGCAATAATGCTACCTGCAGAGAAGAAAAACTATGAACCAGCAACATAATAAAGAGTTCTTTTCTTGGTTACCTGCAGAGAAGAAAAACTATGAACCGGCAACACAATAATACTTCTTTGCTTGAGTAATGCTTCTTCAACACAATAATCTGCAGGACACCAGATGCAAGAAACAAGAACAAACAAAAAGGACAATAAGAAAGAGCCTACACGCATAATGAGGCCCTGGAAAACAGAGAAAGAAAGCCTAAAAACATAGCTAGATAGCATCATGCAAGCAATAATGCTACCTGTAGAGAAGAAAAACTATGAACCAGCAACACAATAAACAGTTCTTTTCTTGGTTACCTGCAAAGAAGAAAAACTATGAACCAGCAGCACAATAATACTTCTTTGCTTGAGTAATGCTTCTTCAACACAATAATCTGTAGCACAACAGTTGCAAGAAACAAGAACATACAAAAAGGACAATAAGAAAGAGCCTACACGCATAGTGAGGCCTTGTAAAACAGAGAAAGAATGCCAAACAACATAGCTAGATGGCATCATGCAAGCAATAATGCTACCTGCAGAGAAGAAAAACTATGAACCAGCAACACAATAAAGAGTTCTTTTCTTGGTTACCTGTAGAGAACAAAAACTATGAACCAACAACACAATAATACTTCTTTGCTTGAGTAATTCCTCTTCAACACAATAATCTACAGCACAACAGATGCAAAAAACAAGAACATACAAAAAGGACAATAAGAAAGAGCCTACATGTATAATGAAGCCCTGGAAAACTGAGAAAGATGCCAAAAAAACATAGCTAGATAGCATCATGCAAGTAATAATGCTACCTGCGGAGAAGAAAAACTATGAACCAGCAAAACAATAAAGAGTTCTTTTCTTGCTTCCCTGCAGAGAATAAAAACTGTGAACCAGTAACACAATAATACTTCTTTGCTTGAGTAATGCTTCTTCAACACAATAATCTTTAGCACTACAAATGCAAGAAACAAGAACATACAAAAAGAACAATAAGAAATAGCCTACACGCATATTGAGGCCTTGGAAAACAGAGAAAGAATGCCAAAAAACATAGCTAGATAGCATCATGCAAGCAATAATGCTACCTGCAGAGAAGAGAAACTATGAACCAGCAACACAATAATACTTCTTTGCCTGAGTAATGCTTCTTCAACACAATAATCTGCAGCACAACAGATGCAAGAAACAAGAACATACAAAAAGGACAATAAGAAAGAGCCTACACGCATAACGAGGCCCTGGAAAACAGAGAAAGAATGCCAAAAAACATAGCTAGATAGCATCATGCAAGCAATAATGCTACCTGCAGAGAAGAAAAACTATAAACCAGCAACACAATAAAGAGTTCTTTTCTTAGTCACCTGCAGAGAACAAAAACTATGAACCAGCAACACAATAATACTTCTTTGCTTGAGTAATGCTTCTTCAACACAATAATCTGCAGCACAACAGATGCAAGAAACAAAAACATACAAAAAAGACAATAAGAAAGAGCCTACATGCATAACGAGGCCCAGGAAAACAGAGAAAGAATGCCGAAAAAAATAGCTAGATAGAATCATGCAAGCAATAATGCTACCTGCAGAGAAGAAAAACAATGAACCAGCAACACAATAAAGAGTTCTTTTCTTGGTTACCTACAGAGAAGAAAAACTATGAACCAACAACACAATAATACTTTTTTGCTTGAGTAATTCCTCTTCAACACATAATCTGCTGGACAAACAAATGCAAAATACAAGAACATACAAAAAGGACAATAAGAAAGAGCCTACTCGTATAATGAACCCCTCGAAAACTAAGAAAGATGCCAAAAAAACATAGCTAGATAGCATCATGCAAGTAATAATGCTACATGCGGAGAAGAAAAACTATGAACCAGCAACACAATAATACTTCTTTGCTTGAGTAATGCTTCTTCAACACAATAATATGAAGCACTACAAATGGAAGAAACAAGAACATACAAAAAGGACCATAACAAAGTGCCTACACGCATAATGAGGCCCTGGAAAAAAGAGAAAGAATGCCAAAAAACATAGCTAGATAGCATCATGCAAGTAATAATGCTACCTGCGGAGAAGAAAAACTATGAACCAGCAACACAATAAAGAGTTCTTTTCTTGCTTACCTGCAGAGAATAAAGACTATGAACCAGCAACACAATAATACTACTTTGCTTGAGTAATGCTTCTTCAACACAATAATCTGCAGCACTACAAATGCAAGAAACAAGAACATACAAAAAGGACCATAACAAAGTGCCTACACGCATAATGAGGCCCTGGAAAACAGAGAAAGAATGCCAAAAAACATAGCTAGATAGCATCATGCAAGCAATGATGCTACCTGCAGAGAAGAAAAACTATGAACCAGCAACACAATAAAGAGTTCTTTACTTTGTTGCCTGCAAAGAAGAAAAACTATCAACCAGCAACACAATAATACTTCTTTGCTTGAGTAATGCTTTTTCAACACAATAATCTGTAGCACAACAGATGCATGAAACAACAACATACAAAAAGGAGAATAAGAAATAGCCAACACGCATATTGAGGACCTGGAAAACAGAGAAAGAATGCCAAAAAACATAGCTAGATAGCATCGTGCAAGCAATAATGCTACCTGCAGAGAAGAAAAACTATGAACCAGCAACACAATATTACTTCTTTGCTTGTGTAATGCTTCTTCAACACAATAATCCGCAGCACAACAAATGCAAGAAACGAGAACATACAAAAAGGACAATGAGAAAGAGCCTCCACGCATAATGAGGCCCTGGAAAACAGAGAAAGAATACCAAAAAAACGTTGCGAGATAGCATCATGCAAGCAATAATGCCACCTGCAGAGAAGAAAAACTATGAACCAGCAACACAATAAAGAGTTCATTTCTTGGTTACCTGCAGAGTAGAAAAACTATGAACCAACAACACAATAATACTTCTTTGCTTGAGTAATGCTTCTTCAACACAATAATCTGTAGCACAACAGATGCAAGAAACAAGAACATACAAAAAGGACAATAAGAAATAGCCTACACGCATATTGAGGCCCTGGAAAATAGAGCAAGAATGCCGAAACACATAGCTAGATAGCATCATGCACGCAATAATGCTACCTACAGAGAAGAAAAACTATGAACAGGCAACACAATAATACTTCTTTGCTTGAGTAATGCTTCTTCAACACAATAATCTGCAGCACAATAGATGCAAGAAACAAGAACATACAAAAAGGACAATAAGAAACAGCCTACACGCATAATGAGGCCCTGGAAAGCAGAGAAAGAATGCCAAAAAACATAGCTAGATAGCATCATGCAAGCAACAATGCTACTCCGCAGAGAAGAAAAACTATGAACCAAAGAACACAATAAAGAGTTCTTTTCTTTGTTACCTGCAAAGAAGAAAAACAATGAACCAAAGAACACAATAATACTTCTTTGCTTGAGTAATGCTTCTTCAACACAATAATCTGCAAAGACACGGATGCAAGAAACAAGAACAAAAAAAAGGACAATAAGATAGATACTAATCGCATAATGAGGCCCTGTAAAACAGAGATAGTATTACAAAAAACGTTTATATATAGAATATTGATAGCAATAATGCTACCTGCAGATAAAAAAACTATGAACCTGCAACAAAATAAAGAGTTTTTTTCTTGGTTACCTGCAAAGAAGAAAAACTATGAACCAGCAACACAATAATACTTCTATGCTTGAGTAATGCTTCTTCAACACAATACTCTGCAGCACAACAGATGCAAGAAACAAGAACATACAAAAGGACAATAAGAAAGAGCCTACACGTATAATGAAGCCCTGTAAAACCGAGAAAGATGCCAAAAACATAGCTAGATTGCATCATGCAAGCAATAATGCTACTACGCGAGAAGAAAAAAACTATGAACCAAAGAACATAATAAAGAGTTCTTTTCTTGGTTACCTGCAGAGAAGAAAAACTATGAACCGGCAACACAATAATACTTCTTTGCTTGAGTAATGCTTCTTCAACACAATAATCTGCAGCACACCAGATGCAAGAAACAAGAACAAACAAAAAGGACAATAAGAAAGAGCCTACACGTATAATGAAGCCCTGGAAAACTGAGAAAGATGCCAAAAAAACATAGCTAGATAGCATCATGCAAGTAATAATGCTACTCGCGAGAAGAAAAACTATGAACCAAAGAACACAATAAAGAGTTCTTTTCTTGCTTACCAGCAGAGAATAAAAACTATGAACCAGCAACACAATAATACTTCTTTGCTTGAGTAATGCTTCTTCAACACAATAATCAGCAGCACTAAAAATGCAAGAAACAAGAACATACAAAAAGGACCATAACAAAGGGCCTACACGCATAATGAGGCCCTGGAAAAAAGAGAAAGAATGCCAAAAAACATAGCTAGATTGCATCATGCAAGCAATAATGCTACCTGCAGAGAAGAAAAACTATGAACCAGCAACATAATAAAGAGTTCTTTTCTTGGTTACCTGCAGAGAAGAAAAACTATGAACCGGCAACACAATAATACTTCTTTGCTTGAGTAATGCTTCTTCAACACAATAATCTGCAGGACACCAGATGCAAGAAACAAGAACAAACAAAAAGGACAATAAGAAAGAGCCTACACGCATAATGAGGCCCTGGAAAGCAGAGAAAGAAAGCCTAAAAACATAGCTAGATAGCATCATGCAAGCAATAATGCTACCTGTAGAGAAGAAAAACTATGAACCAGCAACACAATAAACAGTTCTTTTCTTGGTTACCTGCAAAGAAGAAAAACTATGAACCAGCAGCACAATAATACTTCTTTGCTTGAGTAATGCTTCTTCAACACAATAATCTGTAGCACAACAGTTGCAAGAAACAAGAACATACAAAAAGGACAATAAGAAAGAGCCTACACGCATAGTGAGGCCTTGTAAAACAGAGAAAGAATGCCAAACAACATAGCTAGATGGCATCATGCAAGCAATAATGCTACCTGCAGAGAAGAAAAACTATGAACCAGCAACACAATAAAGAGTTCTTTTCTTGGTTACCTGTAGAGAACAAAAACTATGAACCAACAACACAATAATACTTCTTTGCTTGAGTAATTCCTCTTCAACAAAATAATCTACAGCACAACAGATGCAAAAAACAAGAACATACAAAAAGGACAATAAGAAAGAGCCTACATGTATAATGAAGCCCTGGAAAACTGAGAAAGATGCCAAAAAAACATAGCTAGATAGCATCATGCAAGTAATAATGCTACCTGCGGAGAAGAAAAACTATGAACCAGCAAAACAATAAAGAGTTCTTTTCTTGCTTCCCTGCAGAGAATAAAAACTGTGAACCAGTAACACAATAATACTTCTTTGCTTGAGTAATGCTTCTTCAACACAATAATCTTTAGCACTACAAATGCAAGAAACAAGAACATACAAAAAGAACAATAAGAAATAGCCCACACGCATATTGAGGCCTTGGAAAACAGAGAAAGAATGCCAAAAAACATAGCTAGATAGCATCATGCAAGCAATAATGCTACCTGCAGAGAAGAGAAACTATGAACCAGCAAACACAATAATACTTCTTTGCCTGAGTAATGCTTCTTCAACACAATAATCTGCAGCACAACAGTGCAAGAAAACAAGAACATACAAAAAGGACAATAAGAAAGAGCCTACACGCATAACGAGGCCCTGGAAAACAGAGAAAGAATGCCAAAAAACATAGCTAGATAGCATCATGCAGGCAATAATGCTACCAGCAGAGAAGAAAAACTATGAACCAGCAACACAATAAAGAGTTCTTTTCTTGGTTACCTACAGAGAACAAAAGCTATGAACCAAAGAACACAATAACACTTCTTTGCTTGAGTAATGCTTCTTCAACACAATAATCTGCAGCACACCAGATGCAAGAAACAAGAACAAACAAAAAGGACAATAAGAACGAGCCTACACGCATAATGAGGCCCTGGAAAATAGAGAAAGAAAGCCGATAAACATAGCTAGATAGCATCATGCTAGAAATAATGCTACCTGCAGAGAAGAAAAACTATGAACCATCAACACAATAAACAGTTTTTTTCTTGGTTACCTGCAAAGAAGAAAAACTATGAACCAGCAGCACAATAATACTTCTTTGCTTGAGTAATGCTTCTTCAACACAATAATCTGTAGCACAACAGTTGCAAGAAACAAGAACATACAAAAAGGACAATAAGAAATAGCCTGCACGCATATTGAGGCCTTGGAAAACAGAGAAAGAATGCCAAAAAACATAGCTAGATAGCATCATGCAAGCAATAATGCTACCTACAGAGAAGAAAAACTATGAACCATCAACACAATAATACTTCTTTGCTTGAGTAATGCCTCTTCAACACAATAATCTGCAGCACAACAGATGCAAGAAACAAGAACATACAAAAAGGACAATAAGAAAGAGCCTACACGCATAACGAGGCCCCAGAAAAAGCGAGAAAGAATGCCAAAAACATAGCTAGATAGCATCATGCAAGCAATAATGCTACCTGTAGAGAAGAAAAACTATGAACCAAGAACACAATAAAGAGTTCTTTTCTTGGTTACCTGAAGAGAACAAAAACTATGAACCAGCAACACAATAATACTTCTTTGCTTGAGTAATGCTTCTTCAACACATTAATCTGCAGCACAACAGATGAAAGAAACAAGAACATACAAAATGGAAAATAAGAAAGAGCCTACACGCATAACGAGGCCCTGGAAAACAGAGAAAGAATGCCAAACAACATAGGTAGATGGCATCATGCAAGCAATAATGCTAAATGCAGAGAAGAAAAACTATGAACCAGCAACACAATACAGAGTTCTTTTCTTGGTTACCTGTAGAGAACAAAAACTATGAACCAACAACACAATAATACATCTTTGCTTGAGTAATTCCTCTTCAACACAATAATCTACAGCACAACAGATGCAAAAAACAAGAACATACAAAAAGGACAATAAGAAAGAGCCTACATGTATAATGAAGCCCTGGAAAACTGAGAAGATGCCAAAAAAACATAGCTAGATAGCATCATGCAAGTAATAATGCTACCTGCGGAGAAGAAAAACTATGAACCAGCAAAACAATAAAGAGTTCTTTTCTTGCTTCCCTGCAGAGAATAAAATCTGTGAACCAGTAACACAATAATACTTCTTTGCTTGAGTAATGCTTCTTCAACACAATAATCTTTAGCACTACAAATGCAAGAAACAAGAACATACAAAAAGAACAATAAGAAATAGCCTACACGCATATTGAGGCCTTGGAAAACAGAGAAAGAATGCCAAAAAACATAGCTAGATAGCATCATGCAAGCAATAATGCTACCTGCAGAGAGAAGAGAAACTATGAACCAAAGAACACAATAATACTTCTTTGCCTGAGTAATGCTTCTTCAACACAATAATCTGCAGCACAACAGATGCAAGAAACAAGAACATACAAAAAGGACAATAAGAAAGAGCCTACACGCATAACGAGGCCCTGGAAAACAGAGAAAGAATGCCAAAAAACATAGCTAGATAGCATCATGCAAGCAATAATGCTACCTGCAGAGAAGAAAAACTATAAACCAGCAACACAATAAAGAGTTCTTTTCTTGGTCACCTGCAGAGAACAAAAACTATGAACCAGCAACACAATAATACTTCTTTGCTTGAGTAATGCTTCTTCAACACAATAATCTGCAGCACAACAGATGCAAGAAACAAAAACATACAAAAAAGACAATAAGAAAGAGCCTACATGCATAACGAGGCCCAGGAAAACAGAGAAAGAATGCCGAAAAAAATAGCTAGATAGAATCATGCAAGCAATAATGCTACCTGCAGAGAAGAAAAACAATGAACCAGCAACACAATAAAGAGTTCTTTTCTTGGTTACCTACAGAGAAGAAAAACTATGAACCAACAACACAATAATACTTCTTTGCTTGAGTAATTCCTCTTCAACACATAATCTGCTGGACAACAAATGCAAAATACAAGAACATACAAAAAGGACAATAAGAAAGAGCCTACTCGTATAATGAACCCCTCGAAAACTGAGAAAGATGCCAAAAAAACATAGCTAGATAGCATCATGCAAGTAATAATGCTACATGCGGAGAAGAAAAACTATGAACCAGCAACACAATAATACTTCTTTGCTTGAGTAATGCTTCTTCAACACAATAATATGAAGCACTACAAATGGAAGAAACAAGAACATACAAAAAGGACCATAACAAAGTGCCTACACGCATAATGAGGCCCTGGAAAAAAGAGAAAGAATGCCAAAAAACATAGCTAGATAGCATCATGCAAGTAATAATGCTACCTGCGGAGAAGAAAAACTATGAACCAGCAACACAATAAAGAGTTCTTTTCTTGCTTACCTGCAGAGAATAAAGACTATGAACCAGCAACACAATAATACTACTTTGCTTGAGTAATGCTTCTTCAACACAATAATCTGCAGCACTACAAATGCAAGAAACAAGAACATACAAAAAGGACCATAACAAAGTGCCTACACGCATAATGAGGCCCTGGAAAACAGAGAAAGAATGCCAAAAAACATAGCTAGATAGCATCATGCAAGCAATGATGCTACCTGCAGAGAAGAAAAACTATGAACCAGCAACACAATAAAGAGTTCTTTACTTTGTTGCCTGCAAAGAAGAAAAACTATCAACCAGCAACACAATAATACTTCTTTGCTTGAGTAATGCTTTTTCAACACAATAATCTGTAGCACAACAGATGCATGAAACAACAACATACACACAGGAGAATAAGAAATAGCCAACACGCATATTGAGGACCTGGAAAACAGAGAAAGAATGCCAAAAAACATAGCTAGATAGCATCGTGCAAGCAATAATGCTACCTGCAGAGAAGAAAAACTATGAACCAGCAACACAATATTACTTCTTTGCTTGTGTAATGCTTCTTCAACACAATAATCCGCAGCACAACAAATGCAAGAAACGAGAACATACAAAAAGGACAATGAGAAAGAGCCTCCACGCATAATGAGGCCCTGGAAAACAGAGAAAGAATACCAAAAAAACGTTGCGAGATAGCATCATGCAAGCAATAATGCCACCTGCAGAGAAGAAAAACTATGAACCAGCAACACAATAAAGAGTTCATTTCTTGGTTACCTGCAGAGTAGAAAAACTATGAACCAACAACACAATAATACTTCTTTGCTTGAGTAATGCTTCTTCAACACAATAATCTGTAGCACAACAGATGCAAGAAACAAGAACATACAAAAGGACAATAAGAAATAGCCTACACGCATATTGAGGCCCTGGAAAATAGAGCAAGAATGCCGAAACACATAGCTAGATAGCATCATGCACGCAATAATGCTACCTGGGAGAAGAAAAACTATGAACAGGCAACACAATAATACTTCTTTGCTTGAGTAATGCTTCTTCAACACAATAATCTGCAGCACAATAGATGCAAGAAACAAGAACATACAAAAAGGACAATAAGAAACAGCCTACACGCATAATGAGGCCCTGGAAAGCAGAGAAAGAATGCCAAAAAACATAGCTAGATAGCATCATGCAAGCAACAATGCTACCTGCAGAGAAGAAAAACTATGAACCAGCAACACAATAAAGAGTTCTTTTCTTTGTTACCTGCAAAGAAGAAAAACAATGAACCAAAGAACACAATAATACTTCTTTGCTTGAGTAATGCTTCTTCAACACAATAATCTGCAGCACACCAGATGCAAGAAACAAGAACAAAAAAAAAGGACAATAAGAAAGAGCCTACACGCATAATGAGGCCCTGGAAAACAGAGATAGAATGACAAAAAACGTTGCTAGATAGCATCATGCTAGCAATAATGCTACCTGCAGAGAAGAAAAACTATGAACCAGCAACACAATAAAGAGTTTTTTTCTTGGTTACCTGCAAAGAAGAAAAACTATGAACCAGCAACACAATAATACTTCTATGCTTGAGTAATGCTTCTTCAACACAATAATCTGCAGCACAACAGATGCAAGAAACAAGAACATACAAAAAGGACAATAAGAAAGAGCCTACACGTATAATGAAGCCCTGTAAAACTTATAAAGATGCCAAAAAACATAGCTAGATTGCATCATGCAAGCAATAATGCTACCTGCAGAGAAGAAAAACTATGAACCAGAAACATAATAAAGAGTTCTTTTCTTGGTTACCTGCAGAGAAGAAAAACTATGAACCGGCAACACAATAATACTTCTTTGCTTGAGTAATGCTTCTTCAACACAATAATCTGCAGACACACGGATGCAAGAAACAAGAACAAACAAAAAGGACAATAAGAAAGAGCCTACACGTATAATGAAGCCCTGGAAAACTGAGAAAGATGCCAAAAAAACATAGCTAGATAGCATCATGCAAGTAATAATGCTACCTGCGGAGAAGAAAAACTATGAACCAAAGAACACAATAAAGAGTTCTTTTCTTGCTTACCAGTGAGAGAATAAAAACTATGAACCAAAGAACACAATAATACTTCTTTGCTTGAGTTATGCTTCTTCAACACAATAATCAGCAGCACTAAAAATGCAAGAAACAAGAACATACAAAAAGGACCATAACAAAGGGCCTACACGCATAATGAGGCCCTGGAAAAAAGAGAAAGAATGCCAAAAAACATAGCTAGATTGCATCATGCAAGCAATAATGCTACCTGCAGAGAAGAAAAACTATGAACCAGCAACATAATAAAGAGTTCTTTTCTTGGTTACCCGCAGAGAAGAAAAACTATGAACCGCAAGAACACAATAATACTTCTTTGCTTGAGTAATGCTTCTTCAACACAATAATCTGCAGGACACCAGATGCAAGAAACAAGAACAAACAAAAAGGACAATAAGAAAGAGCCTACACGCATAATGAGGCCCTGGAAAGCAGAGAAAGAAAGCCTAAAAACATAGCTAGATAGCATCATGCAAGCAATAATGCTACCTGTAGAGAAGAAAAACTATGAACCAGCAACACAATAAACAGTTCTTTTCTTGGTTACCTGCAAAGAAGAAAAACTATGAACCAGCAGCACAATAATACTTCTTTGCTTGAGTAATGCTTCTTCAACACAATAATCTGTAGCACGACAGTTGCAAGAAACAAGAACATACAAAAAGGACAATAAGAAAGAGCCTACACGCATAGTGAGGCCTTGTAAAACAGAGAAAGAATGCCAAACAACATAGCTAGATGGCATCATGCAAGCAATAATGCTACCTGCAGAGAAGAAAAACTATGAACCAGCAACACAATAAAGAGTTCTTTTCTTGGTTACCTGTAGAGAACAAAAACTATGAACCAACAACACAATAATACTTCTTTGCTTGAGTAATTCCTCTTCAACAAAATAATCTACAGCACAACAGATGCAAAAAACAAGAACATACAAAAAGGACAATAAGAAAGAGCCTACATGTATAATGAAGCCCTGGAAAACTGAGAAAGATGCCAAAAAAACATAGCTAGATAGCATCATGCAAGTAATAATGCTACCTGCGGAGAAGAAAAACTATGAACCAGCAAAACAATAAAGAGTTCTTTTCTTGCTTCCCTGCAGAGAATAAAAACTCGTGAACCATTAACACAATAATACTTCTTTGCTTGAGTAATGCTTCTTCAACACAATAATCTTTAGCACTACAAATGCAAGAAACAAGAACATACAAAAAGAACAATAAGAAATAGCCCACACGCATATTGAGGCCTTGGAAAACAGAGAAAGAATGCCAAAAAACATAGCTAGATAGCATCATGCAAGCAATAATGCTACCTGCAGAGAAGAGAAACTATGAACCAGCAACACAATAATACTTCTTTGCCTGAGTAATGCTTCTTCAACACAATAATCTGCAGCACAACAGATGCAAGAAACAAGAACATACAAAAAGGACAATAAGAAAGAGCCTACACGCATAACGAGGCCCTGGAAAACAGAGAAAGAATGCCAAAAAACATAGCTAGATAGCATCATGCAGGCAATAATGCTACCAGCAGAGAAGAAAAACTATGAACCAGCAACACAATAAAGAGTTCTTTTCTTGGTTACCTACAGAGAACAAAAGCTATGAACCAGCAACACAATAACACTTCTTTGCTTGAGTAATGCTTCTTCAACACAATAATCTGCAGCACACCAGATGCAAGAAACAAGAACAAACAAAAAGGACAATAAGAACGAGCCTACACGCATAATGAGGCCCTGGAAAATAGAGAAAGAAAGCCGATAAACATAGCTAGATAGCATCATGCTAGAAATAATGCTACCTGCAGAGAAGAAAAACTATGAACCATCAACACAATAAACAGTTTTTTTCTTGGTTACCTGCAAAGAAGAAAAACTATGAACCAGCAGCACAATAATACTTCTTTGCTTGAGTAATGCTTCTTCAACACAATAATCTGTAGCACAACAGTTGCAAGAAACAAGAACATACAAAAAGGACAATAAGAAATAGCCTGCACGCATATTGAGGCCTTGGAAAACAGAGAAAGAATGCCAAAAAACATAGCTAGATAGCATCATGCAAGCAATAATGCTACCTACAGAGAAGAAAAACTATGAACCATCAACACAATAATACTTCTTTGCTTGAGTAATGCCTCTTCAACACAATAATCTGCAGCACAACAGATGCAAGAAACAAGAACATACAAAAAGGACAATAAGAAAGAGCCTACACGCATAACGAGGCCCTGTAAAACAGAGAAAGAATGCCAAAAAACATAGCTAGATAGCATCATGCAAGCAATAATGCTACCTGTAGAGAAGAAAAACTATGAACCAGCAACACAATAAAGAGTTCTTTTCTTGGTTACCTGCAGAGAACAAAAACTATGAACCAGCAACACAATAATACTTCTTTGCTTGAGTAATGCTTCTTCAACACATTAATCTGCAGCACAACAGATGAAAGAAACAAGAACATACAAAATGGAAAATAAGAAAGAGCCTACACGCATAACGAGGCCCTGGAAAACAGAGAAAGAATGCCAAACAACATAGGTAGATGGCATCATGCAAGCAATAATGCTACCTGCAGAGAAGAAAAACTATGAACCAGCAACACAATACAGAGTTCTTTTCTTGGTTACCTGTAGAGAACAAAAACTATGAACCAACAACACAATAATACATCTTTGCTTGAGTAATTCCTCTTCAACACAATAATCTGCAGCCCAACAGATGCAAAAAACAAGAACATACAAAAAGGACAATAAGAAAGAGCCTACATGTATAATGAAGCCCTGGAAAACTGAGAAAGATGCTAAAAAAACATAGCTAGATAGCATCATGCAAGTAATAATGCTACCTGCGGAGAAGAAAAACTATGAACCAGCAACACAATAAACAGTTCTTTTCTTGCTTACCTGCAGAGAATAAAAACTATGAACCAGTAACACAATAATACTTCTTTGCTTGAGTAATGCTTCTTCAACACAATAATCTGTAGCACTACAAATGCAAGAAACAAGAACATACAAAAAGAACAATAAGAAATAGCCTACACGCATATTGAGGCCTTGGAAAACATAGAAAGAATGCCAAAAAACATAGATAGATAGCATCATGCAAGCAATAATGCTACCTGCAGAGAAGAAAAACTATGAACCAGCAACACAATAATACTTCTTTGCTTGAGTAATGCTTCTTCAACACAATAATCTGCAGCACAACATATGCAAGAAACAACAACATATAAAAAGGACAATAAGAAAAAGCCTACACGCATAACGAGGCCATGGAAAACAGAGAAAGAATGCCAAAAAACATAGCTAGATAGCATCATGCAAGCAATAATGCTACCTGCAGAGAAGAAAAACTATGAACCAGCAACACAATAAAGAGTTCTTTTCTTGGTACCTGCAGAGAACAAAAGCTATGAACCAGCAACACAATAACACTTCTTTGCTTGAGTAATGCTTCTTCAACACAATAATCTGCAGCACAGCAGATGCAAGAAACAAGAACAAACAAAAAGGACAATAAGAAAGTGCCTACACGCATAATGAGGCCCAGGAAAATAGAGAAAGAAAGCCGATAAACATAGCTAGATAGCATCTTGCTAGCAATAATGCTACCTGCAGAGAAGAAAAACTATGAACCATCAACACAATAAATAGTTTTTTCCTTGGTTACCTGCAAAGAAGAAAAACTATGAACCAGCAACACAATAATACTTCTTTGCTTGAGTAATGCTTCTTCAACACATTAATCTGTAGCACAACAGATGCAAGAAACAAGAACATACAAAATGGACAATAAGAAAGAGCCTACACGCATAACGAGGCCCTGGAAAACAGAGAAAGAATGCCAAACAACATAGGTAGATGGCATCATGCAAGCAATAATGCTACCTGCAGAGAAGAAAAACTATGAACCAGCAACACAATAAAGAGTTCTTTTCTTGGTTACCTGCAGAGAACAAAAACTATGAACAAATAACACAATAATACTTCTTTGCTTGAGTAATTCCTCTTCAACACAATAATCTGCAGCACAACAGATGCAAAAAACAAGAACATACAAAAAGGACAATAAGAAATAGCCTACATGTATAATGAAGCCCTGGAAAACTGAGAAAGATGCCAAAAAAACATAGCTAGATAGCATCATGCAAATAATAATGCTACCTGCGGAGAAGAAAAACAATGAACCAGCAACACAATAAAGAGTTCTTTTCTTGCTTACCTGCAGAGAATAAAAACTATGAACCAGTAACACAATAATACTTCTTTGCTTGAGTAATGCTTCTTCAACACAATAATCTGTAGCACTACAAATGCAAGAAACAAGAACATACAAAAAGGACAATAAGAAAGAGCCTACACGCATAACGAGGCCACGGAAAACAGAGAAAGAATGCCAAAAAACATAGCTAGATAGCATCATGCAAGCAATAATGCTACCTGCAGAGAAGAAATACTATGAACCAGCAACACAATAAAGAGTTCTTTTCTTGGTTACCTGCAGAGAACAAAAGCTATGAACCAGCAACACAATAACACTTCTTTGCTTGAGTAATACTTCTTCAACATATTAATCTGCAGCACAACAGATGCAAGAAACAAGAACATACAAAAAGGACAATAAGAAAGAGGCTACACGCATAACGAGGCCCCGGAAAATAGAGAAAGAATGCCAAAAAACATAGCTAGATAGCATCATGCAAGCAATAATGCTACCAGAGAGAAAAAAACTCTAAACCAAAGAACACAATAAAGTGTTCTTTTCTTGGTTACTTGCAGAGAACAAAAACTATCAACCAAAGAACACAATAATACTTCTTTGCTTGAGTAAATCCCCTTCAACACAATAATCTACAGACAACAAGATGCAAAAAACAAGAACATACAAAAAGGACAAAAAGAAAGAGCCTACATGTATAATGAAGCCCTGGAAAACTGAGAAAGATGCCCAAAAAACATAGCTAGATAGCATCATGCAAGTAACAATGCTACCTGCGGATAAGAAAAACTATGAACCAGCAACACAATAAAGAGTTCTTTTCTTGCTTACCTGCGAGAAGAAGAAAAACTATGAACCAAAGAACACAATAATACTTCTTTGCTTGAGTAATGCTTCTTCAACACAATAATCTTTAGCACTACAAATGCAAGAAACAAGAACATACAAAAAGGACAATAAGAAAGAGCCTACACGCATAACGAGGCCCTGGAAAACAGAGAAAGAATGCCAAAAAACATAGCTAGATAGCATCATGCAAGCAATAATGCTACCTGCAGAGAAGAAATACTATGAACCAGCAACACAATAAAGAGTTCTTTTCTTGGTTACCTGCAGAGAACAAAAGCTATGAACCAGCAACACAATAACACTTCTTTGCTTGAGTAATGCTTCTTCAACACAATAATCTGCAGCACACCAGATGCAAGAAACAAGAACAAACAAAAAGGACAATAAGAAAGAGCCTACACGCATAATGAGGCTCTAGAAAACAGAGAAAGAAAGCCGAGAAACATAGCTAGATAGCATCATGCTAGCAATAATGCTACTTGCATAGAAGAAAAACTATGAACCAGCAACACAATAAATAGTTCCTTTCTTGGTTAACTGCAAAGAAGAAAAACTATGAACCAGCAGCACAATAATACTTCTTTGCTTGAGTAATGCTTCTTCAACACAATAATCTGTAGCACAACAGTTGCAAGAAACAAGAACATACAAAAAGGACAATAAGAAATAGCCAACACGCATATTGAGGCCTTGGAAAACAGAGAAAGAATGCCAAAAAACATAGCTAGATAGCATCATGCAAGCAATAATGCTACCTGCAGAGAAGAAAAACTATGAACCAGCAACACAATAATACTTCTTTGCTTGAGTAATGCTTCTTCAACACAATAATCTGCAGCACAACAGATGCAAGAAACAAGAACATACAAAAAGGACAATAAGAAAGAGCCTACACGCATAACGAGGCCCTGGAAAACAGAGAAAGAATGCCAAACAACATAGCTAGATGGCATCATGCAAGCAATAATGCTACCTGCAGAGAAGAAAAACTATGAACCAGCAACACAATAAAGAGTTCTTTTCTTGGTTACCTGCAGAGAACAAAAACTATGAACCAACAACACAATAATAATTCTTTGCTTAAGTAATTCCTCTTCAACACAATAATCTGCAGCACAACAGATGCAAAAAACAAGAACATACAAAAAGGACAATAAGAAAGGGCCAACATGCATATTGAAGCCTTGGAAAACTGAGAAAGATGCCCAAAAAACATAGCTAGATAGCATCATGGAAGTAATAATGCTACCTGCGGAGAAGAAAAACTATGAACCAGCAACACAATAAAGAGTTCTTTTCTTGGTTACCTGCAGAGAACAAAAACTATCAACCAGCAACACAATAATACTTCTTTGCTTGAGTAATTCCTCTTCAACACAATAATCTGCAGCACAACAGATGCAAACAACATGAACATACAAAAAGAACAATAAGAAAGAGCCTATACGTATAATGAAGCCCTGGAAAACTGAGAAAGATGCCAAAAAAACATAGCTAGATAGCATCATGCAAGTAATAATGCAACCTGCGGAGAAGACAAACTATGAACCAGCAACACAATAAAGAGTTCTTTTCTTGCTTACCTGCAGAGAATAAAAACTATAAACCAGCAACACAATAATACTTCTTTGCTTGAGTAATACTTCTTCAACACAATAATCTGCAGCACTACAAATGCAAGAAACAAGAACATACAAAATGGACCATAACAAAGTGCCTACACGCATAAATGAGGCCCTGGAAAACAGAGAAAGAATGCCAACAAACATAGCTAGATAGCATCATGCAAGCAACAATGCTACCTGCAGAGAAGAAAAACTATGAACCAGCAACACAATAAAGAGTTCTTTTCTTGGTTACCTGCAAAGAAGAAAAACAACGAACCAGCAACACAATAATAGTTCTTTGCTTGAGTAATGCTTCTTCAACACAATAATCTGCAGCACACCAGATTCAAGAAACAAGAACAAACAAAAAGGACAACAAGAAAGAGCCTACACGCATAATGAGGCCATGGAAAACAGAGATAGAATGCCAAAAAACGTTGCTAGATAGGATCATGCTAGCAATAATGCTACTGCAGAGAAGAAGAACTATGAACCAGCAACACAATAAAGAGTTCTTTTCTTGGTTACCTGCAAAGAAGAAAAACTATGAACCAGTAACACAATAATACTTCTTTGCTTGAGTAATGCTTCTTCAACACAATAATCTGCAGCACACCAGTTGCAAGAAACAAGAATAAACAAAAAGGACAATAAGAAAGAGCCTACACGCATAATGAGGCCCTGGAAAACAGAGAAAGAATGCCGAAAAGCATTGCTAGATAGCATCATGCTAGCAATAATGCTACCTGCAGAGAAGAAAAACTATGAACCAGCAACACAATAAAGAGTTCTTTTCTTGGTTACCTGCAGAGAACAAAAGCTATGAACCAGCAACACAATAAAACTTCTTTGCTTGAGTAATACTTGTTCAACACATTAATCTGCAGCACAACATATGTAAGAAACAAGAACATACAAAAAGGACATTAAGAAAGAGCCTACATGATAATGAAGCCCTGGAAAACTGAGAAAGATGCCAAAAAAACATAGCTAGATAGCATCATGCAAGTAATAATGCTACCTGCGGAGAAGAAAAATTATGAACCAGCAACACAATAAAGAGTTCTTTTCTTGGTTACCTGCAGAGAAGAAAAACTATGAACCAGCAACACAACGATACTTCTTTGCTTGAGTAATGCTTCTTCAACACAATAATCTGCAGCGCACCAGATGCAAGAAACGAGAACAAACGAAAAGGACAATAAGAAAGAGCCTTCACGCATAATGAGGCCCTGGAAAATAGAGAAAGAATGCCAAAAAACGTTGCTAGATAGCATCATGCTAGCAATAATGCTACCTGTAGAGAAGAAAAACTATGAACCAGCAACACAGTAAAGAGTTCTTTTCTTGCTTACCTGCAGAGAATAAAAACTATGAACCAGCAACACAATAATACTTCTTTGCTTGAGTAATGCTTCTTCAACACAATAATCTGCAGCACAACAGATGCAAGAAACAAGAACATACAAAAAGGACAATAAGAAAAAGCCTACACACATAACGAGGCCATGGAAAACAGAGAAAGAATGCCAAAAAACAGACCCAGATAGCATCATGCAAGCAATAATGCTACCTGCAGAGAAGAAAAGCTATGAACCAGCAACTCAATAATACTTCTTTGCTTGAGTAATGCTTCTTCAACACAATAATCTGTAGCACAGCAGATGCAAGAAACAAGAAGATACAAAAAGGACAATAAGAAAGAGCCCACACGCATAACGAGGCCCTGGAAAACAGAGAAAGAATGCCAAAAAACATAGCTAGATAGCATCATGCAAGCAATAATGCTACCTGCAGAGAAGAAAAACTATGAACCAACAAGACAATAAAGAGTTCTTTTCTTGGTTACCTGCAGAGAACTAAAACTATGAACCAGCAACACAATAATATTTCATTGCTTGAGTAATGCTTCCTCAACACATTAATCTGCAGCACAACAGATGCAAGAAACAAGAACATACAAAATGGACAATAAGAAAGAGCCAACACATATAATGAAGCCCTGGAAAACTGAGAAAGATGCCAAAAAATATAGCTAGATAGCATCATGCAAGTAATAATGCTACCTGCGGAGAAGAAAAACTATGAACCAGCAACACAATAAAGAGTTCTTTTCTTGGTTACCTGCAGAGAATAAAAACTCTGAACCAGCAACACAACAATACTTCTTTGCTTGAGTAATGCTTCTTCAACACAATAATCTGCAGCACTACAAATGCAAGAAACAAGAACATACAAAAAGGACCATAACAAAGTGCCTACACGCATAATGAGGCCCAGGAAAACAGAGAAAGAATGCCAAAAAACATAGCTAGATAGCATCATGCAAGCAACAATGCTACCTGCAGAGAAGAAAAACTATGAACCATCAACACAATAAAGAGTTCTCTTCTTCGTTACCTGCAGAGAAGAAAAACTATGAACCAGCAACACAACAATACTTCTTTGCTTGAGTAATGCTTCTCCAACACAATAATCTGCAGCGCAACAGATGCAAGAAACAAGAACAAACAAAAAGGACAATAAGAAAGAGCCTTCACGTATAATGAGGCCCTGGAAAACAGAGAAAGAATGCCAAAAAACGTTGCTAGATAGAATCATGCTAGCAATAATGCTACCTGCAGAGAAGAAAAACTATGAACCAGCAACACAATAAAGAGTTCTTTTCTTGGTTACATGCAAAGAAGAAAAACTATGAACCAGCAACACAATAATACTTCTTTGCTTGAGTAATGATTCTTTAACACAATAATCTGTAGCACAACAGATGCAAGAAACATGAACATACAAAAATGACAATAAGAAATAGCCTACACGCATATTGGGGCCTTTGAAAACAGAGAAAGAATGCCAAAAAACATAGTTAGATAGCAACATGCAAGCAATAATGCTACCTGCAGAGAAGAAAAACAATGAACCAGCAACACAATAATACTTCTTTGCTTGAGTAATGCTTCTTCAACACAAGAATCTGCAGCACAACAGATGCAAGAAACGAGAACATACAAAAAGGACAATAAGAAAGAGCCTACATGTATAATGAAGCCCTGGAAAACTGAGAAAGATGCCAAAAAAACATAGCTAGATAGCATCATGCAAGTAATAATGCTACCTGCGGAGAAGAAAAACTATGAACCAGCAAAACAATAAAGAGTTCTTTTCTTGCTTCCCTGCAGAGAATAAAAACTGTGAACCAGTAACACAATAATACTTCTTTGCTTGAGTAATGCTTCTTCAACACAATAATCTTTAGCACTACAAATGCAAGAAACAAGAACATACAAAAAGAACAATAAGAAATAGCCCACACGCATATTGAGGCCTTGGAAAACAGAGAAAGAATGCCAAAAAACATAGCTAGATAGCATCATGCAAGCAATAATGCTACCTGCAGAGAAGAGAAACTATGAACCAGCAACACAATAATACTTCTTTGCCTGAGTAATGCTTCTTCAACACAATAATCTGCAGCACAACAGATGCAAGAAACAAGAACATACAAAAAGGACAATAAGAAAGAGCCTACACGCATAACGAGGCCCTGGAAAACAGAGAAAGAATGCCAAAAAACATAGCTAGATAGCATCATGCGGTGAATAATGCTACCAGCATAGAAGAAAAACTATGAACAAGAAAAACAATAAATAGTTCTTTTCTTTGTTACCTAAAGAGAACAAAATAAATGAAAAAGCAACACAATAAAACTTCTTTGATTTATTAATGCTAATTCAACACAATAATCTGCAGCACACCAGATGCAAGAAACAAGAACAAACAAAAAGGACAATAAGAACGAGCCTACACGCATAATGAGGCCCTGTAAAATAGAGAAAGAAATCATATAAACTTAGCTAGATAGCATTATTCTTGAAATAATTCTAACTTCAGAGAAGATAAAATATGAACCATCAACACAATAAACATTTTTTTTATTGGTTACCTGCAAAGAAGAAAAACTATGAACCAAAGAAAGACAATAATACTTCTTTGCTTGAGTAATGCTTCTTCAACACAATAATCAGAGAGCACAATTGCAAGAAACAAGAACATACAAAAAGGACAATAAGAAATAGCCTGCACGCATATTGAGGCCTTGGAAAACAGAGAAAGAATGCCAAAAACATAGCTAGATAGCATCATGCAAGCAATAATGCTACCTCTGAGAGAAGAAAAACTATGAACCATCAACACAATAATACTTCTTTGCTTGAGTAATGCCTCTTCAACACAATAATCTGCAGCACAACCGTTGCGAGAAACAAGAACATACAATAAGGACAATAAGAAAGAGCCTACACGCATAACGAGGCCCTGTCAATCAGAGGAAAGAATGCCAAAAACATAGCTAGATAGCATCATGCAAGCAATAATGCTACCCGTAGAGAAGAAAAACTATGAACCAAAGAACACAATAAAGAGTTCTTTTCTTGGTTACCCGCGAGAGAACAAAAACTATGAACCAGCAACACAATAATACTTCTTTGCTTGAGTAATGCTTCTTCAACACATTAATCTGCAGACAAAACAGGATGAAAGAAACAAGAACATACAAAATGGAAAATAAGAAAGAGCCTACACGCATAACGAGGCCCTGGAAAACAGAGAAAGAATGCCAAACAACATAGGTAGATGGCATCATGCAAGCAATAATGCTACCTGCAGAGAAGAAAAACTATGAACCAGCAACACAATACAGAGTTCTTTTCTTGGTTACCTGTAGAGAACAAAAACTATGAACCAACAACACAATAATACATCTTTGCTTGAGTAATTCCTCTTCAACACAATAATCTGCAGCCCAACAGATGCAAAAAACAAGAACATACAAAAAGGACAATAAGAAAGAGCCTACATGTATAATGAAGCCCTGGAAAACTGAGAAAGATGCTAAAAAAACATAGCTAGATAGCATCATGCAAGTAATAATGCTACCTGCGGAGAAGAAAAACTATGAACCAGCAACACAATAAACAGTTCTTTTCTTGCTTACCTGCAGAGAATAAAAACTATGAACCAGTAACACAATAATACTTCTTTGCTTGAGTAATGCTTCTTCAACACAATAATCTGTAGCACTACAAATGCAAGAAACAAGAACATACAAAAAGAACAATAAGAAATAGCCTACACGCATATTGAGGCCTTGGAAAACATAGAAAGAATGCCAAAAAACATAGATAGATAGCATCATGCAAGCAATAATGCTACCTGCAGAGAAGAAAAACTATGAACCAGCAACACAATAATACTTCTTTGCTTGAGTAATGCTTCTTCAACACAATAATCTGCAGCACAACATATGCAAGAAACAACAACATATAAAAAGGACAATAAGAAAAAGCCTACACGCATAACGAGGCCATGGAAAACAGAGAAAGAATGCCAAAAAACATAGCTAGATAGCATCATGCAAGCAATAATGCTACCTGCAGAGAAGAAAAACTATGAACCAGCAACACAATAAAGAGTTCTTTTCTTGGTACCTGCAGAGAACAAAAGCTATGAACCAGCAACACAATAACACTTCTTTGCTTGAGTAATGCTTCTTCAACACAATAATCTGCAGCACACCAGATGCAAGAAACAAGAACAAACAAAAAGGACAATAAGAAAGTGCCTACACGCATAATGAGGCCCAGGAAAATAGAGAAAGAAAGCCGATAAACATAGCTAGATAGCATCTTGCTAGCAATAATGCTACCTGCAGAGAAGAAAAACTATGAACCATCAACACAATAAATAGTTTTTTCCTTGGTTACCTGCAAAGAAGAAAAACTATGAACCAGCAACACAATAATACTTCTTTGCTTGAGTAATGCTTCTTCAACACATTAATCTGTAGCACAACAGATGCAAGAAACAAGAACATACAAAATGGACAATAAGAAAGAGCCTACACGCATAACGAGGCCCTGGAAAACAGAGAAAGAATGCCAAACAACATAGGTAGATGGCATCATGCAAGCAATAATGCTACCTGCAGAGAAGAAAAACTATGAACCAGCAACACAATAAAGAGTTCTTTTCTTGGTTACCTGCAGAGAACAAAAACTATGAACAAATAACACAATAATACTTCTTTGCTTGAGTAATTCCTCTTCAACACAATAATCTGCAGCACAACAGATGCAAAAAACAAGAACATACAAAAAGGACAATAAGAAATAGCCTACATGTATAATGAAGCCCTGGAAAACTGAGAAAGATGCCAAAAAAACATAGCTAGATAGCATCATGCAAATAATAATGCTACCTGCGGAGAAGAAAAACAATGAACCAAAGAACACAATAAAGAGTTCTTTTCTTGCTTACCTGCAGAGAATAAAAACTATGAACCAGTAACACAATAATACTTCTTTGCTTGAGTAATGCTTCTTCAACACAATAATCTGTAGCACTACAAATGCAAGAAACAAGAACATACAAAAAGGACAATAAGAAAGAGCCTACACGCATAACGAGGCCATGGAAAACAGAGAAAGAATGCCAAAAAACATAGCTAGATAGCATCATGCAAGCAATAATGCTACCTGCAGAGAAGAAATACTATGAACCAGCAACACAATAAAGAGTTCTTTTCTTGGTTACCTGCAGAGAACAAAAGCTATGAACCAGCAACACAATAACACTTCTTTGCTTGAGTAATACTTCTTCAACATATTAATCTGCAGCACAACAGATGCAAGAAACAAGAACATACAAAAAGGACAATAAGAAAGAGGCTACACGCATAACGAGGCCCCGGAAAATAGAGAAAGAATGCCAAAAAACATAGCTAGATAGCATCATGCAAGCAATAATGCTACCAGCAGAGAAAAAAAACTCTAAACCAGCAACACAATAAAGTGTTCTTTTCTTGGTTACTTGCAGAGAACAAAAACTATCAACCAGCAACACAATAATACTTCTTTGCTTGAGTAAATCCCCTTCAACACAATAATCTACAGCACAACAGATGCAAAAAACAAGAACATACAAAAAGGACAAAAAGAAAGAGCCTACATGTATAATGAAGCCCTGGAAAACTGAGAAAGATGCCCAAAAAACATAGCTAGATAGCATCATGCAAGTAACAATGCTACCTGCGGATAAGAAAAACTATGAACCAGCAACACAATAAAGAGTTCTTTTCTTGCTTACCTGCAGAGAAGAAAAACTATGAACCAGCAACACAATAATACTTCTTTGCTTGAGTAATGCTTCTTCAACACAATAATCTTTAGCACTACAAATGCAAGAAACAAGAACATACAAAAAGGACAATAAGAAAGAGCCTACACGCATAACGAGGCCCTGGAAAACAGAGAAAGAATGCCAAAAAACATAGCTAGATAGCATCATGCAAGCAATAATGCTACTGCAGAGAAGAAATACTATGAACCAAAGAACACAATAAAGAGTTCTTTTCTTGGTTACCTCGCAGAGAACAAAAGCTATGAACCAAAGAACACAATAACACTTCTTTGCTTGAGTAATGCTTCTTCAACACAATAATCTGCAGACACACGGATGCAAGAAACAAGAACAAACAAAAAGGACAATAAGAAAGAGCCTACACGCATAATGAGGCTCTAGAAAAACAGAAAAGAAAGCCGAGAAACATAGCTAGATAGCATCATGCTAGCAATAATGCTACTTGCATAGAAGAAAAACTATGAACCAAAGAACACAATAAATAGTTCCTTTCTTGGTTAAGCGCAAAGAAGAAAAACTATGAACCAGCAGCACAATAATACTTCTTTGCTTGAGTAATGCTTCTTCAACACAATAATCTGTAGCACAACAGTTGCAAGAAACAAGAACATACAAAAAGGACAATAAGAAATAGCCAACACGCATATTGAGGCCTTGGAAAACAGAGAAAGAATGCCAAAAAACATAGCTAGATAGCATCATGCAAGCAATAATGCTACCTGCAGAGAAGAAAAACTATGAACCAGCAACACAATAATACTTCATTGCTTGAGTAATGCTACTTCAACACAATAATCTCAGGACAATCGGATGCAAGAAACAAGAACATACAAAAAGGACAATAAGAAAGAGCCTACACGCATAACGAGGCCCTGGAAAACAGAGAAAGAATGCCAAACAACATAGCTAGATGGCATCATGCAAGCAATAATGCTACCTGCAGAGAAGAAAAACTATGAACCAGCAACACAATAAAGAGTTCTTTTCTTGGTTACCTGCAGAGAACAAAAACTATGAACCAACAACACAATAACAATTCTTTGCTTAAGTAATTCCTCTTCAACACAATAATCTGCAGCACAACAGATGCAAAAAACAAGAACATACAAAAAGGACAATAAGAAAGGGCCAACATGCATATTGAAGCCTTGGAAAACTGAGAAAGATGCCAAAAAAACATAGCTAGATAGCATCATGCAAGTAATAATGCTACCTGCGGAGAAGAAAAAATATGAACCAGCAACACAATAAAGAGTTCTTTTCTTGGTTACCTACAGAGAACAAAAACTATCAACCAGCAACACAATAATACTTCTTTGCTTGAGTAATTCCTCTTCAACACAATAATCTGCAGCACAACAGATGCAAACAACATGGACATACAAAAAGAACAATAAGAAAGAGCCTATACGTATAATGAAGCCCTGGAAAACTGAGAAAGATGCCAAAAAAACATAGCTAGATAGCATCATGCAAGTAATAATGCAACCTGCGGAGAAGACAAACTATGAACCAGCAACACAATAAAGAGTTCTTTTCTTGCTTACCTGCAGAGAATAAAAACTATAAACCAGCAACACAATAATACTTCTTTGCTTGAGTAATACTTCTTCAACACAATAATCTGCAGCACTACAAATGCAAGAAACAAGAACATACAAAATGGACCATAACAAAGTGCCTACACGCATAATGAGGCCCTGGAAAACAGAGAAAGAATGCCAAAAAACATAGCTAGATAGCATCATGCAAGCAACAATGCTACCTGCAGAGAAGAAAAACTATGAACCAGCAACACAATAAAGAGTTCTTTTCTTGGTTACCTGCAAAGAAGAAAAACAACGAACCAGCAACACAATAATAGTTCTTTGCTTGAGTAATGCTACTTCAACACAATAATCTGCAGCACACCAGATTCAAGAAACAAGAACAAACAAAAAGGACAACAAGAAAGAGCCTACACGCATAATGAGGCCATGGAAAACAGAGATAGAATGCCAAAAAACGTTGCTAGATAGGATCATGCTAGCAATAATGCTACCTGCAGAGAAGAAGAACTATGAACCAGCAACACAATAAAGAGTTCTTTTCTTGGTTACCTGCAAAGAAGAAAAACTATGAACCAGTAACACAATAATACTTCTTTGCTTGAGTAATGCTTCTTCAACACAATAATCTGCAGCACACCAGTTGCAAGAAACAAGAATAAACAAAAAGGACAATAAGAAAGAGCCTACACGCATAATGAGGCCCTGGAAAACGAGAGAAAGAATGCCTAAAAAGCATTGCTAGATAGCATCATGCTAGCAATAATGCTACCTGCAGAGAAGAAAAACTATGAACCAGCAACACAATAAAGAGTTCTTTTCTGGGTTACCTGCAGAGAACAAAAGCTATGAACCAGCAACACAATAAAACTTCTTTGCTTGAGTAATACTTGTTCAACACATTAATCTGCAGACAAACATATGTAAGAAACAAGAACATACAAAAGGACATTAAGAAAGAGCCTACATGATAATGAAGCCCTGGAAAACTGAGAAAGATGCCAAAAAAACATAGCTAGATAGCATCATGCAAGTAATAATGCTACCTACGGAGAAGAAAAATTATGAACCAGCAACACAATAAAGAGTTCTTTTCTTGGTTACCTGCAGAGAAGAAAAACTATGAACCAGCAACACAACGATACTTCTTTGCTTGAGTAATGCTTCTTCAACACAATAATCTGCAGCGCACCAGATGCAAGAAACGAGAACAAACGAAAAGGACAATAAGAAAGAGCCTTCACGCATAATGAGGCCC
The DNA here is from genome assembly GCA_030762895.1 of Sophora flavescens. Classification (NCBI taxonomy): domain Eukaryota; kingdom Viridiplantae; phylum Streptophyta; class Magnoliopsida; order Fabales; family Fabaceae; genus Sophora; species Sophora flavescens. Next base: position 447,143 of record JAUPTC010000033.1, read on the forward strand.
TGGAAAATAGAGAAAGAATGCCAAAAAACGTTGCTAGATAGCATCATGCTAGCAATAATGCTACCTGTAGAGAAGAAAAACTATGAACCAGCAACACAGTAAAGAGTTCTTTTCTTGCTTACCTGCAGAGAATAAAAACTATGAACCAGCAACACAATAATACTTCTTTGCTTGAGTAATGCTTCTTCAACACAATAATCTGCAGCACAACAGATGCAAGAAACAAGAACATACAAAAAGGACAATAAGAAATAGCCTACACGCATAATGAGGCCCTGGAAAACAGAGAAAGAATGCCAAAAAACATAGCTAGATAGCATCATGCAAGCAACAATGCTACCTGCAGAGAAGAAAAACTATGAACCATCAACACAATAAAGAGTTCTTTTCTTCGTTACCTGCAGAGAAGAAAAACTATGAACCAGCAACACAACAATACTTCTTTGCTTGAGTAATGCTTCTCCAACACAATAATCTGCAGCGCAACAGATGCAAGAAACAAGAACAAACAAAAAGGACAATAAGAAAGAGCCTTCACGTATAATGAGGCCCTGGAAAACAGAGAAAGAATGCCAAAAAACGTTGCTAGATAGAATCATGCTAGCAATAATGCTACCTGCAGAGAAGAAAAACTATGAACCAGCAACACAATAAAGAGTTCTTTTCTTGGTTACATGCAAAGAAGAAAAACTATGAACCAGCAACACAATAATACTTCTTTGCTTGAGTAATGATTCTTTAACACAATAATCTGTAGCACAACAGATGCAAGAAACATGAACATACAAAAATGACAATAAGAAATAGCCTACACGCATATTGGGGCCTTTGAAAGCAGGAGAAAGAATGCCAAAAACATAGTTAGATAGCAACATGCAAGCAATAATGCTACTGCAGAGAAGAAAAACAATGAACCAAAGAACACAATAATACTTCTTTGCTTGAGTAATGCTTCTTCAACACAAGAATCTGCAGCACAACAGATGCAAGAAACGAGAACATACAAAAAGGACAATAAGAAAGAGCCTACACGCATAATGAGGCCCTGGAAAAGAGAGACATATGGCCATCAAACATAGCTAGATAGCATCATGCAAGCAATAATGCTACCTGCAGAGAAGAAAAACTATGAACCAAATAACACGATAAAGAGTTCTTTTCTTGGTTACCCGGAGAGAATAAAAACTATGAACCAGCAACACGACAATACTTCTTTGCTTGTGTAATGCTTCTTCAACACAATAATCTGCAGCACTACATATGCAAGAAACAAGAACATACAAAAAGGACCATAACAAAGTGCCTACACGCATAATGAGGCCCAGGAAAACAGAGAAAGAATACCAAAAAAACATTGCTAGATAGCATCATGCAAGCAATAATGCTACTACGGAGAGAAGAAAAACTATGAACCAAAGAACACAATAAAGAGTTCTTTTCTTGGTTACTGCGAGAGAACAAAAACTATGAACTAGCAACACAATAATACTTCTTTCCTTGAGTAATGCTTCTTCAACACAATAATCTGCAAGACAACAGATGCAAGAAACAAGAACATACAAAAGGACAATAAGAAAGAGCCTACACGCATAACGAGGCCCGAAAATAGAGAAAGAATGCCAAAAACATAGCTAGATAGCATCATGCAAGCAATAATGCTACTGAGAGAAGAAAAACTATGAACCACAACATAAAAAGAGTTCTTTTCTTGGTTACTGCGAGAACAAAACTATCAACCAGACAACACAATATTACTTCTTTGCTTGAGTAAATCCTCTTCAACACAATAATCTGCAGCACAACAGATGCAAAAAACAAGAACATACAAAAAGGACAATAAGAAAGAGCCAACACGTATAATGAAGCCCTGGAAAACTGAGAAAGATGCCAAAAAAACATAGCTAGATAGCATTATGCAAGTAATAATGCTACCTGCGGAGAAGAAAAACTATGAACCATCAACACAATAAAGAGTTCTTTTCTTGCTTACCTGCAGAGAATAAAAACTATGAACCAGCAACACAATAATACTTCTTTGCTTGAGTAATGCTTCTTCAACACAATAATCTGCAGCACTACAAATGCAAGAAACAAGAACATACAAAAAGGACAATAACAAAGTGCCTACACGCATAATGAGGCCCTGGAAAACAGAGAAAGAATGCCAAAAAACATAGCTAGATAGCATCATGCAAGCAATAATGCTACCTGCAGAGAAGAAAAACTATGAACCAGCAACACAATAAAGAGTTCTTTTCTTGGTTACCTGCAAAGAAGAAAAACTATGAACCAGCAACACAATAATACTTCTTTGCTTGAGTAATGCTTCTTCAACACAATAATCTGTAGCACAACAGATGGCAGAAACAAGAACATACTAAAAGGACAATAAGAAATAGCCTACACTCATATTGAGGCCCTGGAAAACAGAGAAAGAATGCCAAAAAACATAGCTAGATAGCATCATGCAAGCAATAATGCTACCTGAGAGAATAAAAACTATGAACCAGCAACACAATAATACTTCTTTGCTTGAGTAATGCTTCTTCAACACAATAATCTGCAGCACAACAGATGCAAGAAACAAGAACATACAAAAAGGACAATAAGAAAGAGCCTACACGTATAATGAGGCCCTGGAAAACAGAGAAAGAATGCCAAAAAACATAGCTAGATAGCATCATGCAAGCAATAATGCTACCTGCAGAGAAGAAAAACTATGAACCAGCAACACAATAAAGAGTTCTTTTCTTGGTTACCTGCAGAGAACAAAAACTATGAACCAGCAACACAATAATACTTCTTTGCTTGAGTAATGCTTCTTCAACACATTAATCTGCAGCACAACAGATGCAAGAAACAAGAACATACAAAAAGGACAATAAGAAAGAGCCTACACGCATAACGAGGCCCTGGAAAACAGAGAAAGAATGCAAAAAAAATAGCTAGATAGCATCATGCAAGCAATAATGCTACTGCGGGAAAAAACTATGAACCAGAACATAATAAAGAGTTCTTTTCTTGGTTACCCGCAGAGAACAAAACTATCAACCAAAGAACACAATAATACTTCTTTGCTTGAGTAATTCCTCTTCAACACAATGTCTGCATGCCAACAGGATGATGCAAAAACAAGAACTTACAAAAAGGACAATTAGAAAGAGCCTTCGCGTATAACGTGGGCCTGGAATACAGAGAAAGAATGCCAAAAACGTTGCTAGATAGCATCAAAAGCAATAATGCTACCTACTATGAACAAACAAAAAGAGTTCTTTCTTGGTTACCTGCAGAGAACAAAAACTATGAACCAGCAACACAATAATACTTCTTTGCTTGAGTAATGCTTCCTCAACACATTAATCTGCAGCACAACAGATGCAAGAAACAAGAACATACAATAAGGACTATAAGAAAGAGCCTACACGCATAACGAGGCCCCGGAAAACAGAGAAAGAATGCCAAAAAACATAGCTAGATAGCATCATGCAAGCAATAAGAACAAAAACTATGAACCAGCAACACAATAATACTTCTTTGCATTTGTAATTCCTCTTCATCATAATAATCTGCAGCACAAAAGATTCAAAAAACAAGAACATAAAAAAAGGACAATAAGAAAGAGCCAACACGTATAATGAAGCCCTTCAAAACTGAGAAAGATGCCAAAAAAACAAAGCTAGATAGCATCATGCAAGTAATAATACTACCTGCGGAGAAGAAAAACTATGAACCAGCAACCCAACAAACAGTTCTTTTCTTGCTTACCTGCAGAACAATAAAAACTATGAACCAGAACACAATAATACTTCTTTGCTTGAGTAATGCTTCTTCAACACAATAATCTGCGGCACTACAAATGCAAGAAACAAGAACATACAAAAGGACAATAAGAAAGTGCCTACACTCATAATGAGGCCCTGGAAAACAGAGAAAGAATGCCAAAAAACATAGCTAGATAGCATCATGCAAGCAATAATGCTACTGAGAGAAGAAAAACTTGAACCAACAACCAATAAAGAGTTCTTTCTTTTACCCGCAGAGAAGAAAAACTATGAACCAACAACACAATAATACTTCTTTGCTTGAGTAATGCTTCTTCAACACAATAATTTGCAGCACACCGAATGCAAGAAACAAGAACATACAAAAAGGACAATAAGAAAGAGCCTACACACATAATGAGGCCCGGAAAACAGAGAAATAATGCCAAAAAGCTTGCAAGATAGCATCATGCAAGGAATAATGCTACCCGCAGAGAAGAAAAACGATGAACCGGCAACACAATAAAGAGTTCTTTTCTTGGTTACTCGCAGAGAAGAAAAACTATGAACCAAACACAATAATACTTCTTTGCTTGAGTAATGCTTCTTCAACACAATAATCTGCAGAACAACAGGATGCAAGAAACAAGAACATCCAAAAAGGATAATAAGAAAGAGCCTACACGCATAACGAGGCCTCGGAAAACAGAGAAAGAATGCCAAAAAACATAGCTAGATAGCATCATGCAAGCAATAATACTACCAGCAGAGAAGAAAAACTATGAACCAGCAAACACAATAAAGAGTTCTTTTCTTGGTTACCTGCAGAGAAGAAAAACTATGAACCAGCAACACAATAATACTTCTTTGCTTGAGTAATGCTTCTTCAACACATTAATCTGCAAGACACCGGATCCAAGAAACAAGAACATACAAAAAGCACCATAAGAAAGAGCCTACACGCATTACTAGGCCCTGGAAACCAGCGAAAGAATTCCAAAAAACATAGCTAGATAGCATCATGCAAGCAAGAATGCTACCTGCAGAGAAGAAAAACTATGAACCAGACACAAAAAGCCTACCCGGAACAAAAACTATCAACCAAAGCAACACAATAATACTTCTTTGCTTGAGTAATTCTTCTTCAACACAATAATCTGCAAGAACAGATGCAAAAACAAGAACATACAAAAGGACAATAAGAAAGAGCCTACACGTATAATGTAGCCCTGCAAAACCGAAAGATGCCAAAAAACATAGCTAGATAGCATCATGCAAGTAATAATACTACCTCATGGAGAAGAAAACTATGAACCAAGCAACACAATAAAGAGTTCTTTTCTTGCTTACCTGCTGAGAATAAAAACTATGAACCAAGAACACACAATAATACTTCTTTGCTTGAGTAATGCTTCTTCAACACAATAATCTGCGGACACAACAGATGCAAGAAACAAGAACATACAAAAAGGACAATAAGAAAATAGCCTACACTCATGTGATTTTACAAAACAGGGAATGTTAAAAAACATTTTCAGATAGATAGGCATTCTTTATTTGATTTTAGTTAGTTTTCCCTTGGAAAGGGTGAACCGGTTTGTGATGTTGTTTTGCTTGAGTAATGCTTTTTTAAATAGATATAAGTCAAAGGCCTTATGAGTGCAAGAAACAAGAACATACAAAAAGGACAATAAGAAAGTCAAAGGCATAACGCAGTCCCCGGAAAATAGGAACAAATAATGCCAATAAAGTTAGCTTAATATTGCATTAGCAAGAATAAAACAATCTACGGTGGAGAAGAAAAAGGATGATCAAAGGACATAATAAAGAGTTCTTTTCTTGGTTACTGCGCAGAGAACAAAAACTATGAACCCAACATAATATTTCTTTGGAGTAATGCATCATTTGGACAAGATAAAAAGATTGCATTAAAAAGAAACAAGAATAAACAAGGACAATAAGAGAGAGTACAATCAGAGGCCAAGAAAATCATAGAGGGATAAAAGAATGAAAAAAAACATAGCTAGATAGCATCATTCAAGCAATTATGCTACCTTGAGAGAATAAAAACACCAAACACCAACAAAAAAAAGAGTTCTTTTCTTGGTTACTCTCGGAGAAAAAATATGAACCAAGGAACACAATAATATTTGTGAGGTAATGCTTGTTCAACACAATAATCTAAGACACCGAGATCAAGAAACAAGAACATACAAAAAGGACAATAAGAAGAGCCTCCTCGTCTCCGAGGCCTCTGGAAAACAGAGAAAGAATGCTAAAAACATAGCTAGATAGCATCATGCAAGAATAATGTAATCACAGAGAAGAAAAACTATGAACCAGGGACACAATAATACTTCTTTGCTTAGTAATGCTTCTTCAACACAATAATCTGGGGCAGCACGCAAGAAACAAGAACATTAAAAAAGGACAATAAGAAAGAGCCTAAACGCATAACGAGGCCCCGAAAAACAGAGAAAGAATCCCAAAAAACATAGCTAGATAGCATCATGCAAGCAATAATGCTACCTGCAGAGAAGAAAAACGATGAACCAGCAACACAATAAAGAGTTCTTCTCTTGGTTACCTGCAGAGAACAAAAACAATCAACCAGCAACACAATAATACTTCTTTGCTTGAGTAATTCCTCTTCAACACAAGAATCTGCAGCACAACAGATGCAACAAACAGGAACATACAAAAAGAACAATAGGAAAGAGCCTACACGTATAATGAAGCCCTGGAAAACTGAGAAAGGTGCCAAAAAAACATAGCTAGATACAATCATGCAACTAATAATGCTACCTGCGGAGAAGAAAAACTAGGAACCAGCAACATAATAAAGAGTTCTTTTCTTGCTTACCTGCAGAGAATAAAAACTATGAACCAGCAACACAATAATACTTCTTTGCTTGAGTAATGCTTCTTCAACACAATAATCTGCAGCACTACAAATGCAAGAAACAAGAACATACAAAAGGGACCATAACAAAGTGCCAACACGCATAATGAGGCCCTGGAAAACAGAGAAAGAATGCCTAAAAACATAGCTAGATAGCATCATGCAAGTAATAATGCTACCTACAGAGAAGAAAAACTATGAACCAGCAACACAATAAAGAGTTCTTTTCTTGGTTACCTGCAGAGAAGAAAAACTATGAACCAGCAACACAATAATACTTCTTTGCTTGAGTAATGCTTCTTCAACACAATAATCTGCAGCACACCAGATCCAAGAAACAAGAACAAACAAAAAGGACAATAAGAAAGATCCTACACGCATAATGAGGCCCTGGAAAACAGAGAAAGAATGCCAAAAAACGTTGCAAGATAGCATCATGCAAGCAATAATGCTACCTGCAGAGAAGAAAAACTATCAACCAGCAACACAATAATACTTCTTTGCTTAAGTAATGCTTCTTCAACACAATAATCTGCATCACAACAGATGCAAGAAACAAGAACATACAAAAAGGACAATAAGAAAGAGCCTACACGCATAACGAGGCCCTGGAAAACAGAGAAAGAATGCCAAAAAACATAGCTAGATAGCATCATGCAAGCAATAATGCTACCTGCAGAGAAGAAAATAATAACCAAAGAACTAGTGGGAACAACTATGAACCAACACAATAATACTTCTTTGCTTAAGTAATGCTTCTCCAACACAATAATCTGCAGCACAACAGATGCAAGAAACAAGAACATACAAAAAGGACAATAAGAAAGAGCCTACACGCATAACGATGCCCTGGAAAATTGAGAAATAATGCCAAAAAACATAGCTAGATAGCATCATGCAAGCAATAATGCTACCTGCAGAGAAGAAAAACGATGAACCAGCAACACAATAAAGAGTTCTTTTCTTGGTTACCTGCAGAGAACAAAAACTATGAACCAGCAACACAATAATACTTCTTTGCTTGAGTAATGCTTCTTCAACACAATAATCTGCAGAACAACAAGAAACAAGAACATACAAAAAGGACAATAAGAAAGAGCCTACACGCATAACGAGGCCCCGGAAAACACAAAGAATGCAAAAAAAACATAGCTAGATAGCATCATGCAAGCAATAATGCTACCTTCAGAGAAGAAAAACGACGAACCAGCAACACAATAAAGAGTTCTTTTCTTGGTTACCTGCAGAGAACAAAAACTATCAACCTGCAACACAATAATACTTCTTTGCTTGAGTTATTCCTCATCAACACAATAATCTGCAGCACAACAGATGCAAAATACAAGAACATACAAAAAGAACAATAAGAAAGAGCCTACACGTATAATGAAGCCCTAGAAAACCGAGAAAGGTGCCAAAAAAACATAGCTAGATAGAATCATGCAAGTAATAATGCTACCTGCGGAGAAGAAAAACTATGAACCAGCAACACAACAAAGAGTTATTTTCTTGCTTACCTGCAGAGAGTAAAAACTATGAACCGGCAACACAATAATACTTCTTTGCTTGAGTAATGCTTCTTCAACACAATAATCTGCAGCACTACAAACGCAAGAAACAAGAACATACAAAAGGGACCATAACAAAGTGCCTACACGCATAATAAGGCCCTAGAAAATAGATAAAGAATGCCAAAAAACATAGCTAGATAGCATCATGCAAGCAATAATGCTACCTGCAGAGAAGAAAAACTATGAACCAGCAACACAATAAAGAGTTCTTTTCTTGGTTACCTGCAGAGAAGAAAAACTATGAACCAGCAACACAATAATACTTCTTTACTTGAGTAATGCTTCTTCAACACAATAATCTGCAGCACACCAGATGCAAGAAACAAGAACAAACAAAAAGGACAATAAGAAAGAGCCTACACGCATAATGAGGCCATGGAAAACAGAGAAAGAATGCCAAAAAACGTTGCTAGATAGCATCATGCAAGCAATAATGCTACATGCAGAGAAGAAAAACTATCAACCAGCAACACAATAATACTTCTTTGCTTGAGTAATGCTTCTTCAACACAATAATCTGCAGCACAACAGATGCAAGAAACAAGAACATACAAAAAGGACAATAAAAAAGAGCGTACACGCATAACAAGGCCCAGGAAAACAGACAAAGAATGCAAAAAAATATAGCTAGATAGCATCATGCAAGCAAAACTGCTACCTGCAGAGAAGAAAAACAACGAACCAGCAACACAATAATACTTCTTTGCTTGAGTATTGCTTCTTCAACACAATAATCTGCAGCACAACAGATGCAAAAAATAAGAACATACAAAAAGGACAATAAGAAAGAGCCTTCACGTATAATGAAGCCCTGGAAAACTGAGAAAGATGCCAAAGAAATATAGCTAGATAACATCATGCAAGTAATAATACTACCTGCGGAGAAGAAAAACTATGAACCAGCAACACAATAAAGAGTTCTTTTCTTGCTTACCTGCAGAGAATAAAAACTATGAACCAACAACCCAATAATACTTCTTTTCTTGAGTAATGCTTCTTCAACACAATAATCTGCAGCACAACAGATGCAAGAAACAAGAACATACAAAAGGGACCATAACAAAGTGCCTACACGCATAATGAGGCCTTGGAAAACAGAGAAAGAGTGCCAAAAAAATAGCTAGATAGCATCATGCAAGCAATAATGCTACCTGCAGAGAAGAAAAACTATGAACCAGCAACACAATAAAGAGTTCTTTTCTTGCTTACATGCAGAGAATAAAAACTATGAACCAGAAACACAGTAATACTTCTTTGCTTGAGTAATGCTTCTACAACACAATAATCTGTAGCACAACAGATGCAAGAAACAAGAACATACAAAAAGGACAATAAGAAATAGCCTACATGCATATTGACGCCCTGGAAAACAGAGAAAGAATGCCAAAAAACATAGATAGCATCATGCAAGCAATAATGCTACCTGCAGAGAATAAAAACTATGAACCAGCAACACAATAATACTTCTTTGCTTGAGTAATGCTTCTTCAACACAATAATCTGCAGCACAACAGATGCAAGAAACAAGAACATACAAAAAGGACAATAAGAAAGAGCTTACACGCATAACGAGTCCCTGGAAAACAGAGAAATAATGCCAAAAAACATAGCTAGATAGCATCATGCAAGCAATAATGCTACCTGTAGAGAAGAAAAACGATGAACCAGCAACACAATAAAGAGTTCTTTTCTTGGTTACCTGCAGAGAACAAAAACTATGAACCAGCAACACGATAATACTTCTTTGCTTGAGTAATGCTTCTTCAACACAATAATCTGCAGCACAACAGATGCAAGAAACAAGAACATACAAAAAGGACAATAAGAAAGAGACTACACGCATAACGAGGCCCCGGAAAACAGAGAAAGAATGAAAAAAAACATAGCTAGATAGCATCATGCAAGCAATAATGCTACCTTCAGAGAAGAAAAACGACGAAACAGCAACACAATAAAGAGTTCTTTTCTTGGTTACCTGCAGATAACAAAAACTCTGAACCAGCAACACAATAATACTTCTTTGCTTGAGTAATGCTTCTTCAACACAATAATCTGCAGCACAACAGATGCAAGAAACAAGAACATTAAAAAAGGACAATAAGAAAGAGACTAAACGCGTAACGAGGCCCCAAAAAACAGAGAAAGAATCCCAAAAAACATAGCTAGATAGCATCATGCAAGCAATAATGCTACCTGCAGAGAAGAAAAACGATGAACCAGCAACACAATAAAGAGTTCTTCTCTTGGTTACCTGCAGAGAACAAAAACAATCAACCAGCAACACAATAATACTTCTTTGCTTGAGTAATTCCTCTTCAACACAAGAATCTGCAGCACAACAGATGCAAAAAACAGGAACATACAAAAAGAACAATAGGAAAGAGCCTACACGTATAATGAAGCCCTGGAAAACTGAGAAAGGTGCCAAAAAAACATAGCTAGATAGCATCATGCAAGCAATAATGCTTCCTGCAGAGAAGAAAAACTATGAACCAGCAACACAATAAAGAGTTCTTTTCTTGGTTACCTGCAGAGAAGAAAAACTATGAACCAGCAACACAATAATACTTCTTTGCTTGAGTAATGCTTCTTCAACACAATAATCTGCAGCACAACAGATGCAAGAAACAAGAACATACAAAAAGGACAATAAAAAAGAGCGTACACGCATAACAAGGCCCAGGAAAACAGAGAAAGAATGCAAAAAAATATAGCTAGATAGCATCATGCAAGCAAAACTGCTACCTGCAGAGAAGAAAAACAACGAACCAGCAACACAATAATACTTCTTTGCTTGAGTATTGCTTCTTCAACACAATAATCCTCTTCAACACAATAGGATGCAAAAAACAAGAACATACAAAAAGGACAATAAGAAAGAGCCTTCACGTATAATGAAGCCCTGGAAAACTGAGAAAGATGCCAAAAAAATATAGCTAGATAACATCATGCAAGTAATAATACTACCTGCGGAGAAGAAAAACTATGAACCAGCAACACAATAAAGAGTTCTTTTCTTGCTTACCTGCAGAGAATAAAAACTATGAACCAACAACCCAATAATACTTCTTTGCTTGAGTAATGCTTCTTCAACACAATAATCTGCAGCACAACAGATGCAAGAAACAAGAACATACAAAAGGGACCATAACAAAGTGCCTACACGCATAATGAGGCCTTGGAAAACAGAGAAAGAGTGCCAAAAAAATAGCTAGATAGCATCATGCAAGCAATAATGCTACCTGCAGAGAAGAAAAACTATGAACCAGCAACACAATAAAGAGTTCTTTTCTTGCTTACATGCAGAGAATAAAAACTATGAACCAGAAACACAAATGAATACTTCTTTGCTTGAGTAATGCTTCTACAACACAATAATCTGTAGCACAACAGATGCAAGAAACAAGAACATACAAAAAGGACAATAAGAAATAGCCTACACGCATATTGACGCCCTGGAAAACAGAGAAAGAATGCCAAAAAACATAGATAGCATCATGCAAGCAATAATGCTACCTCCAGAGAATAAAAACTATGAACCAGCAACACAATAATACTTCTTTGCTTGAGTAATGCTTCTTCAACACAATAATCTGCAGCACAACAGATGCAAGAAACAAGAACATACAAAAAGGACAATAAGAAAGAGCTTACACGCATAACGAGTCCCCTGGAAAAGCAGGAGAAATAATGCCAAAAACATAGCTAGATAGCATCATGCAAGCAATAATGCTACTGAGAGAAGAAAAACGATGAACCAGAACAAATAAAGAGTTCTTTTCTTGGTTACCCGAGAACAAAAAAACTATGAACCAGCAACACGATAATACTTCTTTGCTTGAGTAATGCTTCTTCAACACAATAATCTGCGACAACCAGATCCAACAAACAAGAACATACAAAAAGGACAATAAGAAAGAGACTACACGCATAACGAGGCCCCGGAAAACAGAGAAAGAATGAAAAAAAACATAGCTAGATAGCATCATGCAAGCAATAATGCTACCTTCAGAGAATAAAAACGACGAAACACCAACACAATAAAGAGTTCTTTTCTTGGTTACCTGCAGAGAAGAAAAACTATGAACCAGCAACACAATAATACTTCTTTGCTTGAGTAATGCTTGTTCAACACAATAATCTGCAGCACAACAGATGCAAGAAACAAGAACATTAAAAAAGGACAATAAGAAAGAGACTAAACGCGTAACGAGGCCCCAAAAAACAGAGAAAGAATCCCAAAAAACATAGCTAGATAGCATCATGCAAGCAATAATGCTACCTGCAGAGAAGAAAAACGATGAACCAGCAACACAATAAAGAGTTCTTCTCTTGGTTACCTGCAGAGAACAAAAACAATCAACCAGCAACACAATAATACTTCTTTGCTTGAGTAATTCCTCTTCAACACAAGAATCTGCAGCACAACAGATGCAAAAAACAGGAATATACAAAAAGAACAATAGGAAAGAGCCTACACGTATAATGAAGCCCTGGAAATCTGAGAAAGGTGCCAAAAAAACATAGCTAGATAGCATCATGCAAGCAATAATGCTTCCTGCAGAGAAGAAAAACTATGAACCAGCAACACAATAAAGAGTTCTTTTCTTGGTTACCTGCAGAGAAGAAAAACTATGAACCAGCAACACAATAATACTTCTTTGCTTGAGTAATGCTTCTTCAACACAATAATCTGCAGCACACCAGATCCAAGAAACAAGAACAAACAAAAAGGACAATAAGAAAGATCCTACACGCATAATGAGGCCCTGGAAAACAGAGAAAGAATGCCAAAAAACGTTGCAAGATAGCATCATGCAAGCAATAATGCTACCTGCAGAGAAGAAAAACTATCAACCAGCAACACAATAATATTCTTTGCTTAAGTAATGCTTCTTCAACACAATAATCTGCATCACAACAGATGCAAGAAACAAGAACATACAAAAAGGACAATAAGAAAGAGCCTACACGCATAACGAGGCCCTGGAAAACAGAGAAAGAATGCCAAAAAACATAGCTAGATAGCATCATGCAAGCAATAATGCTACCTGCAGAGAAGAAAAACTATAACCAGCAACACAATAATACTTCTTTGCTTAAGTAATGCTTCTTCAACACAATAATCTGCAGCACAACAGATGCAAGAAACAAGAACATACAAAAAGGACAATAAGAAAGAGCCTACACGCATAACGATGCCCTGGAAAATAGAGAAATAATGCCAAAAAACATAGCTAGATAGCATCATGCAAGCAATAATGCTACCTGCAGAGAAGAAAAACGATGAACCAGCAACACAATAAAGAGTTCTTTTCTTGGTTACCTGCAGAGAACAAAAACTATGAACCAGCAACACAATAATACTTCTTTGCTTGAGTAATGCTTCTTCAACACAATAATCTGCAGAACAACAAGAAACAAGAACATACAAAAAGGACAATAAGAAAGAGCCTACACGCATAACGAGGCCCCGGAAAACACAGAAAGAATGCAAAAAAACATAGCTAGATAGCATCATGCAAGCAATAATGCTACCTTCCGAGAAGAAAAACGACGAACCAGCAACACAATAAAGAGTTCTTTTCTTGGTTACCTGCAGAGAACAAAAACTATCAACCTGCAACACAATAATACTTCTTTGCTTGAGTAATTCCTCGTCAACACAATAATCTGCAACACAACAGATGCAAAATAAAAGAACATACAAAAAGAACAATAAGAAAGAGCCTACACGTATAATGAAGCCCTAGAAAACCGAGAAAGGTGCCAAAAAAACATAGCTAGATAGCATCATGCAAGTAATAATGCTACCTGCGGAGAAGAAAAACTATGAACCAGCAACACAACAAAGAGTTATTTTCTTGCTTACCTGCAGAGAGTAAAAACTATGAACCGGCAACACAATAATACTTCTTTGCTTGAGTAATGCTTCTTCAACACAATAATCTGCAGCACTACAAATGCAAGAAACAAGAACATACAAAAGGGACCATAACAAAGTGCCTACACGCATAATAAGGCCCTAGAAAACAGATAAAGAATGCCAAAAAACATAGCTAGATAGCATCATGCAAGCAATAATGCTACCTGCAGAGAAGAAAAACTATGAACCAGCAACACGATAAAGAGTTCTTTTCTTGGTTACCTGCAGAGAAGAAAAACTACGAACCAGCAACATAATAATACTTCTTTACTTGAGTAATGCTTCTTCAACACAATAATCTGCAGCACACCATATCCAAGAAACAAGAACAAACAAAAAGGACAATAAGAAAGAGCCTACACGCATAATGAGGCCCTGGAAAACAGAGAAAGAATGCCAAAAAACGTTGCTAGATTGCATCATGCAAGCAATAATGCTACATGCAGAGAAGAAAAACTATCAACCAGCAACACAATAATACTTCTTTGCTTGAGTAATGCTTCTTCAACACAATAATCTGCAGCACAACAGATGCAAGAAACAAGAACATACAAAAAGGACAATAAAAAAGAGCGTACACGCATAACAAGGCCCAGGAAAACAGAGAAAGAATGCAAAAAAATATAGCTAGATAGCATCATGCAAGCAAAAATGCTACCTGCAGAGAAGAAAAACAACGAACCAGCAACACAATAATACTTCTTTGCTTGAGTATTGCTTCTTCAACACAATAATCTGCAGCACAACAGATGCAAAAAAACAAGAACATACAAAAAGGACAATAAGAAAGAGCCTTCACATATAATGAAGCCCTGGAAAACTGAGAAAGATGCCAAAAAAATATAGCTAGATAACATCATGCAAGTAATAATACTACCTGCGGAGAAGAAAAACTATGAACCAGCAACACAATAAAGAGTTCTTTTCTTGCTTACCTGCAGAGAATAAAAACTATGAACCAACAACACAATAATACTTCTTTGCTTGAGTAATGCTTCTTCAACACAATAATCTGTAGCACAACAGATGCAAGAAACAAGAACATACAAAAGGGACCATAACAAAGTGCCTACACGCATAATGAGCCCTTGGAAAACAAAGAAAGAGTGCCAAAAAAATAGCTAGATAGCATCATGCAAGCAATAATGCTACCTGCAGAGAAGAAAAACTATGAACCAGCAACACAATAAAGAGTTCTTTTCTTGCTTACATGCAGAGAATAAAAACTATGAACCAGAAACACAGTAATACTTCTTTGCTTGAGTAATGCTTCTTCAACACAATAATCTGTAGCACAACAGATGCAAGAAACAAGAACATACAAAAAGGACAAAAAGAAATAGCCTACACGCATATTGACGCCCTGGAAAACAGAGAAAGAATGCCAAAAAACATAGTTAGATAGCATCATGCAAGCAATAATGCTACCAGCAAAGAAGAAAAACTATGAACCAGCAACACAATAATACTTCTTTGCTTGAGTAATGCTTCTTCAACACAATAATCTGCAGCACAACAGATGCAAGAAACAAGAACATTAAAAAAGGACAATAAGAAATAGCCTAAACGCATAACGAGGCCCCGAAAAACAGAGAAAGAATCCCAAAAAACATAGCTAGATAGCATCATGCAAGCAATAATGCTACCTGCAGAGAAGAAAAACGCTGAACCAGCAACACAATAAAGAGTTCTTCTCTTGGTTACCTGCAGAGAACAAAAACTATCAACCAGCAACACAATAATACTTCTTTGCTTGAGTAATTCATCTTCAACACAAGAATCTGCAGCACAACAGATGCAAAAAACTTGAACATACAAAAAGAACAATAGGAAAGAGCCTACACGTATAATGCTAAAAAAACAAAGCTAGATAGCATCATGCAAGTAATAATGCTACCTGCGGAGAAGAAAAACTATGAACCAGCAACACAATAAAGAGTTCTTTTCTTTCTTACTTGCATAGAATAAAAACTATGAACCAGCAACACAATAATACTTCTTTTCTTGAGTAATGCTTCTTCAACACAATAATCTGCAGCACTACAAATGCAAGAAACAAGAACATACAAAAGGGACCATAACAAAGTGCCTACACGCATAATGAGACCCTGGAAAACTGAGAAAGAATGCCAAAAAACATAGCTAGATAGCATCATGCAAGCAATAATGCTACCTGCAAAGAAGAAAAACTATGAACCAGCAACACAATAATACTTCTTTGCTTGAGTAATGCTTCTTCAACACAATAATCTGCAGCACAACAGATGCAAGAAACAAGAACATACAAAAAGGACAATAAGAAAGAGCCTACACGTATAACGAGGCCCTGGAAAATAGAGAAATAATGCCAAAAAACATAGCTAGATAGCATCATGCAAGCAATAATGCTACCTGCAGAGAAGAAAAACGATGAACCAGCAACACAATAAAGAGTTCTTTTCGTGCTTACCTGCAGAGAGTAAAAACTATGAACCGGCAACACAATAATACTTCTTTGCTTGAGTAATGCTTCTTCAACACAGTAATCTGCAGCACTACAAATGCAAGAAACAAGAACATACAAAAGGGACCATAACAAAGTGCCTACACGCATAATAAGGCCCTAGAAAACAGAGAAAGAATGCCAAAAAACATAGCTAGATAGCATCATGCAAGCAATAATGCTACCTGCAGAGAAGAAAAACTATGAACGAGCAACACAATAAAGAGTTCTTTTCTTGGTTACCTGCAGAGAAGAAATACTATGAACCAGCAACACAATAATACTTCTTTGCTTGAGTAATGCTTCTTCAACACAATAATCTGCAGCACACCAGATGCAAGAAACAAGAACAAACAAAAAGGACAATAAGAAAGAGCCTACACGCATAATGAGGCCCTGGAAAACAGAGAAAGAATGCCAAAAAACATTGCTAGATAGCATCATGCAAGCAATAATGCTACCTGCAGAGAAGAAAAACTATGAACCAGCAACACAATAAAGAGTTCTTTTCTTGCTTACCTGCAGAGAATAAAAACTATGAACCAGCAACACAATAATACTTCTTTGCTTGAGTAATGCTTCTTCAACACAATAATCTGCAGCACTACAAATGCAAGAAACAAGAACATACAAAAGGGACCATAACAAAGTGCCAACACGCATAATGAGGCCCTGGAAAACTGGGAACGATGCCAAAAAAACATAGCTAGATAGCATCATGCAAGTAATAATACTACCTGCGAAGAAGAAAAACTATGAACGAGCAACACAATAAAGAGTTCTTTTCTTGCTTACATGCAGAGAATAAAAACTATGAACCAACAACACAATAATACTTCTTTGCTTGAGTAATGCTTCTTCAACACAATAATATGTAGCACAACAGATGCAAGAAACAAGAACATACAAAAAGGACAATAAGAAATAGCCTACACGCATATTGATGCCCTGGAAAATAGAGAAATAATGCCAAAAAACATAGCTAGATGGCATCATGCAAGCAATAATGCTACCTGCAGAGAAGAAAAACTATGAACCAGCAACACAATAAAGAGTTCTTTTCTTGGTTACCTGCAAAGAACAAAAACTATGAACCAGCAACACAATAATACTTCTTTGCTTGAGTAATGCTTCTTCAACACAATAATCTGCAGCACAACAGATGCAAGAGACAAGAACATACAAAAAGGACAATAAGAAAGAGCCTACACGTATAATGAAGCCCTGGAAAACTGGGAAAGATGCCAAAAAACATAGCTAGATAGCATCATGCAAGTAATAATACTACCTGCGGAGAAGAAAAACTATGAACCACCAACACAATAAAGGGTTCTTTTCTTGCTTACCTGCAGAGAATAAAAACTACGAACCAGCAACACAATAATACTTCTTTGCTTGAGCAATGCTTCTTCAACACAATAATCTGCAGCACAACAGATGCAAGAAACAAGAACATACAAAAAGGACAATAAGAAAGAGACTACACGCATAACGAGGCCCTTGAAAACATAGAAAGAATGCCAAAAAACATAGCTAGATAGCTTCATGCAAGCAATAATGCTACCTGCAGAGAAGAAAAACTATGAACCAGCAACACAATAAAGAGTTCTCTTCTTGGTTACCTGCAGAGAACAAAAAATTATGAACCAGCAAAACAATAATACTTCTTTGCTTGAGTAATGCTTCTTCAACACAATAATCTGCAGCACAACAGATGCAAGAAACAAGAACATACAAAAAGGACAATAAGAAAGGGCCTACATGCATAACAAGGCCCCGAAAAACAGAGAAAGAATGCCAAAAAACATATCTAGATAGCATCATGCAAGCAATAATGCTACCTGCAGAGAAGAAAAACGAGGAACCAGCAACACAATAAAGAGTTCTTTTCTTGGTTACTTGCAGAGAACAAAAACTATCAACCAGCAACACAATAATACTTCTTTGCTTGAGTAATTCCTCTTCAACACAATTATCTGCAGCACAACAGATGCAAAAAACAAGAACATACAAAAAGAACAATAAGAAAGAGCCTACACGTATACTGAAGCCCTGGAAAACTGAGAAAGATGCCAAAAAACATAGCTAGATAGCATCATGCAAGTAATAATGCAGCCTGGGGAGAAGAAAAACTATGATCCAGCAACACAATAAAGAGTTCTTTTCTTGCTTACCTGCAGAGAGTAAAAATTATGAACCAGCAACACAATAATACTTCTTTGCTTGAGTAATGTTTCTTCAACACAATAATCTGCAGCACTACAAATGCAAGAGACAAGAACATACAAAAGGGACCATAACAAAGTGCCTACACGCATAATGAGGCCTTGGAAAACAGAGAAAGAGTGCCAAAAAACATAGCTAGATAGCATCATGCAAGCAATAATGCTACCTGCAGAGAAGAAAAACTATGAACCAGCAACACAATAAAGAGTTCTTTTCTTGCTTACATGGAGAGAATAAAAACTATGAACCAGAAATACAATAATACTTCTTTGCTTGAGTAATGCTTCTTCAACACAATAATCTGTCGCACAACAGATGCAAGAAACAAGAACATACAAAAAGGACAATAAGAAATAGCCTACACGCATATTGACGCCCTGGAAAACAGAGAAAGAATGCCAAAAAACATAGCTAGATAGCATCATGCAAGCAATAATGCTACCTGCAGAGAAGAAAAACTACGAACCAGCAACACAATAATACTTCTTTGCTTGAGTAATGCTTCTTCAAAACAATAATCTGCAGCACAACAGATGCAAGAAACAAGAACATACAAAAAGGACAATAAGAAAGAGCCTACACGCATAACGAGGCCCTGGAAAATAGAGAAAGAATGCCAAAAAACATAACTAGAAAGCATCATGCAAGCAATAATGCTACCTGCAGAGAAGAAAAACTATGAACCAGTAACACAATAAAGAGTTCTTTTCTTGGTTACCTGCAGAGAACCAAAACTATGAACCAGCAACACAATAATACTTCTTTGCTTGAGTAATGCTTCTTCAACACAATAATCTGCAGCACAACAGATGCAAGAAACCAGAACATACAAAAAGGACAATAAGAAAGAGCCTACACGCATAACGAGGCCCCGAAAAACAAAGAAAGAATGCCAAAAAACATATATAGATAGCATCATGCAAGCAAAAATGCTACCTGCAGAGAAGAAAAATGACGAACCAGCAACACAATAAAGAGTTCTTTTCTTGGTTACCTGCAGAGAACAAAAACTATCAACCAGCAACACAATAATAATTCTTTGCTTGAGTAATTCCTCTTCAACACAATAATCTGCAGCACAACAGATGCAAAAAACAAGAACATACAAAAAGAACAATAAGAAAGAGCCAACACGTATAATGAAGCCCTAGAAAACTGAGAAAGATGCCAAAAAAACATAGCTAGATAGCATCATGCAAGTAATAATGCTACCTGCGGAGAAGAAAAACTATGAACCAGCAACACAATAAAGAGTTCTTTTCTTGCTTACCTGCAGAGAGTAAAAACTATGAACCAACAACACAATAATACTTCTTTGCTTGAGTAATGCTTCTTCAACACAATAATCTGCAGCCCTATAAATGCAAGAAACAAGAACATACAAAAGGGACCATAACAAAGTGCCTGCACGCATAATAAGGCACTAGAAAACAGAGAAAGAATGCCAAAAAATATAGCTAGATAGCATCATGCAAGCAATAATGCTACCTGCAGAGAAGAAAAACTATGAACCAGCAACACAATAAAGAGTTCTTTTCTTGGTTACCTGCAGAGAAGAAAAACTATGAACCGGCAACACAATAATATTGCTTTGCTTGAGTAATGCTTCTTCAACACAATAATCTGCAGCACACCAGATGCAAGAAACAAGAACAAACAAAAAGGACAATAAGAAAGAGCCTACACGCATAATGAGGCCCTGGAAAACAGAGAAAGAATGCCAAAAAACGTTGCTAGATAGCATCATGCAAGCAATAATGCTACCTACAGAGAAGAAAAACTATAAACCAGCAACACAATAATACTTCTTTGCTTGAGTAATGCTTCTTCAACACAATAATTTGCAGCACAACAGATGCAAGAAACAAGAACATACAAAAAGGAGAATAAGAAAGAGCCTACACGCATAACGAGGCCCCGGAAAACAGAGAAAGAATGCCAAAAAACATAGCTAGATAGCATCATGCAAGCAATAATGCTACCTGCAGAGAAGAAAAACTATGAACCAGCAACACAATAATACTTCTTTGCTTGAGTAATGCTTCTTCAACACAATAATCTGCAGCACAACAGATGCAAAAACAAGAACATACAAAAAGGACAATAAGAAAGAGCCTACACGTATAATGAAGCCCTGGAAAACTGAGGAAGATGGCAAAAAAAAAAATAGCTAGATAGCATCATGCAAGTAATAATACTACCTGCGGAGAAGAAAAACTATGAACCAGCAACACGATAAAGAGTTTTTTCTTGCTTACCTGCAGAGAATAAAAACTATGAACCAGCAACACAATAATACTTCTTTGCTTGAGTAATGCTTCTTCGACACAATAATTTGTAGCACAACAGATGCAAGAAACAAGAACATACAAAAAGGACAATAAGAAATAGCCTACACGCATATTGACGCCCTGGAAAACAGAGAAAGAATACCAAAAAACATAGCTAGATAGCATCATGCAAGCAATAATGCTACCTGCTGAGAAGAAAAACTATGAACCAGCAATACAATAATACTTCTTTGCTTGAGTAATGCTTCTTCAACACAATAATCTGCAGCACAAGAAATGCAAGAAACAAGAACATACAAAAAGGACAATAAGAAAGAGCCTACACGCATAACGGGGCCCTGGAAAACAGAGAAAGAATGCCAAAAAACATAGCTAGATAGCATCATGCAAGCAATAATGCTACCTGCAGAGAAGAAAAACTATGAACCAGCAACACAATAAAGAGTTCTTTTCTTGGTTACCTGCAGAGAACAAAAACTATGAACCAGCAACTCAATAACACTTCTTTGCTTGAGTAATGCTTCTTCAACACAAAATCTGCAGCACAACAGATGCAAGAAACAAGAACATACAAAAAGGACAATAAGAAAGAGCCTACACGCATAACGGGGCCCCGGAAACCAGAGAAAGAATGCCAAAAAACATATCTAGATAGCATCATTCAAGCAATAATGCTACCTGCAGAGAAGAAAAACGAGGAACCAGCAACACAATAAAGAGTTCTTTTTTTGGTTACATGCAGAGAACAAAAACTATCAACCAGCAACACAATAATACTTCTTTGCTTGAGTAATTCCTCGTCAACACAATAATCTGCAGCACAACAAATGCAAAAAACAAGAACATACACAAAGAACAATAAGAAAGAGCCTACACGTATAATGAAGCCCTTGAAAACTGAGAAAGATGCCAAAAAAACATAGCTAGATAGCATCATGCAAGTAATAATGCTACCTCCGGAGAAGAAAAACTATGAACCAGCAACACAATAAAGAGTTCTTTTCTTGCTTACCTGCAGAGAGTAAAAACTATGAACCAGCAACACAATAATACTTCTTTGCTTGAGTAATGCTTCTTCAACACAATAATCTGCAGCACTACAAATGCAAGAAACAAGAACATACAAAAGGTACCATAACAAAGTGCCTGCACGCATAATAAGTCCCTAGAAAATAGAGAAAGAATGCCAAAAAATATAGCTAGATAGCATCATGCAAGCAATAATGCTACCTGCAGAGAAGAAAAACTATGAACCAGCAACACAATAAAGAGTTCTTTTCTTGGTTACCTGCAGAGAAGAAAAACTATGAACCTAAGAACACAATAATCTTGCTTTGCTTGAGTAATGCTTCTTCAACACAATAATCTGCAGAAGACACCGATGCAAGAAACAAGAACAAACAAAAAGGACAATAAGAAAGAGCCTACACGCATAATGAGGCCCTGGAAAACAGAGAAAGAATGCCAAAAAACGTTGCTAGATAGCATCATGCAAGCAATAATGCTACCTGCAGAGAAGAAAAACTATCAACCAGCAACACAATAATACTTCTTTGCTTGAGTAATGCTTCTTCAACACAATAATTTGCAGCACAACAGATGCAAGAAACAAGAACATACAAAAAGGAGAATAAGAAAGTGCCTACACGCATAACGAGGCCCCGGAAAACAGAGAAAGAATGCCAAAAAACATAGCTAGATAGCATCATGCAAGTAATAATACTACCTGCGGAGAAGAAAAACTATGAACCAGCAACACAATAAAGAGTTCTTTTCTTGCTTACCTGCAGAGAGTAAAAACTATGAACCAGCAACACAATAATACTTCTTTGCTTGAGTAATGCTTCTTCAACACAATAATCTGTAGCACAACAGATGCAAGAAACAAGAACATACAAAAGGGACCATAACAAAGTGCCTACACGCATAATGAGCCCTTGGAAAACAAAGAAAGAGTGCCAAAAAAATAGCTAGATAGCATCATGCAAGCAATAATGCTACCTGCAGAGAAGAAAAACTATGAACCAGCAACACAATAAAGAGTTCTTTTCTTGCTTACATGCAGAGAATAAAAACTATGAACCAGAAACACAGTAATACTTCTTTTCTTGAGTAATGCTTCTTCAACACAATAATCTGTAGCACAACAGATGCAAGAAACAAGAACATACAAAAAGGACAAAAAGAAATAGCCTACACGCATATTGACGCCCTGGAAAACAGAGAAAGAATGCCAAAAAACATAGTTAGATAGCATCATGCAAGCAATAATGCTACCAGCAAAGAAGAAAAACTATGAACCAGCAACACAATAATACTTCTTTGCTTGAGTAATGCTTCTTCAACACAATAATCTGCAGCACAACAGATGCAAGAAACAAGA
This sequence comes from Sophora flavescens, assembly GCA_030762895.1. Lineage (NCBI taxonomy): Eukaryota > Viridiplantae > Streptophyta > Magnoliopsida > Fabales > Fabaceae > Sophora > Sophora flavescens. The sequence goes on from JAUPTC010000033.1 coordinate 470,685, forward strand.
ACATTAAAAAAGGACAATAAGAAATAGCCTAAACGCATAACGAGGCCCCGAAAAACAGAGAAAGAATCCCAAAAAACATAGCTAGATAGCATCATGCAAGCAATAATGCTACCTGCAGAGAAGAAAAACGCTGAACCAGCAACACAATAAAGAGTTCTTCTCTTGGTTACCTGCAGAGAACAAAAACTATCAACCAGCAACACAATAATACTTCTTTGCTTGAGTAATTCATCTTCAACACAAGAATCTGCAGCACAACAGATGCAAAAAACTTGAACATACAAAAAGAACAATAGGAAAGAGCCTACACGTATAATGCTAAAAAAACAAAGCTAGATAGCATCATGCAAGTAATAATGCTACCTGCGGAGAAGAAAAACTATGAACCAGCAACACAATAAAGAGTTCTTTTCTTTCTTACTTGCATAGAATAAAAACTATGAACCAGCAACACAATAATACTTCTTTTCTTGAGTAATGCTTCTTCAACACAATAACTCGCAGACTACAAATGCAAGAAACAAGAACATACAAAAGGGACCATAACAAAGTGCCTACACGCATAATGAGACCCTGGAAAACCGAGAAAGAATGCCAAAAACATAGCTAGATAGCATCATGCAAGCAATAATGCTACTCCGCAAAGAAGAAAAACTATGAACCAAAGAACACAATAATACTTCTTTGCTTGAGTAATGCTTCTTCAACACAATAATCTGCAAGACAAATGATGCAAGAAACAAGAACATACAAAAGGACAATAAGAAAGAGCCTACACGTATAACGAGGCCCTGGAAAATAGAGAAATAATGCCAAAAAACATAGCTAGATAGCATCATGCAAGCAATAATGCTACCTGCAGAGAAGAGAAACGATGAACCAGCAACACAATAAAGAGTTCTTTTCGTGCTTACCTGCAGAGAGTAAAAACTATGAACCGGCAACACAATAATACTTCTTTGCTTGAGTAATGCTTCTTCAACACAGTAATCTGCAGCACTACAAATGCAAGAAACAAGAACATACAAAAGGGACCATAACAAAGTGCCTACACGCATAATAAGGCCCTAGAAAACAGAGAAAGAATGCCAAAAAACATAGCTAGATAGCATCATGCAAGCAATAATGCTACCTGCAGAGAAGAAAAACTATGAACCAGCAACACAATAAAGAGTTCTTTTCTTGGTTACCTGCAGAGAAGAAATACTATGAACCAGCAACACAATAATACTTCTTTGCTTGAGTAATGCTTCTTCAACACAATAATCTGCAGCACACCAGATGCAAGAAACAAGAACAAACAAAAAGGACAATAAGAAAGAGCCTACACGCATAATGAGGCCCTGGAAAACAGAGAAAGAATGCCAAAAAACATAGCTAGATAGCATCATGCAAGCAATAATGCTACCTGCAGAGAAGAAAAACTATGAACCAGCAACACAATAAAGAGTTCTTTTCTTGCTTACCTGCAGAGAATAAAAACTATGAACCAGCAACACAATAATACTTCTTTGCTTGAGTAATGCTTCTTCAACACAATAATCTGCAGCACTACAAATGCAAGAAACAAGAACATACAAAAGGGACCATAACAAAGTGCCAACACGCATAATGAGGCCCTGGAAAACTGGGAACGATGCCAAAAAAACATAGCTAGATAGCATCATGCAAGTAATAATACTACCTGCGGAGAAGAAAAACTATGAACGAGCAACACAATAAAGAGTTCTTTTCTTGCTTACATGCAGAGAATAAAAACTATGAACCAACAACTCATTAATACTTCTTTGCTTGAGTAATGCTTCTTCAACACAATAATATGTAGCACAACAGATGCAAGAAACAAGAACATACAAAAAGGACAATAAGAAATAGCCTACACGCATATTGATGCCCTGGAAAATAGAGAAATAATGCCAAAAAACATAGCTAGATGGCATCATGCAAGCAATAATGCTACCTGCAGAGAAGAAAAACTATGAACCAGCAACACAATAAAGAGTTCTTTTCTTGGTTACCTGCAAAGAACAAAAACTATGAACCAGCAACACAATAATACTTCTTTGCTTGAGTAATGCTTCTTCAACACAATAATCTGCAGCACAACAGATGCAAGAGACAAGAACATACAAAAAGGACAATAAGAAAGTGCTTACACGTATAATGAAGCCCTGGAAAACTGGGAAAGATGCCAAAAAACATAGCTAGATAGCATCATGCAAGTAATAATACTACCTGCGGAGAAGAAAAACTATGAACCACCAACACAATAAAGGGTTCTTTTCTTGCTTACCTGCAGAGAATAAAAACTACGAACCAGCAACACAATAATACTTCTTTGCTTGAGCAATGCTTCTTCAACACAATAATCTGCAGCACAACAGATGCAAGAAACAAGAACATACAAAAAGGACAATAAGAAAGAGACTACACGCATAACGAGGCCCTTGAAAACATAGAAAGAATGCCAAAAACATAGCTAGATAGCTTCATGCAAGCAATAATGCTACTGCAGAGAAGAAAAACTATGAACCAAAGAACACAATAAAGAGTTCTCTTCTTGGTTACCCGCAGAGAACAAAAATTATGAACCAAAGAAACCAATAATACTTCTTTGCTTGAGTAATGCTTCTTCAACACAATAATCTGCAAGACAAATGGATGCAAGAAACAAGAACATACAAAAAGGACAATAAGAAAGGGCCTACATGCATAACAAGGCCCCAAAAAAGCAGAAAGAATGCCAAAAACATATCTAGATAGCATCATGCAAGCAATAATGCTACCCGCAGAGAAGAAAAACGAGGAACCAAAGAACACAATAAAGAGTTCTTTTCTTGGTTACTTGCAGAGAACAAAACTATCAACCAAAGAACACAATAATACTTCTTTGCTTGAGTAATTCCTCTTCAACACAATTATCTCGCAGACAACAGATGCAAAAAACAAGAACATACAAAAAGAACAATAAGAAAGAGCCTACACGATATCGAAGCCCTGAAAACTCGAGAAAGATGCCAAAAAACATAGCTAGATAGCATCATGCAAGTAATAATGCAGCCTGGGGAGAAGAAAAACTATGATCCAGCAACACAATAAAGAGTTCTTTTCTTGCTTACCTGCAGAGAGTAAAAATTATGAACCAGCAACACAATAATACTTCTTTGCTTGAGTAATGTTTCTTCAACACAATAATCTGCAGCACTACAAATGCAAGAGACAAGAAAATACAAAAGGGACCATAACAAAGTGCCTACACGCATAATGAGGCCTTGGAAAACAGAGAAAGAGTGCCAAAAAACATAGCTAGATAGCATCATGCAAGCAATAATGCTACCTGCAGAGAAGAAAAACTATGAACCAGCAACACAATAAAGAGTTCTTTTCTTGCTTACATGCAGAGAATAAAAACTATGAACCAGAAATACAATAATACTTCTTTGCTTGAGTAATGCTTCTTCAACACAATAATCTGTCGCACAACAGATGCAAGAAACAAGAACATACAAAAAGGACAATAAGAAATAGCCTACACGCATATTGACGCCCTGGAAAACAGAGAAAGAATGCCAAAAAACATAGCTAGATAGCATCATGCAAGCAATAATGCTACCTGCAGAGAAGAAAAACTACGAACCAAAGAACACAATAATACTTCTTTGCTTGAGTAATGCTTCTTCAAAACAATAATCTGCAGCACAACAGATGCAAGAAACAAGAACATACAAAAAGGACAATAAGAAAGAGCCTACACGCATAACGAGGCCCTGGAAAACAGAGAAAGAATGCCAAAAAACATAACTAGAAAGCATCATGCAAGCAATAATGCTACCTGCAGAGAAGAAAAACTATGAACCAGTAACACAATAAAGAGTTCTTTTCTTGGTTACCTGCAGAGAACCAAAACTATGAACCAGCAACACAATAATACTTCTTTGCTTGAGTAATGCTTCTTCAACACAATAATCTGCAGCACAACAGATGCAAGAAACCAGAACATACAAAAAGGACAATAAGAAAGAGCCTACACGCATAACGAGGCCCCGAAAAACAGAGAAAGAATGCCAAAAAACATATATAGATAGCATCATGCAAGCAATAATGCTACCTGCAGAGAAGAAAAATGACGAACCAGCAACACAATAAAGAGTTCTTTTCTTGGTTACCTGCAGAGAACAAAAACTATCAACCAGCAACACAATAATAATTCTTTGCTTGAGTAATTCCTCTTCAACACAATAATCTGCAGCACAACAGATGCAAAAAACAAGAACATACAAAAAGAACAATAAGAAAGAGCCAACACGTATAATGAAGCCCTAGAAAACTGAGAAAGATGCCAAAAAAACATAGCTAGATAGCATCATGCAAGTAATAATGCTACTCATGGAGAAGAAAAACTATGAACCAGCAACACAATAAAGAGTTCTTTTCTTGCTTACCTGCAGAGAGTAAAAACTATGAACCAACAACACAATAATACTTCTTTGCTTGAGTAATGCTTCTTCAACACAATAATCTGCAGCCCTATAAATGCAAGAAACAAGAACATACAAAAGGGACCATAACAAAGTGCCTGCACGCATAATAAGGCACTAGAAAACAGAGAAAGAATGCCAAAAAATATAGCTAGATAGCATCATGCAAGCAATAATGCTACCTGCAGAGAAGAAAAACTATGAACCAGCAACACAATAAAGAGTTCTTTTCTTGGTTACCTGCAGAGAAGAAAAACTATGAACCGGCAACACAATAATATTGCTTTGCTTGAGTAATGCTTCTTCAACACAATAATCTGCAGCACACCAGATGCAAGAAACAAGAACAAACAAAAAGGACAATAAGAAAGAGCCTACACGCATAATGAGGCCCTGGAAAACAGAGAAAGAATGCCAAAAAACGTTGCTAGATAGCATCATGCAAGCAATAATGCTACCTACAGAGAAGAAAAACTATAAACCAGCAACACAATAATACTTCTTTGCTTGAGTAATGCTTCTTCAACACAATAATTTGCAGCACAACAGATGCAAGAAACAAGAACATACAAAAAGGAGAATAAGAAAGAGCCTACACGCATAACGAGGCCCCGGAAAACAGAGAAAGAATGCCAAAAAACATAGCTAGATAGCATCATGCAAGCAATAATGCTACCTGCAGAGAAGAAAAACTATGAACCAGCAACACAATAATACTTCTTTGCTTGAGTAATGCTTCTTCAACACAATAATCTGCAGCACAACAGATGCAAAAACAAGAACATACAAAAAGGACAATAAGAAAGAGCCTACACGTATAATGAAGCCCTGGAAAACTGAGGAAGATGGCAAAAAAAAAATAGCTAGATAGCATCATGCAAGTAATAATACTACCTGCGGAGAAGAAAAACTATGAACCAGCAACACGATAAAGAGTTTTTTCTTGCTTACCTGCAGAGAATAAAAACTATGAACCAGCAACACAATAATACTTCTTTGCTTGAGTAATGCTTCTTCGACACAATAATTTGTAGCACAACAGATGCAAGAAACAAGAACATACAAAAAGGACAATAAGAAATAGCCTACACGCATATTGACGCCCTGGAAAACAGAGAAAGAATACCAAAAAACATAGCTAGATAGCATCATGCAAGCAATAATGCTACCTGCTGAGAAGAAAAACTATGAACCAGCAATACAATAATACTTCTTTGCTTGAGTAATGCTTCTTCAACACAATAATCTGCAGCACAACAGATGCAAGAACAAAGAACATACAAAAAGGACAATAAGAAAGAGCCTACACGCATAACGGGGCCCTGGAAAACAGAGAAAGAATGCCAAAAAACATAGCTAGATAGCATCATGCAAGCAATAATGCTACCTGCAGAGAAGAAAAACTATGAACCAGCAACACAATAAAGAGTTCTTTTCTTGGTTACCTGCAGAGAACAAAAACTATGAACCAGCAACTCAATAACACTTCTTTGCTTGAGTAATGCTTCTTCAACACAAAATCTGCAGCACAACAGATGCAAGAAACAAGAACATACAAAAAGGGCAATAAGAAAGAGCCTACACGCATAACGGGGCCCCGGAAACCAGAGAAAGAATGCCAAAAAACATATCTAGATAGCATCATTCAAGCAATAATGCTACCTGCAGAGAAGAAAAACGAGGAACCAGCAACACAATAAAGAGTTCTTTTTTTGGTTACATGCAGAGAACAAAAACTATCAACCAGCAACACAATAATACTTCTTTGCTTGAGTAATTCCTCGTCAACACAATAATCTGCAGCACAACAAATGCAAAAAACAAGAACATACACAAAGAACAATAAGAAAGAGCCTACACGTATAATGAAGCCCTTGAAAACTGAGAAAGATGCCAAAAAAACATAGCTAGATAGCATCATGCAAGTAATAATGCTACCTCCGGAGAAGAAAAACTATGAACCAGCAACACAATAAAGAGTTCTTTTCTTGCTTACCTGCAGAGAGTAAAAACTATGAACCAGAAACACAATAATACTTCTTTGCTTGAGTAATGCTTCTTCAACACAATAACTGCAACAGACTACAAATGCAAGAAACAAGAACATACAAAAGGTACCATAACAAAGTGCTCAGACGCATAATAAGTCCCTAGAAAATAGAGAAAGAATGCCAAAAATATAGCTAGATAGCATCATGCAAGCAATAATGCTACCTGCAGAGAAGAAAAACTATGAACCAAAGAACACAATAAAGAGTTCTTTTCTTGGTTACCTGCAGAGAAGAAAAACTATGAACCGGCAACACAATAATACTGCTTTGCTTGAGTAATGCTTCTTCAACACAATAATCTGCAGCACACCAGATGCAAGAAACAAGAACAAACAAAAAGGACAATAAGAAAGAGCCTACACGCATAATGAGGCCCTGGAAAACAGAGAAAGAATGCCAAAAAACGTTGCTAGATAGCATCATGCAAGCAATAATGCTACCTGCAGAGAAGAAAAACTATCAACCAGCAACACAATAATACTTCTTTGCTTGAGTAATGCTTCTTCAACACAATAATTTGCAGCACAACAGATGCAAGAAACAAGAACATACAAAAAGGAGAATAAGAAAGTGCCTACACGCATAACGAGGCCCCGGAAAACAGAGAAAGAATGCCAAAAAACATAGCTAGATAGCATCATGCAAGCAATAATGCTACCTGCAGAGAAGAAAAACTATGAACCAACAACACAATAATACTTCTTTGCTTGAGTAATGCTTCTTCAACACAATAATCTGCAGCACAAAAGATGCAAAAAACAAGAACATACAAAAAGGACAATAAGAAAGAGCCTACACGTATAATGAAGCCCTGGAAAACTGAGAAAGATGGCAAAAAAAAAAATAGCTAGATAGCATCATGCAAGTAATAATACTACCTGCGGAGAAGAAAAACTATGAACCAGCAACACGATAAAGAGTTTTTCCTTGCTTACCTGCAGAGAATAAAAACTATGAACCAGCAACACAATAATACTTCTTTGCTTGAGTAATGCTTCTTCGACACAATAATCTGTAGCACAACAGATGCAAGAAACAAGAACATACAAAAAGGACAATAAGAAATAGCCTACACGCATATTGACGCCCTGGAAAACAGAGAAAGAATGCCAAAAAACATACCTAGATAGCATCATGCAAGCAATAATGCTACCTGCAGAGAAGAAAAACTATGAACCAGCAACACAATAATACTTCTTTGCTTGAGTAATGCTTCTTCAACACAATAATCTGTAGCACAACAGATGCAAGAAACAAGAACATACAAAAAGGACAATAAGAAAGAGCCTACACACATAACGAGGCCCTGGAACACAGAGAAAGAATGCCAAAAAACATACCTAGATAGCATCATGCAAGCAATAATGCTACCTGCAGAGAAGAAAAACTATGAACCAGCAACACAATAATACTTCTTTGCTTGAGTAATGCTTCTTCAACACAATAATCTGTAGCACAACAGATGCAAGAAACAAGAACATACAAAAAGGAAAATAAGAAAGAGCCTACACACATAACGAGGCCCTGGAAAACAGAGAAAGAATGCCAAAAAACATAGCTAGATAACATCATGCAAGCAACAATGCTACCTGCAGAGATGAAAAACTATGAACCAGCAACACAATAAAGAGTTCTTTTCTTGGTTGCCAGCAGAGAACAAAAACTATGAACCAGCAACTCAATAACACTTCTTTGCTTGAGTAATGCTTCTTCAACACAAAATCTGCAGCACAACAGATGCAAGAAACAAGAACATACAAAAAGGACAATAAGAAAGAGCCTACACGCATAACGGGGCCCCGGAAAACAGAGAAAGAATGCCAAAAAACATAGCTAGATAGCATCATGCAAGCAATAATGCTACCTGCAGAGAAGAAAAACAAGGAACCAGCAACACAATAAAGAGTTCTTTTCTTGGTTACCTGCAGAGAACAAAAACTATCAACCAGCAACACAATAATACTTCTTTGCTTGAGTAATTCCTCGTCAACACAATTATCTGCAGCACAACAGATGCAAAAAACAAGAACATACACAAAGAACAATAAGAAAGAGCCTACACGTATAATGAAGCCCTGGAAAACTGAGAAAGATGCCAAAAAAACATAGCTAGATAGCATCATGCAAGTAATAATGCTTCCTGCGGAGAAGAAAAACTATGAACCAGCAACACAATAAAGAGTTCTTTTCTTGCTTACCTGCAGAGAATAAAAACTATAAACCAGTAACACAATAATACTTCTTTGCTTGAGTAATGCTTCTTCAACACAATAATCTGCAGCACTACAAATACAAGAAACAAGAACATACAAAAAGGACCATAACAAAGTGCCTACACGCATAATGATGCCCTGGAAAACAGAGAAAGAATGCCAAAAAACATAGCTAGATAGCATCATGCAAGCAATAATGCTACCTACAGAGAAGAAAAACTAGGAACCAGCAACACAATAAAGAGTTCTATTCTTGGTTACCTGCAGAGAAGAAAAACTATGAACCAGCAACACAATAATACTTCTTTTCTTGAGTAATGCTTCTTCAACACAATAATCTGCAGCACACCAGATGCAAAAAACAAGAACAAACAAAAAGGACAATAAGAAAGAGCCTACACGCATAATGAGGTCCTGGAAAATAGAGAAAGAATGCCAAAAAAGATTGCTAGATAGCATCATGCAAGCAATAATGCCACCTGCAGAGAAGAAAAACTATGAACGAGCAACACAATAAAGAGTTCTTTTCTTGGTTACCTGCAAAGAAGAAAAACTATGAACCAGCACCACAATAATACTTCTTTGCTTGAGTAATGCTTCTTCAACACAATAATCTGTAGCACAACAGATGGCAGAAACAAGAACATACAAAAAGGACAACAAGAAATAGCCTACACGCATATTGAGGACCTGGAAAACAGTGAAAAAATACCAAAAAACATAGCTAGATAGCATCATGCAAGCAATAATGCTACCTGCAGAGAATAAAAACTATGAACCAGCAACACAATAATACTTCTTTACTTGAGTAATGCTTCTTCAACACATTTTTCTGCAGCACAACAGATGCAAGAAACAAGAACATACAAAAAGGACAATAAGAAAGAGCCTACACGCATAACGAGGCCCTGGAAAACAGAGAAAGAATGCCAAAAAACATAGCTAGATAGCATCATGCAAGCAATAATGCTACCTGCAGAGAAGAAAAACTATGAACCAACAACACAATAAAGAGTTCTTTTCTTGGTTACCTGCAGAGAACAAAAACTATGAACCAGCAACTCAATAACACTTCTTTGCTTGAGTAATGCTTCTTCAACACAAAATCTGCAGCACAACAGATGCAAGAAACAAGAACATACAAAAAGGACAATAAGAAAGAGCCTACACGCATAACGGGGCCCCGGAAAACAGAGAAAGAATGCCAAAAAACATATCTAGATAGCATCATTCACGCAATAATGCTACCTGCAGAGAAGAAAAACGAGGAACCAGCAACACAATAAAGAGTTCTTTTCTTGGTTACATGCAGAGAACAAAAACTATCAACCAGCAACACAATAATACTTCTTTGCTTGAGTAATTCCTCGTCAACACAATAATCTGCAGCACAACAAATGCAAAAAACAAGAACATACACAAAGAACAATAAGAAAGAGCCTACACGTATAATGAAGCCCTTGAAAACTGAGAAAGATGCCAAAAAAACATAGCTAGATAGCATCATGCAAGTAATAATGCTACCTCCGGAGAAGAAAAACTATGAACCAGCAACACAATAAAGAGTTCTTTTCTTGCTTACCTGCAGAGAGTAAAAACTATGAACCAGCAACACAATAATACTTCTTTGCTTGAGTAATGCTTCTTCAACACAATAATCTGCAGTACTACAAATGCAAGAAACAAGAACATACAAAAGGTACCATAACAAAGTGCCTGCACGCATAATAAGTCCCTAGAAAATAGAGAAAGAAAGCCAAAAAATATAGCTAGATAGCATCATGCAAGCAATAATGCTACCTGCAGAGAAGAAAAACTATGAACCAGCAACACAATAAAGAGTTCTTTTCTTGGTTACCTGCAGAGAAGAAAAACTATGAACCGGCAACACAATAATACTGCTTTGCTTGAGTAATGCTTCTTCAACACAATAATCTGCAGCACACCAGATGCAAGAAACAAGAACAAACAAAAAGGACAATAAGAAAGAGCCTACACGCATAATGAGGCCCTGGAAAACAGAGAAAGAATGCCAAAAAACGTTGCTAGATAGCATCATGCAAGCAATAATGCTACCTGCAGAGAAGAAAAACTATCAACCAGCAACACAATAATACTTCTTTGCTTGAGTAATGCTTCTTCAACACAATAATTTGCAGCACAACAGATGCAAGAAACAAGAACATACAAAAAGGAGAATAAGAAAGAGCCTACACGCATAACGAGGCCCCGGAAAACAGAGAAAGAATGCCAAAAAACATAGCTAGATAGCATCATGCAAGCAATAATGCTACCTGCAGAGAAGAAAAACTATGAACCAGCAACACAATAATACTTCTTTGCTTGAGTAATGCTTCTTCAACACAATAATCTGCAGCACAAAAGATGCAAAAAACAAGAACATACAAAAAGGACAATAAGAAAGAGCCTACACGTATAATGAAGCCCTGGAAAACTGAGAAAGATGGCAAAAAAAAAAATAGCTAGATAGCATCATGCAAGTAATAATACTACCTGCGGAGAAGAAAAACTATGAACCAGCAACACGATAAAGAGTTTTTCCTTGCTTACCTGCAGAGAATAAAAACTATGAACCAGCAACACAATAATACTTCTTTGCTTGAGTAATGCTTCTTCGACACAATAATCTGTAGCACAACAGATGCAAGAAACAAGAACATACAAAAAGGACAATAAGAAATAGCCTACACGCATATTGACGCCCTGGAAAACAGAGAAAGAATGCCAAAAAACATACCTAGATAGCATCATGCAAGCAATAATGCTACCTGCAGAGAAGAAAAACTATGAACCAGCAACACAATAATACTTCTTTGCTTGAGTAATGCTTCTTCAACACAATAATCTGTAGCACAACAGATGCAAGAAACAAGAACATACAAAAAGGACAATAAGAAAGAGCCTACACACATAACGAGGCCCTGGAAAACAGAGAAAGAATGCCAAAAAACATAGCTAGATAACATCATGCAAGCAACAATGCTACCTGCAGAGAAGAAAAACTATGAACCAGCAACACAATAAAGAGTTCTTTTCTTGGTTGCCAGCAGAGAACAAAAACTATGAACCAGCAACTCAATAACACTTCTTTGCTTGAGTAATGCTTCTTCAACATAAAATCTGCAGCACAACAGATGCAAGAAACAAGAACATACAAAAAGGACAATAAGAAAGAGCCTACACGCATAACGGGGCCCCGGAAAACAGAGAAAGAATGCCAAAAAACATAGCTAGATAGCATCATGCAAGCAATAATGCTACCTGCAGAGAAGAAAAACAAGGAACCAGCAACACAATAAAGAGTTCTTTTCTTGGTTACCTGCAGAGAACAAAAACTATCAACCAAAGAACACAATAATACTTCTTTGCTTGAGTAATTCCTCACAAACACAATTATCTCATAGACAACAGGATGCAAAAACAAGAACATACACAAAGAACAATAAGAAAGAGCCTACACGTATAATGAAGCCCTGAAAACCGAGAAAGATGCCAAAAAAACATAGCTAGATAGCATCATGCAAGTAATAATGCTTCCCATGAGAAGAAAAAAACTATGAACCAAAGAACACAATAAAGAGTTCTTTTCTTGCTTACTGCGAGAGAATAAAAACTATAAACCAGTAACACAATAATACTTCTTTGCTTGAGTAATGCTTCTTCAACACAATAATCTGCAGCACTACAAATACAAGAAACAAGAACATACAAAAAGGACCATAACAAAGTGCCTACACGCATAATGATGCCCTGGAAAACAGAGAAGGAATGCCAAAAAACATAGCTAGATAGCATCATGCAAGCAATAATGCTACCTACAGAGAAGAAAAACTAGGAACCAGCAACACAATAAAGAGTTCTTTTCTTGGTTACCTGCAGAGAAGAAAAACTATGAACCAGCAACACAATAATACTTCTTTTCTTGAGTAATGCTTCTTCAACACAATAATCTGCAGCACACCAGATGCAAAAAACAAGAACAAACAAAAAGGACAATAAGAAAGAGCCTACACGCATAATGAGGTCCTGGAAAATAGAGAAAGAATGCCAAAAAAGGTTGCTAGATAGCATCATGCAAGCAATAATGCCACCTGCAGAGAAGAAAAACTATGAACGAGCAACACAATAAAGAGTTCTTTTCTTGGTTACCTGCAAAGAAGAAAAACTATGAACCAGCACCACAATAATACTTCTTTGCTTGAGTAATGCTTCTTCAACACAATAATCTGTAGCACAACAGATGGCAGAAACAAGAACATACAAAAAGGACAACAAGAAATAGCCTACACGCATATTGAGGACCTGGAAAACAGTGAAAAAATACCAAAAAACATAGCTAGATAGCATCATGCAAGCAATAATGCTACCTGCAGAGAATAAAAACTATGAACCAGCAACACAATAATACTTCTTTACTTGAGTAATGCTTCTTCAACACATTTATCTGCAGCACAACAGATGCAAGAAACAAGAACATACAAAAAGGACAATAAGAAAGAGCTTACATGCATAACGAGGCCCCGGAAAACAGAGAAAGATTGCCAAAAAACATAGCTAGATAGTATCATGCAAGCAATAATGCTACCTGCAGAGAAGAAAAACTATGAACCAGCAACACAATAAAGAGTTCTTTTCTTGGTTACTTGCAGAGAACAAAAACTATCAACCAGCAACACAATAATACTTCTTTGCTTGAGTAATTCCACTTCAACACAATAATCTGCAGTGCAACAGATGCAAGAAACAAGAACATACAAAAAGGACAATAAGAAAGAGCCTACACGTATAATGAAGCCCTGAAAAAATGAGAAAGATGCCAAAAAACATAGCTAGATAACATCATGCAAGTAATAATGCTACCTGCGGATAAGAAAAAATATGAACCAGCAACACAATAAAGAGTTCTTTTCTTGCTTACCTGCAGAGAATAAAAACTATGAACGAGCAACACAATAAAGAGTTCTTTTCTTGGTTACCTGCAGAGAAGAAAAACTATGAACCAGCAACACAATAATACTTCTTTGCTTGAGTAATGCTTCTTCAACACAATAATCTGCAGCACACCAGATGCAAGAAACAAGAACAAACAAAAAGGACAATAAGAAAGAGCCTACACGCATAATGAGGTCCTGGAAAATAGAGAAAGAAAGCCAAAAAACGTTGCTAGATAGCATCATGCAAGCAACAATGCCACCTACAGAGAAGAAAAACTATGAACCAGCAACACAATAAAGAGTTCTTTTCTAGGTTACCTGCAAAGAAGAAAAATATGAACCAGCAACACAATAATACATCTTTGCTTGAGTAATGCTTCTTCAAGACAATAATCTTGAGCACAAACAGATGGCAAAAACAAGAACATACAAAAAGACAATAAGAAATAGCCTACACGCATATTGAGGCCCCGGAAAACAAGTGAAAAAATGCCAAAAAACATAGCTAGATAGCATCATGCAAGCAATAATGCCACCCGGCAGAGAATAAAAACTATGAACCATCAACACAATAATACTTCTTTGCTTGAGTAATGCTTCTTCAACACATTTATCTACAGCACAACAGATGCAAGAAACAAGAACATACAAAAAGGACAATAAGAAAGAGCCTACACGCATAACGAGGCCCCGAAAAACAGAGAAACAATGCCAAAAAACATAGCTAGATAGCTTCATGCAAGCAATAATGCTACCTACAGAGAAGAAAAACTATGAACCAGCAACACAATAAAGAGTTCTTTTCTTGGTTACCTGCAGAGAACAAAAACTATCAACCAGCAACACAATAATACATCTTTGCTTGAGTAATTCCTCTTCAACACAATAATCTGCAGCAGCGCAATGATGCAAGAAACCGGAACATAAAAAAGGACAATAAGAAAGAGCCTAAACGTATAATGAAGCCTTGAAAAAATGAGAAAGATGCCAAAAAACATAGCTAGATAGCATCATGCAAGTAATAATGCTACCTACGGAGAAGAAAAACTAGGTACCAGCAACACAATAAAGAGTTCTTTTCTTGGTTACCTGCAGAGAACAAAAACTATCAACCAGCAACACAATAATACTTCTTTGCTTGAGTAATTCCTCTTCAACACAATAATCTGCAGCGCAACTAATGCAAGAAACAAGAACATACAAAAAGGACAATAAGAAAGAGCCTACACGTATAATGAAGCCCTGAAAAAATGAGAAAGATGCCAAAAAAACATAGCCAGATAGCATCATGCAAGTAATAATGCTACCTACGGAGAAGAAAAACTATGAACCAGCAACACAATAAAGAGTTCTTTTCTTGCTTACCTGCAGAGAATAAAAACTATGAACCAGCAACACAATAATACTTCTTTGCTTGAGTAATGCTTCTTCAACACAATAATCTACAGCACTACAAATGCAAGAAACAAGAACATACAAAAAGGACCATAACAAAGTGCCTACACGCATAATGAGGCCCTGGAAAACAGAGAAAGAATGCCAAAAAAACATAGCTAGATAGCATCATGCAAGCAATAATGCTACCTGCAGAGAAGAAAAACTATGAACCAGCAACACAATAAAGAGTTCTTTTCTTGGTTACCTGCAGAGAAGAAAACTATGAACCAAAGAACACAATAATACTTCTTTGCTTGAGTAATGCTTCTTCAACACAATAATCTGCAGACACACGGATGCAAGAAACAAGAACATACAAAAAGGACAATAAGAAAGAGCCTACACATATAATGAAGCCTGGAAAACTGAGAAAGATGCCAAAAAAACATAGCTAGAGAGCATCATGCAAGAAATAATGCTACCTGCGGAGAAGAAAAACTATGAACCAGCAACACAATAAAGAGTTCTTTCTTGCTTACCTGTAGAGAATAAAAACTATGAACCATCAACACAATAATACTTCTTTGCTTGAGTAATGCTTCTTCAACACAACAATCTGCCGCACTGCAAATGCAAGAAACAAGAACATACAAAAAAGACCATAACAAAGTGCCTACACGCATAATGAGGCCCTGGAAAACAGAGAAAGAATGCCAAAAAACATAGCTAGAGAGCATCATGCAAGAAATAATGCTACCTGCGGAGAAGAAAAACTATGAACCAGCAACACAATAAAGAGTTCTTTCTTGCTTACCTGTAGAGAATAAAAACTATGAACCAGCAACACAATAATACTTCTTTGCTTGAGTAATGCTTCTTCAACACAATAATCTACAGCACTACAAATGCAAGAAACCAGAACATACAAAAAGGACCATAACAAGGTGCCTACACGCATAATGAGGCCCTGGAAAACAGAGAAAGAATGCCAAAAAAACATAGCTAGATAGCATCATGCAAGCAATAATGCTACCTTCAGAGAAGAAAAACTATGAACCAACAACACGATAAAGAGTTCTTTTCTTGGTTACCTGCAGAGAAGAAAAACTATGAACCAGCAACACAATAATACTTCTTTGCTTGAGTAATGCTTCTTCAACACAATAATCTGCAGCACACCAGATGCAAGAAACAAGAACATACAAAAAGGACAATAAGAAAGAGCCTACACATATAATGAAGCCTGGAAAACTGAGAAAGATGCCAAAAAAACATAGCTAGAGAGCATCATGCAAGAAATAATGCTACCAAGGAGAAGAAAAACTATGAACCAGCAACACAATAAAGAGTTCTTTCTTGCTTACCTGTAGAGAATAAAAACTATGAACCATCAACACAATAATACTTCTTTGCTTGAGTAATGCTTCTTCAACACAAAATCTGCCGCACTGCAAATGCAAGAAACAAGAACATACAAAAAAGACCATAACAAAGTGCCTACACGCATAATGAGGCCCTGGAAAACCGAGAAAGAATGCGAAAAAACGTTGCTAGATAGCATCATGCAAGCAATAATGCCACCTGCAGAGAAGAAAAACTATGAACCAGCAACACAATAAAGAGTTCTTTTCTTGGTTACCTGCAGAGAACAAAAACCATCAACAAGCAACACAATAATACTTCTTTGCTTGAGTAATTCCTCTTTAACACAATAATATGCAGCACAACAGATGCAAAAAACAAGAACATGCAAAAAGGACAATAAGAAAGAGCCTACAAGTAAAATGAAGCCCTGGAAAACTGAGAAAGATGCCAAAAATACATAGCTGGATAGCATCATGCATGTAATAATGCTACCTGCGGAGAAGAAAAACTATGAACCAGCAACACAATAAAGAGTTCTTTTCTTGCTTACCTGCAGAGAATAAAAACTATGAACCAGCAACACAATAATACTTCTTTGCTTGAGTAATGCTTCTTCAACACAATAATCTGCAGCACCCCAGATGCAAGAAACAAGAACAAACAAAAAGGACAATAAGAAAGAGCCTTCACGCATAATGAGGCCCTGGAAAACAGAGAAGAATGCCATAAAACGTTGCTAGATAGCATCATGCTAGCAATAAATGCTACCTGCAGAGAAGAAAAACTATGAACCAAAGAACACAATAAAGATTTCTTTTCTTGGTTACCCCGAAAGAAGAAAAACTTTGAACCAGCAACACAATAATATTTCTTTGCTTGAGTAATGATTATTCATCACAATAATTTGTAGCACAATAGATGCAAGAAACAAGAACATACAAAAAGGACAATAAGAAATAGCCTACACGCATATTGAGGCCCCGGAAAACAGAAAAGAATGCCAAAAAACATGGATAGATAGCATCATGCAAGCAATAATGCTACTGCCAGAGAAGAAAAACTATGAACCAAAGCAACACAATAATACTTCTTTGCTTGAGTAATGCTTCTTCAACACAATAATCTCAGAAGACAACAGGATGCAAGAAACAAGAACATACAAAAAGGACAATAAGAAAGAGCCGACCCGCATAACGAGGCCCTGGAAAACAGAGAAAGAATGCCAAAAAACATAGCTAGATAGCATTATGCAAGATATAATGCTACTTGCAGAGAATAAAAACTATGAACCAGCAACACAATAAAGATTCTTTTCTTGGTTACCTGCAGAGAACAAAAACTATGAACCAACAACACAATAATACTTCTTTGCTTGAGTAATGCATCTTCAACACATTAATCTGCACCACAACAGATACAAGAAACAAGAACATACAAAAAGGACAATAAGAAAGAGCCTACACGCATAACGAGTCCCCGGAACACAATGAAAGAATGCCAAAAAACATAGCTAGATAGCATCATGCAAGCAATAATGCTACCTGCAGAGAAGAAAAACTATGAACCAGCAACATAATAAAGAGTTCTTTTCTTGGTTACCTACAGAACAAAAACTATCAACCAGCAACACAATAATACTTCTTTGCTTGAGTAATTCCTCTTCAACACAATAATCTGTGGCGCAACAGATGCAAAAAACAATAACATACAAAAAGGACAATCAGAAAGAGCCTACACGTATAATGAAGCCCTGGAAAACTGAGAAAGATGCCAAAAAAAAACATAGCTAGATAGCATCATGCAAGTAATAATTCTACCACGGAGAAGAAAAACTATGAACCAAAGAACACAATAAAGAGTTCTTTCTTGCTTACCGTAGAGAATAAAAACTATGAACCAAAGAACACAATAATACTTCTTTTTTTTTTAGTAATGCTTCTTCAACACAACAATCTGCCGTACTACAAATGCAAAAACAAGAACATACAAAAGGACCATAACAAAGTGCCTACACGCATAATGAGGCCCCTGGAAAACAGGAGAAAGAATGCCAAAAAACATAGCTAGATAGCATCATGCAAGCAATAATGCTACCCGCAGAGAAGAAAAACTATGAACGAGCAACAAAATAAAGAGTTCTTTTCTTGGTTACCTGCAGAGAAGAAAAACTATGAACCAAAGAACACAATAATACTTCTTTGCTTGAGTAATGCTTCTTCAACACAATAATCTGCAGCACACCAGATGCAAGAAACTAGAACAAACAAAAAGGACAATAAGAAAGATCCTACACGCATAATGAGGCCCTGGAAAACAGAGAAAGAATGCCAAAAAACGTTACTAGATAGCATCATGCAAGCAATAATGCCACCTGCAGAGAAGAAAAACTATGAACCAGCAACACAATAAAGAGTTCTTTTCTTGGTTACCTGCAGAGAACAAAAACTATCAACCAGCAACACAATAATACTTCTTTGCTTGAGTAATTCATCTTTAACACAATAATCTGCAGCACCACAGATGCAAAAAACAAGAACATGCAAAAAGGACAATAAGAAAGAGCCTACACGTATAATGAAGCCCTGGAAAACTGAGAAAGATGCCAAAAAACATAGCTAGATAGCATCATGCAAGTAATTATGCTACCTGCGGAGAAGAAAAACTATGAACCAAAGAACACAATAAAGAGTTCTTTTCTTGCTTACCTGCGAGAGAATAAAAACTATGAACCAAAGAACACAATAATACTTCTTTGCTTGAGTAATGCTTCTTCAACACAATAATCTGCAGCACCCCAGATGCAAGAAACAAGAACAAACAAAAAGGACAATAAGAAAGAGCCTACACGCATAATGAGGCCCTGGAAAACAGAGAAAGAATGCCAAAAAATGTTGCTAGATAGCATCATGCAAGCAATAATGCCACCTGCAGAGAAGAAAAACTATGAACGAGCAACACAATAAAGAGTTCTTTTCTTGGTTACCTGCAGAGAACAAAAACTATCAACCAGCAACACAATAATACTTCTTTGCTTGAGTAATTCCTCTTTAACACTATAATCTGCAGCACAACAGATGCAAAAAACAAGAACATGCAAAAAGGACAATAAGAAAGAGCCTACACGTATAATGAAGCCCTGGAAAACTGAGAAAGATGCCAAAAAAAACATAGCTAGATAGCATCATGCAAGTAATAATGCTACCTGCGGAGAAGAAAAACTATGAACCAGCAACACAATAAAGAGTTCTTTTCTTGCTTACCTGCAGAGAATAAAAACTATGAACCAAAGAACACAATAATACTTCTTTGCTTGAGTAATGCTTCTTCAACACTATAATCTGCAGCACCCCAGATGCAAGAAACAAGAACATACAAAAAGGACAATAAGAAAGAGCCTACACGCATAATGAGGCCCTGGAAAACAGAGAAAGAATGCCATAAAATGTTGCTAGATAGCATCATGCTAGCAATAATGCTACCTGCAGAGAATAAAAACTATGAACCAGCAACACAATAAAGAGTTCTTTTCTTGGTTACCTGCAAAGAAGAAAAACTATGAACCAGCAACACAATAATATTTCTTTGCTTGAGTAATGATTATTCAACACAATAATTTGTAGCACAACAGATGCAAGAAACAAGAACATACAAAAAGGACAATAAGAAATAGCCTACATGCATATTGAGGCCCTGGAAAACAGAGAAAGAATGCCAAAAAACATAGATAGATAGCATCATGCAAGCAATAATGCTACCTGCAGAGAAGAAAAACTATGAACTAGCAACACAATAATACTTCTTTGCTTGAGTAATGCTTCTTCAACACAATAATCTGCAGCACAACGGATGCAAGAAACAAGAACATTCAAAAAGGACAATAAGAAAGAGTCTACACGCATAACGAGGCCCTGGAAAACAGAGAAAGAATGCCAAAAAAACATAGCTAAATAGCATTATGCAAGCTATAATGCTACTTGCAGAGAATAAAAACTATGAACCAAAGAACACAAAGAAAGAGTTCTTCTCTTTGTTACCTGCAGAGAACAAAAACTATGAACAAACAACACAATAATACTTCTTTGCTTGAGTAATGCTTCTTCAACACATTAATCTGCAGCACAACAGATGCAAGAAACAAGAACATACAAAAAGGACAATAAGAAAGAACCTACAAGCATAACGAGGTCCCTGGAAAACAAAGAAAGAATGCCAAAAACATAGCTAGATAGCATCATGCAAGCAATAATGCTACCGCAGAGAAGAAAAAACTATGAACCAAAGAACATAATAAAGAGTTCTTTTCTTGGTTAACTACTGAAACAAAAACTATCAACCAAGAACACAATAATACTTATTTGCTTGAGTAATTCCTCTTCAACACAATAATCTGCAGCGCAACATATGCAAAAAACAAGAACATACAAAAAGGACAATCAGAAAGAGCCTACACGTATAATGAAGCCCTGGAAAACTGAGAAAGATGCCAAAAAATCATAGCTAGATAGCATCGTGCAAGTACTAATTCTACCGGAGAAGAAAAACTATGAACCAAAGAACACAATAAAGAGTTCTTTCTTGCTTACCTGTAGAGAATAAAAACTATGAACCAGCAACACAATAATACTTCTTTTTTTTTTAGTAATGCTTCTTCAACACAACAATCTGCCGTACTACAAATGCAAGAAACAAGAACATACAAAAAGGACCATAACAAAAAGCCTACACGCATAACGAGGCCCCGGAAAACAGAGAAATAATGCTAAAAAACATAGCTAGATAGCATCATGCAAGCAATAATGCTACCTGTAGAGAAGAAAAACTATGAACCAGCAACACAATAAAGAGTTCTTTTCTTGCTTACCTGCAGAGAATAAAAACTATGAACCAGCAACACAATAATACTTCTTTGCTTGAGTAATGCTTCTTCAACACAATAATCTGCAGCACACCAGATGCAAGAAACTAGAACAAACAAAAAGGACAATAAGAACGAGCCTACACGCATAATGAGGCCCTGGAAAACAGAAAGAATGCCAAAAAACGTTGCTAGATAGCATCATACAAGCAATAATGCCACCAGCAGAGAAGAAAAATTATGAACCAGCAACACAATAAAGAGTTCTTTTCTTGGTTACCTGCAGAGAACAAAAACTATCAACCTGCAACACAATAATACTTCTTTGCTTGAGTAATTCCTCTTTAACACAATAATCTGCAGCACACCAGATGCAAAAAACAAGAACATGCAAAAAGGACAATAAGAAAGAGCCTACACATATAATGAATCCCTGGAAAACTGAGAAAGATTACAAAAAAACATAGCTAGATAGCATCATGCAAGTAATAATGCTACCTGCAGAGAAGAAAAAATATGAACCAGCAACACAATAAAGAGTTCTTTTCTTGCTTACCTGCAGAGAATAAAAACTATGAACCAGCAACACAATAATACTTCTTTGCTTGAGTAATGCTTCTTCAACACAATAATCTGCAGCACCCCAGATGCAAGAAACAAGAACAAACAAAAAGGACAATAAGAAAGAGCCTACACGCAAAATGAGGCCCTGGAAAACAGAGAAAGAATGCCATAAAACGTTGCTAGATAGCATCATGCTAGCAATAATGCTACCTGCAGAGAAGAAAAATTATGAACCAGCAACACAATAAAGAGTTCTTTTCTTGGTTACCTGCAAAGAAGAAAAACTATGAACCAGCAACACAAGAATATTTCTTTGCTTGAGTAATGATTATTCAACACAATAATTTGTAGCACAACAGATGCAAGAAACAAGAACATACAAAAAGGACAATAAGAAATAGCCTACACGCATATTGAGGCCCTGGAAAACAGAGAAAGAATGCCAAAAAACATAGCTAGATAGCATCATGCAAGCAATAATGCTACCTGTAGAGAAGAAAAACTATGAACCACCAAAGACAATAATACTTCTTTGCTTGAGTAATGCTTCTTCAACACAATAATCTGCAGCACAACAGGATGCAAGAAACAAGAACATACAAAAAGGACAATAAGAAAAGAGCCTACACGCATAACGAGGCCTGGAAAACAGAGAAAGAATGCCAAAAACATAGCTAGATAGCATTATGCAAGCAATAATGCTACTTGCAGAGAATAAAAACTATGAACCAAGCAACACAATAAAGAGTTCTTTTCTTGGTTACCTGCAGAACAAAAACTATGAACCAACAACACAATAATACTTCTTTGCTTGAGTAATGCTTCTTCAACACATTAATATGCAGCACAACAGATGCAAGAAACAAGAACATACAAAAAGGACAATAAGAAAGAGCCTAGACGCATAACGAGTCCCCGGGAAACAAAGAAAGCATGCCAAAAAACATAGCTAGATAGCATCATGCAAGCAATAATGCTACCTGCAGGGAAGAAAAACTATGAACCATCAACACAATAAAGAGTTCTTTTCTTGGTTACCTGCAGAGAACAAAAACTATGAACCAGCAACACAATAATACTTCTTTGCTAGAGTAATGCTTCTTCAACACAATAATCTGCAGTACAACAGATGCAAGAAACAAGAACATACAAAAAGGACAATAAAAAAGAGCCTACACGCATAACGAGTCCCCGTATAACAGAGAAAGAATGCCAAAAAACATAGCTAGATAGCATCATGCAAGCAATAATGCTACCCACAGAGAAGAAAAACTATGAACCAACAACACAATAAAGAGTTCTTTTCTTGGTTACCCGCAGAGAAGAAAAACTATGAACCAAAGAACTCAATAATACTTCTTTTGCTTGAGTAATGCTTCTTCAACACAATAATTTGCAAAGACAATGATGCAAGAAACATGAACATACAAAAGGACAATAAGAAAGAGGCTACACGCATAACGAGGCCCCGGGAAAACAGAGAAAGAATGCCAAAAAAATTGCTAGATAGCATCATGCAAGCAATATTGCTACCTCTGAGAGAATAAAAACTATGAACCAAAGAACACAATAAAGAGTTCTTTTTCTTGATACCGCAGAGAAGAAAAACTATGAACCAAGCAACACTATTATACTTCTTTGCTTGAGTAATGCTTCTTCAACACAATAACTGCAACACAACAGATGCAGTGAAACAAGAACATACAAAAGGACACTAAGAAAGAGCCCACACATATGATGAAGCCCTGAAAACCGAGAAAGATGCCAAAAAAACATAGCTAGATAGAATCATGCAAGTAATAATGCTACCTCATGAGAAGAAAACTATGAACCAAAGCAACACAATAAAGAGTTCT